>JARBWK010000013.1:4840751-5016470 GCA_030556195.1 Anolis apletophallus | reverse complement strand
TGCACCTATGCAGGACGCCTGTATTATTTATATCCCTTTAAGTCACCTGTCGGTTTAAAAGAAACTCCATGAATTCACAAGGTTTCCTTAGGCAACCCCAATGACAACACAGATGATATACAACTCTATTACTCCTTTCCATCAAAATCCAAGGAAGCCCCCTGGATCCTGGGCCAGTGCATGGCAGCTGAAGCTTAATCCAGAGAAGACAGAGGTCCTCCTGGTCAGTCGCAAGGCCAATCAGCGTATTGGGTGGCACCCTGTGCTAGATGGGATTATTACACCCAGCTCGAACAGTGATCCAGAGGCCCCCTCCTGGACTCAGCTCCTGACATTTGAAGCTCAGGGGCCGGGTGGTGGCCGGAAGGCCTTCGCACAGTTAAAGCTTGTGCAACAGCTGCGGCTGTACCTCAGGCCTGACTTGGCCATGGTGGTCCATGCCTTAGTTACAACTACCTTGGATTATTGCAATGCACTCTACGTGGGGCTGTCTTTGAAGAAGGCTCGGAAACTGCAATTGGTGCAGAAATCATCAGCAAGACTACTAACTGGAACTAGCTATAGGAAGCACATGATGCCCATACTAAAGCAGCTCCATTGGCTGCCGATAAGCTTCCTGTCCCAATTCAAAGTGCAGGTTATCACCTATAAGCCCTACACGGTTTGGGTCCTGCCTGTTTTCATGACTGCATCCCCCCCTCCCCCCCAATGAAGCAGTGTGGGCTCTAAGATCTGTTGGGGAGACCCTCATCTTGTTTCTGCCACCATTACAAGAACGGTTGGTGGGGACGAGAGAGAGGGCCTTCTCAGTGGTGGCCCCCCAGCTTTGGAGCACCCTTCCCAGGGAGATTAGGCAGGCCACCACATTGTCCTCTTTTCAGAGGGACTTGAAGACATTTCTATTTTTTAAAGTCACTGTCCCGTCCCCCCCAACCCTGCTATATGCCTGCGAAACGTGGACTGTCTACAGAAGTCGCACTCAACTCCTGGAACGATTCCATCATTGTTGCCTCCAAAAATCCTGCAAATCTCTTGGAAAGACAGGCAGAAAAAGGTCAGTCTGCTGTGTTTTTCAGAGTTTTATGAGTGATGGTCACTCATTGGCCTGATAGGTGTATTGCATCCATACTTCGTCCAGTGGTTTTTGAGTTATGTTAAGTCCACAAACGAACATTACATTTTTATTTATATAATTATTATTATTTATCCTCCAAGGTGGGTTCGCCAGTTCTTTCTTCTACACTCCTAACCCCAGAGCACCTGAGATGTGTGGGCAGTTTATCTTCCAAATACTAACTCAGGCTGACCTGTTTAGCTTCCAAGATTGGATGAAATCTGCAGGTATATAGATGGTAAAAGAACCAGGTTTATGCTGGGTTAAATGCACATATGGGGTCCTCATAACCAATCTTTTATGCCAAGCAATCATGAAAGAGATGAGGTGAACTAGAGAGACGGCTGCTCCAGCAAATGAGGCGGAGGTTCATGCCTTGCCCTTCTCCAGCTCTGAGGAAAGCTTCCCGATACGTTAAAAACACAAGAGGAGAAAGGGAAGCAGAGGAAGCAAATGAAGGCATGACAAAGTGGGAAAGGCTTAATCTGGTACCTGGTTTCCTCCGGAATATCTCTTCTTCTGTGCCTGAGAGAATCCAGAGCGGTTATTGTCAAGCAAAGGAGAGAGGGAAAGGGGACAGAAGCGGGACACATGTCACCCTTCAAATCATTTCAGAACGACCTACAACCCAGGAAACCGGAAAGGGAGACCTTGCTCATTCTCTCCCCTGAACCCCAACATCCAATTCTGCATTGCTAACTTCACAAGGACATGACTGAACCCTAGTCAGGGAAAGAATGAGATGTCATTCACGAACCAGGTGCATACAGCGGCAGGGGTGAGAATCATGTGGTTGGACTACGACTCCCCACAACTCCCCAAAGCTGAGGGGAAATGTAGCCCAATACACTGAGAGAGTCATAGGATTACTACCCTAGCATAAAGAAAGTCAACGACAGTGGAGATGCCAGTTGAACACACCCTACGTTATCTGTACTTCATCCAATTTGGCACATGGTTAATGACTCATTTAGAACTGAGCTGCAAACCAAATTTGTTCCTTGAAATATGTCCTTCATTTGGTCCCAGTGGATTGGCAAGAACATCATCCAAAGCCCCGGCCCGGCCCCACAACCCTTTGCCATATGTTTATGCAAACTCTGCAAACCAGGGGGTTATAAGTAGAATGAGGAAAACTTATTTCAGTATCAAAAATATCATATACAGTATATTGAATATTTAGAACAACACAAGTATTGTTCAAAATATTCAAAATAAGGGCCGGGGAGATAACAATACAGCTGTAACACAGCTGTGCTTGCAATCAGAAGGTTGCTAGTTCTAATCCCCGAGCTGGCTTGGACGACCAGCTATTTGAGCCTGTCCACTGCCCACCCAAGCAGTTCAACAGCCCAGCTATGCCCAGCTGTGAATAAACAACAAATTGGGGACCACGGGAAAAGTGGGGAAGGACTTTTGCACAGACTTGTCTGAAAAGGCTGCCGGAGAAGGGAGATGAAACAAGTGGTGAAACAAGAGGCTCCCGTCATGAGGATGGAACAACAGCACCCCCTTGTGACGTGAAGGCGCAATGATGCAAGGACACAACAACAATGATGTCGTAATGGAGCATTCACATCCTATGATGCACACCCTGTATGACGCAGCCAGGAAAAGAAGAAGTCATTCTAAAAACGGCACTGTACTGTCTATGTGTAAATTGTATGTCTTCCGACAGGGACTGTCTGTCGTATGTGTATTGTAATCCGCACTGAGTCCCCTTTGGGGTGAGAACAGCAAAATAGAAATAAACAGTATTATTATTATTATTAAGTTTAACACATTGAGTATAGATTAAGAGTTCAACACATTGAGTATTGTGTTAAACTTAATACTTGTGTTGTTCAAAATATTCAAAATATATATTTTTGATACTGAAATAGGTTTTCTTCATTCTACTTGTAACCCCCTGGTTTGCAGAGTTAGTATTGTACGGTGTTGCCCACTGTCTTTAACAATATGTTTACGCAAGCCACCTTACCTCTTGCTGTTTCTCCTCATTGGGGTAGGTGTCTACAAACACTCCCAGCCCTATAAAGTTGTCCTTGCTCCCGAAGACGGGCCCTAGAAAGGATTTCACGATCGATCACCATCAGCAGCAGATTTCCTAGCAATTCATTCCATTATTGCAGCCAAACAGAAACATTCAACTGCGATATAGTGTGGGGGCAGGAATAATGACCATCCCTCCCCTTTCTCCTAATCTACAAGGCCTTTCCCTTTACATGATACGTATCCCAACATTTCCGGCATTTACAGTTTAATCTGGAGCATGCATATTTCCCAATATTTTCAAGAGCAACATCTATGACCAGGAACAGCAAACAGTAGGAAAATATGTACTCTAATAGTACGTATCTTTATTATGGGTATTATTTGAAAAAGTCGATTTTGTAAGAGGACATTTGTAATGGAGGACATTGGAGGGCTCTTGGATATGTTCATGGTGCTTGCTATAACGTGCAATGTCATTGGTGGACACCCCAACCACACACACACATTTTCACTTTTATTATGTGTATAGATATAGATTTATCAATTCTTCTTTTTGTGTGATGGCCATATTTTTTGGGGTTTGAGACACAGAATCTCCACAAATGTGGGAAAACTGCTATTCTTCGTAACCAAGAGAAGACCTCTCCCGGAGACCCTAGGTCAGGGGTGCCCACACTTTTTCAGCATGCGAGTTACTTATAATAAAACCAAGTCAGAAAGATCTACCGAGAGAGAAGCAGGGTGGAGCAGGGGGGGGGGCGGGGCTTGGCGGGGCCTGACTCCGCCCCCTCTGGCTTTAGCTCTACCACAGCTTCTCCAGGCTAGAGGAGGGTAATGCCAAGCCATTGATGGCATAGATAGCCACTACTGGCTTGGCACCCTCCTCTAGCCTGGAGAAGCTGTGGTAGCGCAGAAGCCGGGGGAGGGGGCGGGGCTTGGCGCGGCCTGGCTCCGCCCCCACCCCCACCCCCCTCTGGCTTTAGTGTTACCACAGCTTCTCCTGGCTAGAGGACGGTAATGCCAAGCCATTGATGGCATAGATAGCCACTACTGGCTTGGCACTACCCTCCTCTACACAACGAGGAAACGAGTAGAGCTTCTCTACACGTTGTACAATAACATTTGTTAAGATTGTCTTAACAATGTTCTTCCCTATTTGGGAAGAACAATAATAAGACATTAAGAGAATTTTATTTCATTGTTTCCCTTGCGTTTTTGAGTACTGCCCTCCTCTAGCCTGGAGAAGCTGTGGTAGAGCTGAAGCTGGGGGAGGGGGCGGGGCTTGGCGCGGCATGGCTCCACCCCCTCTGAGAAGTGCCCCATCCAGCTGGGATCGACCTCCTTCGGTTCCTGGATTGATCAGTCGATCGCGATCGACTTCCTGGGCAGCCCTGCCCTAGGTCCTCCAGCATATGACCATTATAAAATATATTTCAACCCCACGTCTGAACCAGAGGCAAATAGAGAAAAGGATGAGGGGCCCATTCCACATTATTGACATCTTGGAACCTAGCAAAACACATAAGATTCATATACCTGGCTGCATTCGCTCCTTGGCGTACCAGATCGCAAAGCCATCCCCATTCAAATTCTTCTTTCCTTGCCCATGGATTTTGAAATGCACTTGCATCTCCCAGTCTCTCAAGTAACAAGGCTATTGAAATCAGAGAAGGGGAAAGAGGGGGGAGATTTGAAATGTTAGGGCATCCTCGGAATCGAAAACTCTGTGCAATCTTATTCTGTGAAGCAGAAAACAAAACTAAGAAAAGCACAAGCTACAAAAGGCATGGGGCAGCTCTGAAGTCAGTGGCTAGCTCCTTGAATGCAAGCAAAACCAAGTGTCAACCCTCATTAAAGCCAAACAGCACAGAGAAGTATGTTCCTTGGCTGCTCTTGCCAGGAATCTAACCCATCCATTGTTGGTCAGCTATATTTAGAATCAAAGATAAAGTACCGTATATACCGGCGTACTAGACGGCTTTTTAAGCCTGGAAAATAATATGAAAAGTTGGGGGTCGTCTAGTACACCGGGTATACATTAGAAGAATAAGTTAAAGAAAAAAATAAAATCACCCTTATTAGTGCAGCTTGAGGAGGGAGGGAAGAGGAGGAAGGTGGAGGGCATAGGGAGGAGTGGTGACAGGCCGCATTGCCACGGAGACCGGCTGGGGGTGATGGCCCGCTGGGCTTTCCCTGTGCCCCCCACCACTCTCCATTCAAGGACCTCCTCCACCCTCGCCGCTTACCTCCTCTGAAGGCTTACCTAGGCCCAAGGAAGTGCCTCCGGATGCCAAGTCCTAGCAGCGCTGGGCGACGGCGTGCCTTGGATGTGCTCCCAGAGGCATGCTGGGAGCAGTAGGAGTCACGGTAGTACTGCTCCCAGCATGCCTCTGGGAGCACATCCAAGGCATGCCGTCCCCAAACACTGCTAGGAGTCGGCATCTGGAGGCTCTTCCTTGGGCCCCTGGACGTTGACTCCTAGCAGCGCTGGGCGAGGGCGTGCTTAGATGTGCTCCCAGAGGCATGCTGGGAGCAGTAGCAGTCATGGAACTACTGGTCCCAGTATGCCTCTGGGAGTACATCCAAGGCAGGCCATTGCCCAGCACTGCTAGGACTTGGCGTCCGGAGGCACTTCCTTGGCAGCGCTGAGCGATGGCGTGCCTTGGATGTGCTCCCAGAGGCATGCTGGGAACAGTCGGAGTCATGGAACTACTGGTCCCAGTATGCTTCTGGGAGCACATCCAAGGCATGCCGTCCCCCAGCACTGCTAGGAGTCAGCGTCCAGAGGCTCTTCCTTGGGCCTCTGGACATTGACTCCTAGCAGCGCTGGGCGACGGCGTGCTTGGATGTGCTCCCAGAGTAGGAGTCATGGAACTACTGGTCCCAGTATGCCTCTGGGAGCACATCCAAGGCACCCCATTGCCCCCACTGCTAGGAGTCGGCGTCCGGAGGCACTTCCTTGGGCCTAGGCAAGCCAAGCGGCCTTCAAAGAAGGTAAGCGGCGAGGGTGAGGAGGTCCTTGAACGGAGAGTGGTGGGGCCTAGTCTTGGAGGAGGGGGGGTGGTCTTAAACGCCGAGTATATCCCTAACTCTGTATTTTATCTTGTAAAGTTGGGGGGTTGTCTGGAATATAAAGTAATTAATCCCAGTTTGCATTATTAAGGCATGGAGTAACATACACAGATATAAAAACAAAAAACATGCATCTGTTTAGAGGTGGGAAGAGGTTTCTCTAACCAAGGTGAATAAATTACCTTTTTTCAAAAAAATGTCAGAAATATTAAAAATTAAGTAGGTATTTTAAGTTACAAAAATGTGAGTCAAGGACTGAAAGGGTTAAATGGATGCTATGACTTAGCAAAAGCTGCAGTTCAACATCAGCAGGTGTGCCTGTAGCTTAGTACGCCTCAGTGTTAGTTGCTGTCCATCTGAGAGAGGCCCCAGTGTGAGTGGCCTCAATGTGAGAAGGCTCCAGTGTTATAGAGGCCTCAGTGAGAGAAAGGACTCAGTCTGAGAGGCCTCGGTATGAAAAGTTTCCAGTGTTACTAGGCCTCAGTACAAGTAGGCCTCAGTGTGAGGATGGCCTGGTATGAGAAGCTTTGGTGAAAACAGCCCCAGGTTGAGGACCTCGTCTGTGAAGCTCCAGTGTGTAAAAATGAAGTGTTCATTATTTATTTATTTATTTGTCACGTTTCTATACCGCCCCTCTCAGCCCGAAGGCGACTCGGTTTACACAGGCAGTCTCTGTCCTCAATACAACACAAGCAAACAAACCAAAAAAATAACCATATAACAAATTAACAATTAAAAACATACAATTGCAGTCTCAGCGTCATGTTGAAATCAGTTTCCGTCACATCGTCGTCATTCCATATATCTAATTAAGCCTTGATATTTCATCAGCAAATGCCTGCTCAAACAGCCAGGTCTTGACCTTCTTGCAAAATGTCAGGAGGGAGGGGGCCGATCTGATGTCTCTAGGGAGGGCGTTCCAAAGCCCTGTCTCTCGTCCCCGTCAGTCGCACCTGCGAAGAAGGTGGGACCAAGAGCGGGGCCTCTGCGGATGATCTTAAGCATCTTGATGGTTCATAGGGAGAGATGCGTTCAGACAGGTAAGTTGGACCCGAACCGTTTAGGGTTTTAAAGGCTAAAGCCAGCACTTTGAATTATGCCCAGTAGCAAGCTGGCAGCCAGTGGAGCTGGCACAACAGGGGGGTTGTACACTCCCTGAATGCCGCTCCTGCTATCAACCTGGCTGTTGTCCGTTGGACTAGTTGCAGCTTCCGAACAGTCTTCAAAGGCAACCCCACGAAGAGAGCATTACAGTAATCTATACGGGATGTAACCAGAGCGTGGACCACCGTGGCCAAGTCAGACTTCCCAAGGTACGGGCGCAGCTGGCGCACAAGTTTTAACTGTGCAAATGCTCCCCTGGCCACCACCGAGACCTGGGGTTCCAGGCTCAGCGATGAGTCCAGGATCACTCCCAAGCGCGAACCTGCGTCTTCAGGGGGAGTATAACCCCGTCCAACACAGGCTGTAACCCTATGCCCTGTTCGGCCTTTTGACTGACCAGGAGGACCTCTGTCTTGTCTGGATTCAATTTCAATTTGTTCGCCCTCATCCAGTCCGACACAGCGGCCAAGCACCGGTTCAGGACCTGAACAGCCTCCTTAGTAGCAGGTGGGAAGGAGTGACAAAGTTGGACATCATCTGCGTACAGATGTCACCGCACCTCAAAACTCCGGATGACCTCCCCCAGAGGCTTCATGTAGATCTTAAACAACATGGGAGATAGTTAGTATTGAACCCTGAGGAACCCAAGACAATGGTGGTGGGGTTGAACAGGTGTCTTAAAGCCAAACAGCACAGAGAGACGTACTCCTTGCCTGATCTTACTAGGAACATAACCCATCCATTGTTGGTGAGCTATATTTAGAATCAAAGACAAAGTAATTAATCCCAGTTGGTATTATTAAGGCATGGAATATCATACATAGATATAAAAACAAAACAACAAGCATCTGTTTAGAAGTGGGAAGAGGTTTCTCTAACCAAGGTGAGTAAGTTACCTTTTTAAAAAATGACAGAAATATTAAAAATTAACTAGGTGTTTTAAGTCAAGCATTGAAAGGGTTAAATGGAGGCAATGACTCAGCAAAAGCTGCATTTCCACATGTGCCTGTAGCTTAGTACACCTCAGTGTTAGTTGCCCTCAGCCTAAGAGCGGCCTCATTGTGAGAGGCCTCAATATGAGAAGGCTCCAGTGTTAGAGAGGCCTCAGTGAGAGAAAGGCCTCAGTATGAGGATGTTCCAGTGTTAGTAGGCCTCAGTATGAACAGGCCCGGATTAACACCTTTTTGCGCCCTAGGCCACACTTTGGAATTACGCCCCCTTTAAGCCAACCTCTACCGCCCCCCCTGCCCCCCCCCACCTCAGACCCACACTTGGCTGGCTTTCGCCGTGGTGCCTCCGGAGCAGAAGAGAAAGGCAAGTAGGCACCATCCCGCCACCTCCAAGGTCCCCATTCCCACCAGTTGGAAAGCTCCGCTGTGCTCTGAACGTCTGCTTGGGAGGCTTGGGGAGAGCGTAGCGGGTGCAAACTCGCTCCAGAGGTGCGCATGAGAGAGAGAGAGAGTGTGTGTGTGAGAGAGAAAGAGAGCATGAGAGAGAGAGAGAGAGAGCATGCAAGAGAGAGAGCATGCAAGCGCGCACGAGAGAGATGTCAGCTTGGCGTGCACTCCCGCAGACCGAGGCAGGATTCAGGTTGGGGTTTGTGCGGCTTTTGTTCAGCTGCTCCCGAAGGCAGGAGAGCCAGACCCTGGCCTTGATCCTTCCCTCCCTCCCGCGGCTCCCTTTGGCTAAGCAGGCTGCCCCAGTTTGGTCCGAGAACGCAGGAGCGAGCCTGGGTTGGTGTGGTCTCATGCTGGGGACCTGGGAGAGGTCCACCCAAGCAACGCCCTTTCTCTCCCCACTCCCTCCCTCCCTCTCTTCCCTCTTTACTTGCTTTCTTTCTTTCCTCCTAGTTGCCTCCTACTCCTCCTTCTCCCCTCCCTCCCACCGCCCTCTCCCAGACTCTGCCGCTCGGCTCTGGCTGCAGGAATTTACAGTCTGCCGCCGGGGGAACCAGGTGAGTCGCCATGGAGACGGCTTCCCCGGGAGCCAAGAGGTCAGGCCAGCCAGAGACCTGCGGGCAAATCAATGGATCAATACGAGGGCCCCGCCGCAGCCCAGAGAGCGAGAGACTGAGGGGACGGAGCAGAGACTTTGCTGGGAGAAGGAGCGAGGAGGGGCATGAGAAAGGGGGAAAGAGGGGCACGGACCAGGGTTTTTTTGGTCCGTGATCTGTGCCCCCACTCGGCTTGCGCCCCTATGCCATGGCCTATGTTGGCCTTATGGGTAATCCAGGCATGAGTATGAGGATGGCCTGGTCTGAGAAACTTCGGTGAGAGAAGCCCCAGGTTGAAGATCTCGTATGTGAAGGTCCTGTGTAAGTTTGGTGTGAGAGGAAGCTCAATGAGAGCAAAACTGTTTATCTGCATGAGAAAAAAGCCCAGCGTGGAAGCAAAGAAGGAAGTACAATAAACATTATTCACAAAACCTTCATCCTTCTATTGCAGTGTTTCCCAACCAGTGTGCCGTGGCACAGTAGTGTGCCGTGAGCTATCATCAGGTGTGCCGTGGGAAATTGGAGATAGAAAAGAGAGAGAGAGCCCTCCTGTCCTACCGGGAAGCCCTAGCTGGGGCTCGATCCCTTGCCTGAGTCCCGCAAACACAGTCTCTACTCCCCACTTGCCTTCTTGGTCTTCCTCCTCCCCTCCGCTCCTTCCTCGGCCTCGGAAGGGTTTGAGTTGAAAGGCGGGGACTGTGTCAGGCAGAAAGAGCCACGCGAAGGAAGATAAGATCCTGGGATGGGACTTCCCCGGGTCCCCCGGCTACTTGGGGGTGGATCTACGCCGTAGCAGTGAGGCGCCCCTAGTGGTCTTCCAGGGCTCAAGGCTGGGGAATCCCTGGATTTGTAGTTTGGGGAGGCTCAGGATGGTGTCAAACTACCACTCCCGTGATTCCCTCGAACTCAGCCAAGGGCGGGTCAAGAGGCGTTCGGAATACAGGGTTGAGGCACCTTTAAGCAGGGGCCGAAAACTAACAGGGTTTGCTCATTTAACGCAGGCGTGGGCCAACTTGGGCCCTCCCTCCAGGGTTTTGACCTACAACTCCCATCATTCTCTCTATATATATATATATATATATATATATATATATATATATATGCTGTATAAATTTATTAGTTGTACCCGCCATGCGTTGCTGTGGCCAACCTTCCCTCCCTCTTTCTCTCCTTCCCTCCCTCTTTCCTTCCTTCCCTCTTTTTCTTTTCCTTCTTTCCCTTTTTCTTTCTTCCCTCTCTACCTGTTTCTTTCCTCCCTTTCTTTGCTCTTTGGTTCCATTCTTCCTTCTCTCTTCCCTTCCTTCCTTATTTATGCATAAGAACACAGAGAGAGACTGACAGCTGTTGAGCAAGACCTTTGTGTGTGTCTTTCTGCCATTCCTGCCAGGATATCTATGTTGTGTTCATCGAAACAGGCCCAGGTTTCACACTGAGCGTATAAATATATTTAAAAACACATTAACTATATGTATGACTGTGTTAGAGTGTCATTTTGTGTCATTTTGGTTGGTGGTGTGCCCCAGGATTTTGTCAATGTAAAAAAGTGCCGCGGTTCAAAAAAAGGTTGAAAAACACTGGTCTATTCCACTAAAAATCCCACTCCTACTTGCTTGACAGGAGATCATATTGGCCAATTCAAGACAGTGTACAAATGAATCACTGCATTTTTGTCCTTGACAGAAGAAGACTTAGAATTTGCAATATGTATAGGAGAAAGGAATATCTGGCGTGAAGTTCTGGGGGTGATGAAACAGTCAGCCGTAGAGAAAGACAGGTCAATGCCATACGCTTTCCTAACAGCTTCACGAACTAACAAACCAGAAGTCAAGCAGGGAAAATCAATTGCGTTACAAAAGCGCCACCTTCTCAAATGGGAAAGTCAAACAAATGTACAGGGAATAAATGTGCATACAGATATATACAGGTCCTTCTCAAAAAATTAGCATATAGTGCTAATAGCTATATTAGCATACAGACCAACTCCGCTGCCAGCTCGACCAAGGCGGGTCTGCGCTGCTCGTGTTATTGGACCTCACGGCAGCGTTTGACACGGTCGTCCACAATCTTTTGATCCACCGCCTGGCCATGGCCGGAGTGAGGGGGACTGTCCTTAAATGGCTGTCCTCCTTCCTCCGCCAGCGGTCTCAGCGTGTGAGGAGGGGCGGAGGTCTCCGAGGGCTCCCCATTAGTGTGTGGAGTCCCTCAGGGGCCATTCTCTCCCTCTATTATTTAACATCTACATGCAGCCGCTTGCACAGCTGGTGCGGAGTTATGGGCTGGTCTGCCATCAGTACGCCGATGACACCCAGCTCATTCTGAGGATGGAGGGCAGGCCGAATCCGTCCCGATAATTTCAACATTGCCTCGAAGCCGTTACTGGATGGCTGCGAGCCAGTAGGTTGATGGTGAATCCGGCGAAGACGGAGATCTTGTGGCTGGGCGGCCCGGGCGGGTGCCCGGCTTCCGACCCTGGACGGTGCGGCGCTGCATCCAGCGCCGTCTGTGAAGAGCCTGGGTGTCCAGTTGGACTCCCAGCTGACCATGGAGGCCCAGGTCTCCATGGCCAGCAAACTGCTTTTTCCACCTCCGCCAGGCAAGGAGGCTGGCCCCTACCTCTCCGGAGCGACCTAGCCACGGTGATCCAAGCCACGGTCATCTCAAGGCTAGACTACTGTAACGCGCTTTACGTTGGCCTGCCTATGTCGTCGATCCGGAAGCTCAAGCTGGTGCAGAACACTGCCGCCCGGCTCCTGTCTGGGGCACCAGCAGGATGCCGTATAACACCAATTTTGCAGGATCTGCACTGGCTGCCTATTGAGCACCGGGTCGCCTTCAAAGTGCTGGTTCTTACCTTCAAGGCCATACACGCCTGGGGCCAGCGTATCTGAGGGACCGTCTCACCCCATATTGCCCAGCGAGATCACTTCGGTCCGAAGAGGCCAACCTGTTGGTAGTACCATCTGTAAAGTCGGCACATCTAACATCGACCCGCCGGGCGTTCTCTATTATAGCTCCCACACTATGGAACGCCTCCCGGCCGGCCAGAGCCCTGAGAGATCTGCTGCCATTTAGACGGGCCTGCAAAACTCATTTGTTTAGGCAGGCCTTCGGCGAGTAGGCCTCGTCTATACTCTCTAGGCTGTGATATCTCCTGCTGCTCAATTGTTATATTGCATTTTGCTGTTTAATTGTTTTAACTGTTTTTAACTGTTTTTATGTTTTAACCTGTGGCGTTGTGCCACTGGCTCTGTGAGCCGCCGCGAGCCCCCGGGAGTCGGCGGCGAAGAAGCCCCAATAAATAAATAAATAAAATAAAGTTCATTGTTTTCCATAATGTAATGATAAAAATTAAACTTTCATATATTGCACACCAACTGAAATATTTCAGGTCTTTTTTGTTTTGTACTGATGATTTTGGCATACAGCTCCTGAAAACCCAAAATACTGTCTCAAAAATTAGCATATTTGGTTGGATGGAATATGATAATTTTTTGAGATACGTATGCCAAAATTATCAGTCTTATAAACAAAAAAGACCTGAAATATTTCAGTTGGTGTGCAATGAATCGAAAATTTATGAAAGTTTAATTTTTATCATTACATTATGGAAAATAATGAACTTTAACACTATATGCTAATTTTTTGAGAAGGACCTGTACTTAGGAGTAATGAAGGAAAGCTACATGTAAGGAAAATAAGACTATGGAGTTAGCAATGCAGCTTCAAAGCTCCAAGAACCTGACCTCAACTTGTATCTATCCATCCATCAGAGAGTTAATCAAGTGTTTAAGTAATAGGAACCTGTCACAAGAAAAAAAAATTTTTAACAAGGTCAGGGACCAGATTAAATCTCAAGGGAAGAGATTCCACAGAGGCGATGCCGATATTGCAAAAACCTTTTTCCCTCTTCAGTTGCCGGTGTGATCCTTGTCCTCATTTCATCTTATCAGCATTTGGGCAATCTTTCTACTTGGCTGCTCAATTTTGAACAGCGAGCTCATTTTAGGCACTGGATGGCACGCTCATATTATGTCATTAAGAGGTTCAGAAAGCCAAGTAGCAAGCAAAGATCTTAAGATTTGGGGAGAACACAGGGTGAAGTGAACCCCTGAACACCTCCCTGAAACACCCAGAGATCATTTAAAGCAGGGGTGCTCACACTTTTTCAGCATGCGAGCTACTTATAAAACAACCAAGTCAAAATGATCTACCTGCCCACTACAAAAATGTGAAACACATAACACAATATCTGCTTTGAACTGGGTTTTCTGAGTCCACACTGCCACATAATCTGATTCAAAGCAGATAACATGGGATTTTATTCAACTGTGTGGAAAGCACCTCCGATAACCCAGGGCCCTTCCACACGTCCTATTTTGCAGTTGACACACACAAACTGATTTCTTTCTACTGGACGGTGCTGCCAAATTTGGCCACAAGACACCTACAAGGAGTGACCATCACTAAAAAATTGATTTTGTCATTTGGGAGTTGTAGTTGCTGGGATTTATAGTTCACCTACAATCAAAGAGCATTCTGAACCCCACCAACAACAGAATTGGGGCAAACTTCCCAAACAGAACCCCCACAGCCAACAGCAAATGTTCAAGGCAGAGAGGAAGGAAAGGAAGGAAGGAATGAGGGAGGGAGGAAACAGGAAGGAAAGAAGGCAAGGCAAGAAGGAGGGGAGAAAGGAAGGAAAGGAAGACAGGAGATAAGGAAGGAAGGAAGGAAGGAAGGAAGGAAGGAAGGAAGGAAGGAAGAGAAAGGGGGGAGAGAGGAAGGAAGGAAGAACAGAAGGAAGGGAGGGAAAGAAGGGAAGGAAGGAAAGAGGGAAGGAAGGAAGAAAAGGAAGAAGGAAGGAAGGGAAATGAGGGAGAAAGGAAGGAAGGAAGGAAGGAAGGAAGGAAGGAAGGAAGGAAGGAAGGAAGGAAGAACAGAAGTGTATGGCTCCCATATGGGCCATAGCGACGTCGGTCGTGCCGCTGCCACGCTGACTGGCCAGCAACACCTGGGTGGCGGCAGGAGCCTGCGGGGCAGGACTGAGCCTTTCTCCTGCCCTGCCTGCGATCTACCAGGACGCCCTGAGCGAACTACCAGTAGATCGCGATCTACCTAATGAGCAGCCCTGGTTTAAAGCTTTTAATAGTGAAGAGCCAACCAGGCATAGAGATTTGAGCATTTGACAACAACGCTGAAGACTATGCAAACCCAAGATGTACTTTGGAAAAGTCTTTAACCTCCTCTGCCAAATAAAGACAGTGCCTCACCAAACTACAACTCCCATGATTCCATTCTATTAAGTAATGGTATTTAAAGTGGTGTCAAACTACATTCATTCTATATTGTAAATGCACTCATCTCTCTCTAATTTTTGTTGACATGCATCCATGCATGCATTTAATTCTTCCAAACAAAGAGAAGACACAAAGGGTTGCTGTGAGTTTTCCGTGCTGTATGGCCATGTTCCCGATGCATTATGTCCTGACTTTTCACTCACATTTCACTAACGCCTCCCAACAAAGGATTCCCCCAGGCAGCAACAGCCAGGGCATGAAGCTGCAAGGCCATTAAAAGCCATTCAAGGTGGTCAACTGCAACATTTACAAGGATGCCTGCCATAGATGTGGGCGAAACGTCAGGAAAGAATGCATCTCGAACATGGCCCTACAGCCTGGAAAACTCACCGCAACCCAGTGATTCCAGCCATGAAAGTCTTCGACAACATTGAAGATATATTTTTGAGACCTTGTTGGACTGCATCTCCCATCAGCTCTAGTAACCAGCATACCCAACAATGCAGTGCCTGACGGGAGTTGGAGTAAAAACAGCACCTGGAAGGCTATGCCTTTAAAAACGACAAATCACAGGATTCCATAGCATTGTGCCACAGCAGGTAACAGTCATGACAAGCTGCATTAACTCTCCAATGTGGATGCACCTCAAGTGAGCCCATGGCAATAGCAAGATTTCAAGCAGTCAACCTCAGTGTCTTTCCCATTAGCTCAGTGTCTTTGACATTAAGCTGCAGCACCTTCAAAACCAAAGACTGTGTACAATATAATTACACAAGCCGCCGCATGAGGGAGAACACCTTGTTGAGTTTCCACCCAGGTGAGAAGCTTTCCAACCACAAAACAGTCAAAACCACCAGGTCGACGGCCTGTCATCAAATGTGTTGCAACAGTGCAAATGTAGGCTAGGGAAATAAAAAGCAGAAAGGTGCCCAAACATGTCTTTGGGTTAAAGGTGAAAGGTAGGTCTAAAATTATTAATTTGCAGAGATGAATAGATGAATTTGCAGAGTCTGACATACTGGGAATTATGTGTTGTGTTCAGATAACAACAGGCCGGATTACCCATAGGGCCAACAATGCCATGGCCTAGGGGCACGAGCCGAGGGGGGCGCAGATCACGCCCCCCCCATGTTATAAAATAATTTTAAAAATCGTGCCGCGATTGGCTCCTGCTGCCTGGTACTCAAAAGGAAGGAAGGCAAGAGGGAGGAAGGAAAGGGGGGGCTCCTCCTCGGCGCCCTGCAGACAATACAGTGACCAAGCCCCCACGTGACCCGGCAGAGGGCGCACCACGTGATCAGGGCTCCACATGAGGCAGCAGCAGCAGCATGAGGAGGAAGAGGAGGAGCATGCCCCGCGGCTGAGAGGCTGGCGCCGCCGCCGCATCTCGGCAGCCCCTGCGGCCTCCAAGGCGGCCTTACTCTGGGTGCGCAGAGGGCAGCGGCTGCAGAGAGTCGGGGCCTTCCTCCGCCTCAGGAGCCAATCACGACCAGCATGGGCTGAAGGAAGAGACCTCCTTGGAGTCTTTAATTCGGAGGAGGTCTCTTCCTTCAGCCCATGCTGGTCGCGATGCTCCTCCTCTTCCTCCTCATGCTGCTGCTGCCTCATGAGGAGGAAGAGGAGGAGCATCGCGACCAGCATGGACTGAAGGAAGAGACCTCCTCTGAGGAAAAAGACTCAAGGAGGTCTCAGCCCATGCTGGTCGTGATTGGCTCCTGAGGCGGAGGAAGGCCCCGACTCTCTGCAGCCGCTGCCCTCTGCGCACCCAGAGTAAGGCCGCAGAGCTGCCCTCGAGGCTGAGAAGGCTGCCAGGATGCGGTGGTGGCACCAGCCTCTCAGCCGCAGGGCATGCTGGGACCTGCAGTTCTTTGGAATCACCGGGCGCGCGTTCCCGGCGCGTAGAGGAGCCTCAGCGGTGAGTGGATGGATGTCGGGGGAGAAGAGGAGGAAGGGCTGAGGGGGAGCGGGGGGGGGATGGGGATAAGCCTCTCTAATGCAGCGGTGTGAGGCAGGGGGGGCGTAACTGTGGTCTAGGCCGCCAAAAGGTGTTGATCCGGGCCTGGATAACAAGGGGCACTTAACACAACATCAGATCAAGAATCTAAACAGATTTTTCCAACCGGTGAGGGCAATTCTCATGTTTCTCACTGCCATTCCTAATTCCCACATGATTGTCATTATTGCAAGTTGCTTCTTCGCTCACTATATTTGTTTCAACAAGCCAATCATTTCTGCGCCACTGAACTCCCAGAGCCCACCAGTATGAGAAGAGAAGCCGAAGTCTTACCACTCTGTTCCAGACGGCGCCCTGCTTGCTCTGGATGTCAGGAGTGAGGCGGACAAACTTGGTCATGACCATGGCATTGCCCATGAGTTCCCACAAAGAGGAGCTGGAGGACCCGACTCCTGATAAGTAGAGGGAAAAGTATGGAGGATTTCTTTGATCAGTGGAACAAAACTCAACATTTCACCCCATTCTTGAACATCCAAGAAACAGGCAACAAGCATCTCAATAAAAGGGGGGTGGAAGGGAGTCTTTAACCTATTAGGTCCCTTTTATGAGGCCATATAATCCAGATTATCAAAGCAGGTAATCCCCGCTATCTATTTTGAACTGAATTATATGAGCCTCTCTCTGGCATTACTTCGCGAACGAAGATTCTTAGGAAGGACTCATCCCACGCTTTCTGCCCTCTAGCCCCTCCGCGCCGGGGAAGGGGAGCAACTCCTCATCTCCTGGCCTCTCCTGGCTGGGCCGGGTTCGCTGCAGAGCAGAGCAGAGGCCAGGATGTGCAGCTCCACAGCCCAGCTTGGTTCCTTCCCGATCTGGCCCCAAGGCGACAGCAGGGAAGCCGAATGTGGAAGTTATAGCACAAGAGGGGGGACCGCATATAAGCAGTAAATAGTAACACTATGGAACAATCTCTGAACCATAAACACGAAAAAATAACCAGAAAAAGGCACTGTCTTAGACATTGTTACCATTACTTATACTTGTAGAACTATATATTACATTATGAATTATAACAGTGTCTTTTTCAAGCCGAATGTGAGGCCAGGGTGGGCAATTGTTGGTGATCAATCTGGCCGAGCCTGAGATGTTGTTTCAGGGAGTCCTTATATCTCTTTTTGGGGGCGCCTCTCTTGCGCTGACCCATGGCGAGTTCACCGTAGAGTAGTATCTTTGGGAGGCCGTGGTCCTCCATCCTAGAGACGTGCCCTGCCCAGTGCAGCAGTGTTCTCAATAGCATGGCCTCAATGCTGGTGATCCCTGCTTGCTCAAGGACAGCAACATTTGTCACATAGTCGGTCCAGTGGATATTTAGGATTGTGCGAAGACAGCGTGGATGAAAGGGTTTGTGGAGTGGTAGGTGTTGGCGATAGGTGACCCATGTTTCAGACCCATAGAGGAGAATAGACAGTACAATAGCTCTGTACACACAGATGTGCCTATGCTGATGTGGGAATGGTGGTGTTTTTCCTGTGGTGCGGGCTGGTAGAGGACTTCCCTTTTCTTCAGGCTGAACGGACTTAAGCACAGCTGTGCCTATGCTGACTTGGAGATGATGGTGTTCTTCCTGTGGTGCGGGCTGGTAGAGGACTTCCCTTTTCTTCAGGCTGAACGGACTTAAGCACAGATGTGCCTATGCTGACGTGGGAATGGTGGTGTTCTTCCTGTGGTGCGGGCTGGTAGAGGACTTCCACTTTACTTCAGGCTGAACGGACTTAAGCACAGATGTGCCTATGCTGACGTGGGGATGGTGGTGTTCTTCCTGTGGTGCAGGCTGGTAGAGGACTTCCCTTTTCTTCAGGCTGAACGGACTTAAGCACAGATTTGCCTATGCTGACGTGGGAATGGTGGTGTTCTTCCTGTGGTGCGGGCTGGTAGAGGACTTCCCTTTTCTTCAGGCTGAACGGACTTAAGCACAGATGTGCCTATGCTGACTTGGGGATGATGGTGTTCTTCCTGTGGTGCAGGCTGGTAGAGGACTTCCCTTTTCTTCAGGCTGAACGGACTTAAGCACAGATGTGCCTATGCTGACTTGGGGATGATGGTGTTCTTCCTGTGGTGCGGGCTGGTAGAGGACTTCCCTTTTCTTCAGGCTGAACGGACTTAAGCACAGATGTGCCTATGCTGACTTGGGGATGATGGTGTTCTTCCTGTGGTGCAGGCTGGTAGAGGACTTTCTTCAGGCTGAACGGACTTAAGCACAGATGTGCCTATGCTGACTTAGGGGTGATGGTGTTCTTCCTGTGGTGCGGGCTGGTAGAGGACTTCCCTTTTCTTCAGGCTGAACGGACTTAAGCACAGATGTGCCTATGCTGACTTGGGGATGATGGTGTTCTTCCTGTGGTGCGGGCTGGTAGAGGACTTCCCTTTTCTTCAGGCTGAACGGACTTAAGCACAGATGTGCCTATGCTGACTTGGGGATGATGGTGTTCTTCCTGTGGTGCGGGCTGGTAGAGGACTTCCCTTTTCTTCAGGCTGAACGGACTTAAGCACAGATGTGCCTATGCTGAATTGGGGATGATGGTGTTCTTCCTGTGGTGCGGGCTGGTAGAGGACTTCCCTTTTCTTCAGGCTGAACGGACTTAAGCACAGATTTTTGCCATACTGACTTGGGGATGATGGTGTTCTTCCTGTGGTGCGGGCTGGTAGAGGACTTCTCTTTTTTCTTCAGGCTGAACGGACTTAAGCACAGATGTGCCTATGCTGACTTGGGGATGATGGTGTTCTTCCTGTGGTGCGGGCTGGTAGAGGACTTCCCTTTTCTTCAGGCTGAACGGACTTAAGCACAGATTTTTGCCATACTGACTTGGGGATGATGGTGTTCTTCCTGTGGTGCGGGCTGGTAGAGGACTTCTCTTTTCTTCAGGCTGAACGGACTTAAGCACAGATGTGCCTATGCTGACTTGGGGATGATGGTGTTCTTCCTGTGGTGCGGGCTGGTAGAGGACTTCCCTTTTCTTCAGGCTGAACGGACTTAAGCACAGATGTGCCTATGCTGACTTGGGGATGATGGTGTTCTTCCTGTGATGCGGGCTGGTAGAGGACTTCCCTTTTCTTCAGGCTGAACGGACTTAAGCACAGATTTTTGCCATACTGACTTGGGGATGATGGTGTTCTTCCTGTGGTGCGGGCTGGTAGAGGACTTCTCTTTTCTTCAGGCTGAACGGACTTAAGCACAGATGTGCCTATGCTGAACGGACTTAAGCACAGATGTGCCTATGCTGACTTGGGATGATGGTGTTCTTCCTGTGTTGGTAGAGGACTTCCTTCAGTGAACGGACTTAAGCTGTGCCTATGCTGACTTAGGACTTCCTGTGGTGCGGGCTGGTTTCTTTCTTCAGGCTGAACGGACTTGCCTATGCTGACTTGGGGATGATGGTGTTCTTCCTGTAGTGCGGGCTGGTAGATTTGAACGGACTGCACAGATGTGCCTATACTGACTTGGGGATGATGGTGTTCTTCCTGTGGTGCGGGCTGGTAGAGGACTTCCCTTTTCTTCAGGCTGAACGGACTTAAGCACAGGTGTGCCTATATGCTGATGATTGGGGATGGGGCTGGTGTTCTTCCTGTGGTGCGGGCTGGTAGAGGATGGTGGTGTTCTTCCCTGGTTTCTTCAGGCTGTTTGTTTGTGGTATTAACATAACTCAAAACCACTGGATGAATTGCTGCCAAATTTGGCCACAAGACACAAGACAGAGGCCACAAGACCATCACTCAAAAATTGATTTTGTTATTTAGGAGTTGTAGTTGCTGGGATTTATAGTTCACCTACAATCAAAGAGCGTTCTGAACCCCACCAATGATCGAATTAAACCACATGTGGCACACAGAATTCCCATGACCAACAGAAAACACTAGAAGGGTTTGGTGGGCATTGGCTTGAGTTTGGGAGTTGTAGTTCACCTACGTCCAGAGAGCACTGTGGACTCAAACAATGATGGATCTGGACCAAACTTGGCACAAATATTCCATGTGCCCAAATGTGAACACAGATGGAGTTTGGGGGAAACAGACCTTGACATTTGGGAGTTGTAGTTGCTGGGATTTATAGTTCACCTACAATCAAAGAGGGTTCTGAACTCAACCAATGATGGAATCAAACCAAACGAGGCACACAGAATTCCCTTGACCAACAGAAAACACTAGAAGGGTTTGGTGGGCATTGGCTTGAGTTTGGTACACCTTCCACACTGGAGCCTTAACGCAGTTTGATACCACTTTAGTTGCCATGGGAACCTGGGAGTTCTTAGTTCCTCAAGGTCTCGAAGGGGAAAGAGGGAAGGGCGCGACCCCTCCAAACTACAAATGTCAGGGGTTCTGCGGTGGCAATCTCAAGCGGTATCAAGCCGCGTCAATCCTGCCGTGTGGACGCCCCCTTATAATGCGAATGATCTCCAAAGGAAGGCTCACCTTGGTAAGGCGTGATGAGGGAGTGTTCCCGCTTGAGGTGCTCATCCATCTGCTCGGCCTCGGCCCCCCAAAACAGGACCAAACAAACCCCCAGAAGCCCCACTTCGCCCCAACAAGCACCCTCCGCCGCCATCTTGCCCCTTCTGGCCGAGGGCCCACCAACGGCCAGGGAACGCGCGCTGATTGGCTCTCCCTCGAAGCCCCGCCTACTTCCGCGTGCCATCCTCCCTTTCAGTGGCTGGAGGCCACGCCTGTTTAGTAACTCCGCCCAGAAGGGGGCGTGACGCCTCCTTCGAACACGCTGAGCATGCAGGGAAATGTAGTTCGCGCTTCTTCTTAAAGGGGCCGCTCAAAGCAAAAAGGCACCAAAATGACTAGTGATTTGGGTGGAATTGTGAGGTAATTTGATTTAGAATTAGTGGGACTTTGAGGTTGTTTTTGAGGTGATTTTAATATAATACAATATAATAATATATAAGATTCATAATAATATTGTAATGTAATACAATTCAAGAATATATAGAAATGATCACATTGTAATATAATAATACTGTGTAAAATAACAATGCTAATGTATTGTGTATACCACTACGAATTTACCAAATCCTGGGGCACACCACCAACCAAAATGACACAACATGACACTCTAACACAGTAATACATATAGTTAATATGTTTCTAAATGTATTTATACACTCAGTGTGAAACCTGGGCCTGTTTCGATGAACACAACATAGATATCCTGGCAGGAATGGCAGAAAGACACAAACTTCCCACACAGAACTCCCATAACCAAGAGAAAATGCTAGAAGAGTTTGGTGGGCATTGACCTTGGGTTTTAGAGTTGTAGTTCACCTATATCCAAAGAGCCCTGTGGGCTCAAACAATGTTGGATCAGGCATGAATACTCAATACGCCTGTAGTCGAACCAGGAAGCCCCAAATCCAGAAGGTCAAACCGCAGAGAGTCCCCAGTATTCCTTTTGGCCCATGGCCTAAGTTGCACCAGTACCAGACCCCTTTCTCCCCCCTCCCTCCCCCTTCCCTTCTGCCTCACTCAGTCCCATACATCACACTGCACCAACTTCATCCCTCCCAGTACACCCAGCCACCATTGCCTCCCATTGCCCCATCTACACAACAGTTGCACAGCCAATAGCACATGAAAGACACCTCAGCAAACATCAAACAGCACTTTAGCAAGAAACCAGGACATTTCCCCCACCACCAAAAAACACGCATGGCAACCCCGATTTGCCCCGTTGTCGCCTCAAAGTACTCTGCTCTTCCCCCATCTTGTTTCTGCTCCTTTCTTCTCCCCGTTCTCCTCCCATGCCTGGAGGAAGCCCGAGGAAAAGCGGCCTCGCAATCAGCGGCCTGACTCTCAGCTGAGCGCTCAGTTCACCCAAGGACAGTAATTACATCAAGGAGAACTACAACTCCCCAGAAGGAAGGCAGCCCTGCGTTGTCTGTTTTAACCCTGTATGTACAGTGTGGCTTCATAAGTTTTCCCTTTGACCCCTTGTAACCCTTCCCTTCCCCCCTTTGCCCTCATTGAGAAAAGACTGCCTGTATTTGCTATTGTGTCAGCTGAGGGGAAATGTAACTTAATTCCCATCCCAACCCTTTATGGACCATCACCCTTCTCATTGCATGCGTTGCCCGGTCAGAGTCTTGTTATGGAAATTGGACTCTTGTTTCAATTCCACGTCTGTCCGGATCCGGAGGCAGTTTCGCCGGTCTGATTCGTCAAGCATAACTTGCCTTTGGAAATTGGACATTGAATATCTATTTTCTAACGGGAGCCATACCTGGCCTCGGAAACCAGGCTATGTCCCAAAATAGACCCTTTTGTCACCCAAAGGTTTGAGTGAATTACTATCATCAGGCCTCTTCCCCTTTTCCCCTTTCATTCTCAAGAATGACGCGCCATCTCATTAATCCCATCACTCCCAGGTGTCACTTCAGGTCGTTTACCTGACCAGGATTCTTTTGTTTTATTCATATGCTATATTGACAGCGATTTCCGTCTAAGCTTCCCTTCCTGGAACTCCATATATGGCCACAGACCTCTGATTGGCCGAAGCCGGCAAATGGGAGCGAGCGCTGATAGGCTCCCTGGAACTGACCGGCCTCCCGCCCATCAGCTGGCCTCAAACATTCCAACCAATCACCAGCAGAGCCGCCCCAGAAGAAGGCGGGCGGGAAATTCAATTGTTTTGACAGTTCTGTAACCTTTAAAAACCAATGTTTTGAATGTACATGTATGCGTTCTTTGCGGGAATCAGGGTATTGCGGTTCGCATCCTCTCAGCTGAGCAGAATAAACAATTTCGTGGCTTCTACCTTGCAGCATTGGTGAGCATAATTGGATCAAGGGAGGCGGGTAGGATACGAGGACCTAGTCGCTCCGGGCTCGCCAGGTTAACTGAACCCTCGCGGTCTCTGCCCCGCGGTCGGTCCAAGGGGCTTGCCCGGTTGTCGGACAACCGGCCTGGGGGATTGGCGGTTGTTCGGTAACACGCCCAGCTCTTTGCATTAAGGAGAATGGTTAACTCATTTAAGCAGAAGCAGAGGGTTGGGAGCTGCAAAGCGCCCGCTGGTCTCTCTTGTGCCGTGGGTTTGTATAATTGGAAGAGAATTGTCTTCTCGTTTCAGGAAAGGGGCCTTTTCCCGTGGGGCAGGGCCCCACTTCTCGGCCGCCCACTTTGGTAATCGCTTCAATGCCAACCTGTCAGGTTAATGCGCCACTTGAACCGCCATAGCTCACTGATAGGGAACTTTGGGAGCTGTAGTTTCCCAAGGTCTTGAAACCTTCTCTGCTGAAGGATGCTTACAAACATATGGCACTGAGCCGTCGTTTGGTGAGGCATTTCTTGGCAGAGAAAGCTAAAGACCTTGGGAAACTACAACCCCCGAGGGTCAAATGACATTATTTCATCAGCGAAGATGCACCCATGGAATCTTGGGATTTGCAGTTTGGTGGGTCGCCATCACTCTCTGACAAAGAAGTCTAAAGACCTTGGGAAACTACAACTCCCGAGTGTCAAATTTCATTAATTCTACAGCAAAGATGCACCCATGAAATCTTGGTCACCATCACTCTCTGGCAGAGAAGGCTAAAGACCTTGGTAAACTACAACTCCCTGAGTGTAAAATTTCATTAATTCTACAATATAGATGAGCCCATAGAATTTTAGGGTTTATAGTTTAGTGGGACAACAGCACCCTTTGTCAGAGAAGTGCTCAAGACCTTGGGAAACTACAACTCCCAAACGTAAAATTGCATTAATTCTACAATGTCAATGCACCCATAGAATCTTAGGATTTGTAGTTTGGTGCGTGGCCATCCCTCTCTGTCAGAGATGGCTAAAGACCTTGGGAAACTACGGGCCCTCTTTGATCTCTGTCCCGCCGGGGCTCGGCGAGAATAGGTCAAATCTGGTTCGATAACACTTCCTTCCTTCCCTTTTGTCTTTCCTTCCTTCATTTTCCTTTATCCCTTCCTTCCCTCCCCCTCCCCCCCTTTCATCCTTCCTTCCCTTTTGTCTTTCCTTCTCCCCTCTTTCTCCACCCCTCCTTCCTTCCCTCTTCTCTCTTTCACCTTTTTCCCCTTTTGTCTTTCCTTCCTTCTCTCTTTCTTTCTTCACTCCCTCCCTTTCCACCCTTCCCTCTTCCCTCTCTCTTTTACCTTCCTACCTTTTTCTCTTTCCTTCATTCTCTTTCCTTTATCCTTCCCTTCCTTCTCTTCCTTCCTTTTGTCTTTCCTTCCATCTCTGTTTCCTTCCTCCTCCCCTCCCTCCTCCCCTCCCTGTGTTTGGGAGGTAAGTGGGGGTATCTACATAGAGGTAGCCTGGCTGTTATTGCTTGGAGGTGAGAATTAACAAAATCTGGTTACCAATATTTTAAAAACCTCCAGAATCAAGACAATAAATGAAGAACACCACTCCGAAAGAGGAGAACGCCAGACAACAAGTGCCAGTTAACACCTCCCAAACAGAGGGTGCCTCCAGGCAACAGAGGCCAGGCTACTTCTATGCAGATGCCTTCACTGATTGACCATCGTATTCAGGCAACTCTCTGCTCTTAACTGGGACAGGCCCGGATTACCCATAAGGCCAACCTTGGCCATGGCCTAGGGGGCGCAAGCCAAGGGGGACGCAGAATCACGGACCCCAAAAAAATGTTGAAACAAATAAAACATTTGTGGCTGGCCCCTGGTGTCTCTCCCAACTCAACAGCACGCGCCCCCCAGGGACGCCCCCGGCCACTCTGCGCGTGCCTGTTTCCTCCCTCCCCATGGTCCTTCCCATCTGCAGGACGCCTCCGCCTCCCCCCCCCCCCCTTCATTGCAGAGCCAGAAATAGCCTTTTTTTCTGCCCCGAAACGAGCGGGTGGGTGGGTGAGTGGGCTAGCTTCCTAGCCATTCGGGAGGGTCCCTTTTCGGTTGCCTCAGTTTCCCCGACGGCGCTGACGGAGAGAGAGAAAGAGAGTAGGGGCCGTGGGCGGGGAAAGTGGCACCACCAGCCGCTTTGACAGCGTGTCTTTTTTTCCTTCCCTGTTTCCTCCCGCTATCGCCCTCGCCCCCTTTTCCTCCTCCTCCTCTTGCCCCTTCCCTCCTCCCTCCCCCACCCCGTCCTCCCCGCTCCCCTCCCTTTGGTTCTTTCTTCTCCCTCCGTGCTTCAGAGGCTGGCCTTTTAAATGCTTTCCTCGAAGCGGCCCAGCCGGCCCCTGGCTCTCGGCTGCCCGGGACACTCCTCCTTCCGCCTGGCCATGGGAAGTGTCTGCCGGAGCCTCCTGGTGGCCTTGGCCTTCCTGCTCTGCTGCCCAGCAGGTAAGGAGGGGGCCCGGCCCTTTCCCGGGGGGGGAAGGGGGCATGCAGTAGAGGTTGGCTTAAAGGGGGCGTAATTCCAAAGCATGGCCTAGGGTGCAAAAAGGTGTTAATCCGGGCCTGAACTGAGAATCATGAGATGTTTGTGGACTACAAGTCCCATCACCCTGAGCCTGCGGAATCAATGGCACCACCAATTTCTTATTCCAATGCCGATGGTGCTTCTGTTAGACTGGATACAACGGGATTTGTAGTTTGGTGAGGCACTAACGAAAGGCTTTGCAAAACGACAACTCCCAGCCGGTGCAGCCGTGGCAAAGAAACCTGCCTCCCACCTAAATGAATTTAAACTTCCAGACGTTGCCAAGCCTCCTGTTGATCACAGGCATGAATTTTAAAATGGAATGAGAATATATATATATATATATATATATATATATATAATTTGAAGGAGTGGGTGGAGGAAAAGAGATGAGGAAAAGGGTTGTTTTTCTTCCCCCGGCCTGTACAAATCTAGACATATATTATTATTATTATTTTCAGGAGGAGGAAAGACAATCAAATCGCACACATGTGGCCTGCACTGGCTGCAAATTGAGCACCGGATCACTTTCAAAGTGTTGGTTCTCACCTTTAAGGCCTTACACGGCTTGGGGCCAGCGTACCTGAGGGACCGTCTCTCCCCTATGCCCAATGAGATCACTGCGGTCGGAGGGAGCCTATCTTTTAGACGTCCCCTCGACGAGGCTCGTGCGTTTGACAGCAACCCGCAGGAGAGCGTTTTCCGTCATCACGCCCACACTGTGGAACGCCCTCCCGGCAGAAACACGCACGATCCAGGACTTGCTCCCATTTAGACGGGCCTGCAAGACCCACCTCTTTCGCCAGGCGTTCGACCTGTAGGTCTTGCCTTGTGCAGCCCTCTTGTCCTTCAATCGCTATCTGTGGTGGTGTGTTGCATCACAGTTTTTATTGATTGTACTGTTTTTATGCTAATTTGCTGTTGTTTTTAATCATTGTCATTGTTTTCATTGTGCCTTGTTGGCTCCTGTGAGCCGCCCCGAGCCCTCCCGGGAGTGGCGGCATAGAAACACGAGTAATAAATAAATAAATAAAATAAATAAACTCTCTCTCCCTCTCGCTCTCTCTCCCTCTCTCTCGGGAGGGGCGGGGAGCGCTGCGGGCGGGGGAGGAGGGAATGGTGCCCCCTCACCATCGTCTCCCGCCCCCTTGTCAAGGAAGAAGGGCGCGAAGAGGAGGAGGCGGAGGAAGCCCCTGGGGCCGCTGCCACGCATGCTGACTTAAGGAAAGAGGGGGCGCGACACCACAAGGAGGAGGACTCGGAGGGAAGCCCCACCCCCGGGGCTGCTGTCGGCCCCATGGGCAGGGCTTCCCTCCTCCACGTGCCCTCCTTCCTTGATTCAAGGAAGGAGGGCGCGCGGCACCGTGAGAAGGAGGAGGCGGCGGGAAGCCCCGCCCCCGGGGCCAGCAGCGGGGCTTCCCTCCGCCTCCTCGTGCCCTCCTTCCTTGACTCAAGGAAGCGAGGAGGGGGAGGTGGGGGGGTGTGCGGTAGAGGTTGGTTTGGGGGCATAATTCCAAAGTGTGGCCTAGGGCAGTGTTTTTCAACCTTTTTTGAGCTGCGGCACATTTTTACATTGACAGAATCCCGAGGCACACCACCAACCAAAATGACACAAAATGACACTCTAACACAGTCATACATATAGTTAATATGCTTTTAAATGTATTTATACACTCAGTGTGAAACCTGGGCCTGTTTTGATGAACACAACATATGTATGACTTCCTCTCATATATTTATACATGGCTATCATATCTTCTCTCAGCCTTCTTTTCTTCAGGCTAAACATGCCCAGCTCTTCAAGCTGCTCCTCATAGAGCTTGTTCACCAGACCTTTGAGAAATTTCACCCTGAGTGAAACTTGCTTCCAGTTAACTATGGATGTCATGAAGCAGTTCCTAAACAGGTGGGGGGGTGGGGGAGGGAAACTCTCGAAAAATCCAGTAAAATAGTAAAAAAAAAATTCCAAGCGTAGAGGCTCAATTTTTTTCTTGGAAACCTGTGAGGGGGCTGCTAGTGTAGCAGCAAATTGGGAGTTATGGAACTCCAAGTGGCAAGTTACCTTACCCAAAACGGCGGCGTAGACGTGCGGGCGCAGGGGTGAGGAATCACGCAACAACTGTACTGCTCAAATGAAGTCAAAGAATTTATTGAACACACCAGCTGGTGGGCTTGCCCACAGAACACGCTATTCACGGGCAAAGGCCCCGTACATTCTCAACACAAAACATTTATACCCCTCATGGCTGCCTTCCATCAAGCCCACCCTTCATCCCAAAAATCATTGGCTGGTACAACGAATCATTTCCACTTAACAAATCAAACATAAGAAATATTTGCATCATGGCATTAAATCATTTTCATTTGCTAATCCCATGTACGCTTCTAAAAAGCTCTTTTCCCACAGTACGTTATCAATAGCTTAGGTCCCAATGTACCTAAGTTTGCAACATTTTAGCCTCTGCTGTTCTTGCCAGCAATAGAACAATAGAAGGCCTCCTCCTCATGCGCAGATCTTCTCCATTGGCAACAAGGTAAACAAACCTCACGCCGTGTACTGTTTTAACCAATCTCAGCCTACGTTATCTCACGCTAGGCACGGGGTGTACTTTTGGCAAATCATTGCATAGGCTTGAAGCACCAATCATGGTGCAGCTATTACGGAGCCTGTGCCTGCCTGATTCTTGGCACAGAAACCCACTTTTCTAAGCTTAACACGTATGCAGCATCACTCTCTGACCATACGCCTGTTGGAAAAGTACCAAAACTGCTTCATTAGGAGGGAGGGGGGAGTGCCAATTTCCCACGGCACACCTGATGATCACTCATGGCACACTAGTGTGCCACGGCACACTGGTTGAGAAACACTGGCCTAGGGCGCCAAAAGGGGTTAATCCGGGCCTGGCTCAAGCGTCAGGTTGCCATGTTCTGAACCAGCTTGGCTCCTCTGCCTCTCACACCTATAGGCACAATGACAATTTTTGCGCTGAGTGACACCAAACAAGAAAAGAAAAAAACCTAACTTGGCTCAATTAGACTTCTACTCACTGCACAGCGGCAAAAAAGCACAGGAGCCTCGCTGGAGAAAACGTTGGCAACCCTACGGCCCACCACCCAAGGAATGCTTTCATTCGGGGACAATGTCATACTAGATTTGACATTTTTTCTAGGCATCCC
The DNA here is from genome assembly GCA_030556195.1 of Anolis apletophallus. Lineage (NCBI taxonomy): Eukaryota > Metazoa > Chordata > Lepidosauria > Squamata > Anolidae > Anolis > Anolis apletophallus. Next base: position 4,987,386 of record JARBWK010000013.1, on the reverse strand, counting down.
TGGGTTCCTTTCTCTCCCCATTGGTGTGCAATTTGCATAACCCCCGCCCCCCACTTCCTCTTCCTTCTCCTTCATAACAAAGAGAGCACAACTCAGCAGCAACTGAACATACTGGAGTTTGGGGGACTGACACCTCATGATGGGGGCAGGCATCCCAGGGTTCCTTTCTCTCTCCATTGGTGTGCAATTTGCATGACTCCGCCCACTGCCTCTCCCTTCACCCTTTCCTACTCTTTTCCACTCTGGGCAGGACTCAGCAGCAACTGAACACAACTGGAGGAGTTTAGGGGGCTGACTCCACTTGATGGAAGTTGTAGTTCACCCTGCAACAAGTCGGAGCACTGCAACCCCCACTGACAATGGACCTGGACCACATTTGGAACCTCCATTACCAACAAAATATACTGGAAAGGTTTGGAGAAATTTACCTTGATTTTTAGCCATTGTAAGTACTGGGATTTATAGTTCACCTGCGATCCAATAGCACTTTGGATCCCACCAACGATGGCCTTGGACCTAACTTGGCACACAAACAACCCCATGACCAAAACAAAATGCAGGAGGGCTTTGGGGAAAATTGATTTATAGAAATTATAGTTCCCCTATGCCCAGAACGCACTGTAAACGCAAACAACAATGGATTTGCACCAAATTTGGCACGCATACCCAATATGCCCAAATTTTGAATACTGGTGGATTTGGGGTGGAATTGCCCTTGATGTTTGGGGGTTGTAGGTACTGGGATGTATAGTCCACCTGCAATCAGAGCACTCTGAATCTCACCAACGATGGACTTAGAATCCTAGAGTTGGAAGAGACCTCGTGGGCCATCCAGTCCAACCCCATTCTGCCAAGAAGCAGGAAAGTCACAATCAAAGCAGCCCCAACAGATAACCACCCAGCCTCTGCTTAAAAGCCTCCATAGATGGAGCCTCCACCACACTCCGGGGCAGAGAGTTCCACTGCTGAACAACTCTCACAGTCAGGAAGTTCTTCCTCATGTTCAGGTGGAATCTCATTTCCTGTAGCTTGAAGCCATTGTTCCATTGCACCTCCAGGGAAGCAGAAAGGAACCTTGCTCCCTCCTCCCTATGAATTCCCCTCATGTATTTATACCTGGCCCTCATCATGTCTCCTCTCTGCCTTCTCTTCTGCAGGCTAAACATGCCCCGCTCTTGAAGCCGCTCCTCATAGGGCTTGTTCTCCAGACCCTTGATCAGTTGAGTCACCCTCTTCATCTAGACACTTTCCAGCTTAGAGTCAACATCTCTATATCTTTGCATTTCAGAATTTCAGACCTGGACCAAACTTGGCACGCAGAACCCCCATGACCTACTGAACATACTGGAGGGATTGACAGGACTGACCCACCATGGTGGGAGTTGTAGTTCATCCTGCAGCTGGAGAGCAGACCGAACTCCACCAATAATGCATATAATATAATATAATTAATATAATATAATATAATGTATTGTATATACATATAATATTTATAATATTATGATGTAATACAATATAATACTAATAATAATAATGCAATATTATAATTATATATTTTACATTACATGTAATATTACTAATAATATTACAATAGAATGGTAGAGCAGTGTTTCCCAATCGGTGTGCTGCGGCACACTAGTGTGCCCGTGAGCGATCATCAGGTGTGCCGTGGGAAATTGGAACCTCCAATACCCTTTCTTCCCCCTCCTGCCGAACACTTTTTCTTCTCCACTCGGGCTCCCTTCTTCCCAGCCTCGCTCTGCTAGCTTTGCCTCACTTTGCTCTGGGGCGAGTCTGCGCAGTAGCGCCCACACGGGTCACATCTTCCTCCCTCCCGCAGAAGCAGCAGCGTGAGCAAAATGAGCAGAGCGAGGCTGGGAAGAAGGGAGCTCAAGTGGAGAAGAAAAAGTGTTTGGCAGGAAAGGGAAGAAAGGGTATTGGAGGTTCCAATTTCCCACGGCACACCTGATGATCGCTCACGGCACACTGGTTGGGAAACACTGCTGTATAGTCTGTTTCATAGGAAGGAATTGGCAAAGCCACCTAAGACACCCCTATAAGTTCTCCACAAGTCAATGGATAACTTGAAGGCACATGCATATATTAACACACTTGAGTAACGTCCAAGGTGCAGAAGCCATCCCCAAAAAGGTGGTTTCCTCAATGCCTGCTCAACCTCCAAGGATCTTGACCTGGAGGAAAAAAATGGAAGGAGTTGGGTGTGTTGTCCCTAAAAAAGGTCAGCTGTTTCCATGGTGGCCCGGGGCCTCTGGAGACCAGGGTTTCCAAATTGTGGTGACCTTAAGGCAAATCCATTTTCTGGGGCTGAGAATGTATGACTTGTCCACCGTCACCATGATGGGTTTCCATAGCGGAGTGGGGATTCGAACCTTGGTCTCCATTATGCCATGCTAGATCGCATTTGCAAGTATTTATTTATTTATCATATTTCTATACCGCCCCTCTCAGCCCGAAGGCGACTCGGGGCGGTTTACACAAGGCAGTCTCTGTCCTTCAATCAAAAACACAAGCAAAACCAAACCAAACAATAACCATATAACATAACAATTAGCCATTAAAACATACAAATGCAGTCTCAGCATCACGTTGACATCACTTTCCGTCACATCGTCGTCATTCCATAGATCTAATTAAACCGTTATATTTCATCAGCAAATGCCTGCTCAAATAGCCAGGTCTTGACTTTCTTGCGAAATGTCAGGAGGGAGGGGGCCGATCTGATGTCTTTAGGGAGGGCGTTCCAAAGCCGAGGAGCCACCACTGAAAAGGCCCTGTCTCTCGTCCCCGCCAATCGCGCCTGCGAAGAAGGCGGGACCGAGAGCACGGCCTCTGCGGATGATCTTAAACATCTCGATGGTTCATAAGGAGAGATGCGTTCGGACAGGTAAGTTGAGCCAGAACCGTTTAGGGCTTTAAAGGCTAAAGCCAGCACTTTGAATTGTGCCCGGTAGCAAACTGGCAGCCAATGAAGCTAACGCAACAGAGGAGTTGTACGCTCCCAGAGTGCCGCTCCTGTTATCAACCTGGCTGCTGTCCGTTGGACTAGTTGCAGCTTCCGAACAGTCTTCAAAGGCAACCCCACGTAGAGAGTGTTGCAGTAATCTATACACATTGATCCCATCCCTTAGTTCTTGGCTCCATGTCTCCATCAAGGTAACCCGTTCAAGCCCTATCAAGAAAGCCTTGACTGAATCCCCCTTTAAGGCTGAATTGGGAAGTTATAAGAAAGCTGATACCTCTGGGAGGTAGGTTGTGGGACTTCTTTTCTGCCCAGGGGTCACAGTAGTACTGGCGCAGGGGCTGCACACTGACGCGGCCCACCACCGGCTTATATCCAAACTCTCGGTGGTCAATCACCTTCAGCTCAATGGGAGGCGCATAGTCTTCATCCACAGGCAGGTACTGAAGAAGATTGAAAGGGATTTGGTGGGATTTGTGGTCTGGGGAGGCTCCACCCTCTTGGATGGAGAAGGCCAAAGGCCTTGGGAGACTCCAACTTCCAGGATGACATAGCCTTGAGCCCTGGAAGTTCAAGAGGCATCAAACTGCATTCCTTAGATCAGTGTTTTTCATCCTTTTTTGAGCCGCGGCACATTTTTTACATTGACAAAATCCTGGGGCCCACCACCAACCAAAATGACACAAAATGACACTCTAACACAGTAATACATATAGTTAATATGTTTTTAAATGCATTTATACACTCAGTGTGAAACCTGGGCCTGTTTCGATGAACACAACATAGATATCCTGGCAGGAATGGCAGAAAGACACACACAAAGGTCTTGCTCAACAGCTGGGAGTTATAGTTCACCTGCAATCAAAGGGCATTCTGAACTCCACCAATGATGGAATGGAATCAAACTTCCCACTCAGAACTACCATAACCAAGAGAAAATACTATAAGAGTTCGGTGGGCATTGACCTTGAGTTTTGGAGTTGTAGTTCACATATATCCAGAGAGCACTGTGGAGGGGAGGGAGGAAGACATGGGGAGAATTTGCGCAGTAGCGCCCGCATGGGTCACGTCTTCCTCCCTCCCGCAGAAGCGGCAGCGTGAGCAAAATGAGCAGAGCGAGGCTGGGAAGAAGGGAGCTCAAGTGGAGAAGAAAAAGTGTTTGGCAGGAAAGGGAAGAAAGGGTATTGGAGGTTCCAATTTCCCACGGCACACCTGATGATCGCTCACGGCACACTAGTGTGCCACGGCACACTGGTTGGGAAACACTGCTGTATAGTCTGTTTCATAGGAAGGAATTGGCAAAGCCACCTAAGAAACCCCTATAAGTTCTCCACAAGTCAATGGATAACTTGAAGGCACATGCATATATTAACACACTTGAGTAACGTCCAAGATGCAGAAGCCATCCCCAAAAAGGTGGTTTCCTCAATGCCTGCTCAACCTCCAAGGATCTTGACCTGGAGGAAAAAAATGGAAGGAGTTGGGTGTGTTGTCCCTAAAAAAGGTCAGCTGTTTCCATGGTGGCCCGGGACTTCTGGAGACCAGGGTTTCCAAATTATGGGGACCTTAAGGCAAATCCATTTTCTGGGGCTGAGAATGTATGACTTGTCCACCGTCACCATGATGGGTTTCCATAGCGGAGTGGGGATTCGAACCTTGGTCTCCATTATGCCATGCTAGATCGCATTTGCAAGTATTTATTTATTTATTTATCATATTTCTATACCGCCCCTCTCAGCCCGAAGGCGACTCAGGGCGGTTTACACAAGGCAGTCTCTGTCCTTCAATCAAAAACACAAGCAAAACCAAACCAAACAATAACCAGCAAATGCCTGCTCAAATAGCCAGGTCTTGACTTTCTTGCAAAATGTCAGGAGGGAGGGGGCCGATCTGATGTCTTTAGGGAGGGCATTCCAAAGCCGAGGAGCCACCACTGAAAAGGCCCTGTCTCTCGTCCCCGCCAATCGCGCCTGCGAAGAAGGCGGGACCGAGAGCACGGCCTCTGCGGATGATCTTAAACATCTCGATGGTTCATAAGGAGAGATGCGTTCGGACAGGTAAGTTGAGCCAGAACCGTTTAGGGCTTTAAAGGCTAAAGCCAGCACTTTGAATTGTGCCCGGTAGCAAACTGGCAGCCAATGAAGCTAACGCAACAGAGGAGTTGTACGCTCCCAGAGTGCCGCTCCTGTTATCAACCTGGCTGCTGTCCGTTGGACTAGTTGCAGCTTCCGAACAGTCTTCAAAGGCAACCCCACGTAGAGAGTGTTGCAGTAATCTATACGCATTGATCCCATCCCTTAGTTCTTGGCTCCATGTCTCCATCAAGGTAACCCGTTCAAGCCCTATCAAGAAAGCCTTGACTGAATCCCCCTTTAAGGCTGAATTGGGAAGTTATAAGAAAGCTGATACCTCTGGGAGGTAGGTTGTGGGACTTCTTTTCTGCCCAGGGGTCACAGTAGTACTGGCGCAGGGGCTGCACACTGACGCGGCCCACCACCGGCTTATATCCAAACTCTCGGTGGTCCATCACCTTCAGCTCAATGGGAGGCGCATAGTCTTCATCCACAGGCAGGTACTGAAGAAGATTGAAAGGGATTTGGTGGGATTTGTGGTCTGGGGAGGCTCCACCCTCTTGGATGGAGAAGGCCAAAGGCCTTGGGAAACGCCAACTTCCAGGATGACATAGCCTTGAGTCCTGGAAGTTCAAGAGGCATCAAACTGCATTCCTTAGACCAGTGATTTTCAACCTTTTTTGAGCCTCGGCACATTTTTTACATTTACAAAATCCTGGGGCACACCACCAACCAAAATGACACAAAATGACACTCTAGAAGTCATTTTACTAACTGTCACCTCCCTCGTGACGCCGCTGCTTCCGCCAAACCTCCTTTCCGCCCCCGGGAGGCCCACGCGCAGGAGGCCCGTCACCGTCCCATGGGGGAGTGCTGCGCTGAGTGGCTGAAGCGCACACAGACTCGGCTGAGCAGGACGAATAGGAATTGAGCACACGGGGTGGCTCCGAGCCTCGGAACAAACTGCGGCGGAGGCATGCAGCCGTCGCCACCCCCAGCTCTCCTTCCCGAAGGGGTTCAGCCCCCCCAGGAGTGCCTCCCCCCCATGCGTCCCTTCGGCTTCCCTGCTGTCGCCTTGGGGCCAGATCGGGAAGGAACCAAGCTGGGCTGTGGAGCTGCGCATCCCGGCCTCTGCTCTGTTCTGCAGCGAACCCGGAGCCCAGCCAGGAGAGGCCAGGAGATGAGGGGTTGCTCACCTTCCCCAGCGTGGAGGGGCTAAAGGGCGGAAAGCCTCGCCTCGAGCCTCCGGGAGCAGGGTCGGATGGGGGCAGCCTCCACGGATTCCTCCTCCCTCTCCTCCTCCTTGCTGCCGGAGGGGAGGAGGGCAGAAGAGCGCCCAGGAGCCAGGAAGCAGGAGGAGCCGCAGCCTGGGCAGGTAGCCCTTGGCACGCGGAGGGAGAGAAGGAAGGGAAGGAGAGAGAGAGGAGGGAGGGAGGAAAGTTCTGGACGCCGAGGGGTCTCCCTGACTGCAGCCAGGCTGGCTGGCCTTGCTGCTTCGGCCAGGAGAGCCTCATTTCCGCTGCCTGAAGTTTCCTGCTAGCTCTCTCTCTCTCTCTCTCTCTCTCTCTCTCTCCACTGTAATTTCCCACGGCACACCTGTTGGGAAACACTGCCTTATACAGTGTAGATCAGTGTTTCCCAACCGTGAGGGATCACCCGGTGTGCCGTGGGAAAACCTCTCTTCCCCCCTTTCTTCCCCCTCCTGCCGAACTCCTGCTGCTGCTTGCAGGCGGAGGAGAAGGAGGAAGGGCCGGGCGACGGCGGCGAAGAAGGGGCTGGGGCGCCGCCTCCTTCGGCCGTTTTCGTGTTTATGTGTACCAACTATTACTACATTTGGCATTGGCTGGACGTGATAGCCTTTCTAGTGACTGTGTAACAACTTTCCAGTTCACCAGTTATACACGAGAAACTTGTCTAATGCCCACCTGGAATGATACAGGAGCATACATAGTGAAGGTGGAAGCCTCATTATTGTTCCATGAGTGTATTGATGCATAAGAACAGTACTCGTGGACTGCTTTGAAGCTATATGGACACATTTTTTCTAAACACAGAGAGAGACTGACAGCTGTTGAGCAAGACCTTCACGTGTGTCTTTCTGCCATTCCTGCCAGGATATCTATGTTGTGTTCATCGAAACAGGCCCAGGTTTCACACTGAGTGTATAAATACATTTTAAAACATATTAACTATATGTATGACTGTGTTAGAGTGTCATTTTGTGTCATTTTGGTTGGTGGTGTGACCCAGGATTTGGTCAATGTAAAAAATGTGCCGCGGCTCAAAAAAGGTTGGGAAACACTGGTGTAGATACACCAACAGTGTAGATGCACTCACCACTTTCATGAGATAAATGTTAATGGGAAAGTTGGGGTTCTCCTGGAAGCTCTTGATGATTGGGGTTTGAAGGCTTTCCATTCCACATTCGATAACGAGGCTTGGGTTGTTGATGAGCAGCAGGTTGTAGTTCTTCATGTCTCGCAAACCCCAGGCCAGGATCTGCCCAAAGAGCACAGACAATGCTACTGAAAAACAGGTCCGTGGATAGAGTGACAAATACTGGAAATATATGCTGTAATGTGGCAAATGTTTGCTGGTTGGAAGTCCGTGCAGACTAGAGCTTGGGAAGTTACTTTGAAAAGTAATGAGTTACCTTTCTAGGTTGGTGAAACATGGCGGAATACGTTGGTATCATGGTTGCTTCTCCTTGAGTATTTACCCACCCATTGAAGAGTTTCTGGATTCCCCCCATTGATGGGATGCCCATAATGCTCACCTCAATGGCCATCAGCCTCAGGATGGGACGGATCTCTTTGGGAATGGTGTATAGGCCGTCCTTCCAGGCAGGAGGAGGGTGTTTTCCCAGGGACCCGTCCTGGAGGGGAAAGAGAACGTTTGGATAAAGCCACGTAGGTCAGCCATTACGAATGAGTCCAAAGCCCGCCCTTTGCTTTTCACTGAAGACGGACAACAACTGTCTCTCCCCTTCAGGTATCCCATTCCCAAGTGGTTTAGAATCATAATCGTGGAGTAGGAGGAGATCTCATGGGCCATTCAGTCCGACCCGCTGCCAAGAAGGAGGAAAATTGCATTCAAAGCACTCCCGACAGATGGCCATCCAGTCTCTGCTTAAGAGTCGGAAGCGACTGAATGAATAAACAACAACAACCACCACCTCCTGGGCAGAGAGTTCCACTGCTGAACAGCTCTCACAGTTAGGAAGTTCTTCCTAATGTTTAGGTGGAATTTCCTTTCTTTCCTGTAGTTTGAAGCCATTGTTCAATTGCCCCTTAGTCTCCAGGGCAGCAGAAAAGAAGCCTGCTCCCTCCTCCCTATGACTTCCCTTCATGTCCTGATCCATGTTCCTCATCATGTCTCCTCTCAGGCTAAACTTGCCCAGCTCTTGAAGCCACTCCTCATAGAGCTTGTTCTCCAGAGCCTTGATCCTTTGAGTCGCCCTCCTCTGGACACATTCCAGCTTGTCAATATCTCTCTTCAGTTGTGGTGCCCAGAATTTAACACAATATTCCAGGTGTGGTCTAACCAAGGCAGAATAGAGCAGTGTTTTTCAACCTTTTTGGAGCCGTAGCACATTTTTTACATGTACAAAATCCTGGGCCACACCACCAACCGAAATGACACAAAATGACACTCTAACACAGTCATACATATAGTTAATATGTTTTTAAATGTATTTATACACTCAGTGTGAAACCTGGGCCTGTTTCGATGAACACAACATAGATATCCTGGCAGGAATGGCAGAAAGACACACACGAAGGTCTTGCTCAGCAGCTGTCAGTCTGTCTCTGTGTTCTTATGCATCAATAAGGAAGGAAGCAATCCCCGCCTTGTTGCTCAAACCCTTCCGAGGCTGAGGAAGGAGCGGAGGGGAGGAGAGAGCCCAAGAAGGCAAGTGGTGAGTCCGGGGGCACAAGGCTTCCCAAAAGGAGGCTGTGTTTGCGGGACTTACGCAAGGGATCGAGCCCCGGCTAGGGCTTCCCGGTAGGACAGGAAGGTTCTCTCTCTCTCTCTCTCTCTCTCTCTCTCTCTCTCTCTCTCTCTCTCCTATCTCAAGTTTCCCACGGCACACCTGATGATCACTCACAGCACACTAGTGTGCCGCGGCACACTGGTTGGGAAACAATGGAATAGAGCATGGGGAGCATGACTTCCCTGGATCTAGACACTATAGAGGCCAAAATCTCATTGGCCTTTGAAGCCACCGCTTCACCTGCAGCTAGCAGTTTTGACAGATGTGCTACCGCATCCCCCTCACTTTCTGTCCCGGTGAGGATTGGGTTTTGAAAACATTGACTTGATATGGAAGCAAGGATTGGTGATAAAGCTTTATTGGAGAACCCTTTCCTCCTCAATAAGTGGATTTCCCTTCCGAGGGGAAGATTTCTCTCACTTCCTGTTCTTCTTACCCCCGTTCTTAACTAGGAGTCATTTGTAAATATGAATGTTTGTAATCTGGAGACGGCCTGTTTTCCTAAATCTGGAAGAATCCGAAATATAAAACACTTCCAAATCCAAGGATTTTGGATAAGAGATACTCAACCCGTATTATTTTGTTTACCTTCTTGTCCAACAGAAGCTCAAAAGCAGCCAAGACCTCACCGGACTCAGTCTGTTCCTTCATGACCCGAAGCTTCTGCAGGCGGGGCATTCTCCGCACACCGAGGTCCAAGTACACCCTGGGAATACTCAAGCACCTCCCCATGACATGCTCAGAACGGCCCTAAAAAACAACAACCCAGAAACACAACGCCAATTGTTGTTTTTCTTTCTTTTTTTGTGTCAGGAGCAACTTGAGAAACTTTTTGGTGTGAGAGAATTGGCTGTCTGCAAGAACGTTACCCAAGAGACACCTGGATGGTTAGATGTTTTACCATCCTTGTGGGAGGCTTCTCTCATGTCCCAGCGTGGGGAGCTGGAGCTGACAGAGGTAGCTCATCCGCACTCTGCCTGGATTCGAACTGGCAATCTTCAGGTCAGCAAACCAACCTTCAGGTCAGCAAGGGTTTAACCTAGTGTTTCTCAACCTTCCTAATGCTGTGACCCCTTAATACAGTTCCTCATGTTGTGGTGACCCCTAACCATAACATTACTTTCATTGCTACTTCATAACTGTATTTGGGGGGGGGGGTGTATGATTTTGTCATTTGGAAGTTATAGTTGCTGGGATTTATAGTTCACCTACAATCAAAGAGCATTCTGAACTCACCAACAATGGAATTGAAACAAACTTGGCACTCAAAATTCCCATGACCAACAGCAAATACTGGAAGGGTTTGGTGGGCATTGACCTTGAGTTTGGGAGTTGTAGTTCACCTACATCCAGAGAGCACTGTGGACTCGAACAATGGCAGACCTGGACCAAACTTGGCCCAAATACTCAATATGTCCAAATGTGAACACTGGTGGAGTTTGGGGAAAATAGATCTTGACATTTGGGAGTTGTAGTTGCTGGAATTTATAGTTCACCTACAATCAAGGAGCCCCTTGCACCCCACCAATGATAGAATTGGGTCAAACTTCCTATACAGAACCCTCATGCCTTGAAGGGACTAGCTGGCGTGAGCCTCCATCCCACCTCTCACTCTCCCTCATCCACACATGCGCATCATGCTGCCATGTGCCAAGCACGCCTGCTCTCCCCTCCCTGCTTAGAGTCTCAAAACAGCCCTCCCCTTGGCTGGGAGGCCTGCCAATCACAGCAAAGAAGAGCTTTAGGTCTGTTTCCAAAAAGAAAGAGAAGGACAAGCGGGGAGATCTCCAAAGGGCTTCCTAAGATGGCCTTTGGCGACCCCTCTGAAATCTTCTTGCACCCCCCTGGGGGTCCCGACCCCCAGGTTGAGAAACACTGGTTTAACCCATTGTGCCACCAGGGGCTCCTATACCAATGGGTGCATCTACATTATAGAATTGATGCAGTTGTGCACAACTTGAACCACCAAGGCTCAATGCTATGGAATCCTGTAGTTTGACAAGGCCTTTTACCGTAGGGTCAGCGTCCACGATTTCAACAGCCACCACCGGTGGATCCTCCTCGGTCGCCCGTGGGTCTCCATAGATCAATATGTTCTCAAAGAGGAGGGTCTGGTCCCATAATGGATGTAGCGTGCCGTGGACAGTCTTGGTGCATTGACTCGTGTGAACGAAGGAAATGTGGGCCACCGGATCTGACGGAGAGACAAAACGGCAACGAATGTGTAGACTGGCACTTGGGACACAAAGATCGCCTTTACATTTTGTAGGAAGGACATTATTTATTTATTTATTTATTTATTTATTTATTTATTTGCCATGCTTCTATACGGCCTCTCTCTCTCAGCCCGAAGGCGGTGAACAAGTGGCAACAAGTGCCCATATACAATATATCACAAGATAAAAACAGTCATATAAAAACATATAAAATTAACAGTTAAAAACTGTAAAATACAAATCTCAGCTCCACAATCTTGAAATCGGTTTCCGTTTCGTCATCATAGTAATCCTTGGTTTCGATTAAAGTTCATCTGCGAACGCTTGCTCGAAAAGCCAAGTCTTGACTTTCTTACGAAATGTCAGGAGGGAGGGGGCCGATCTGATGTCACTAGGAAGGGCATTCCAAAGCCGAGGAGCCACCACTGAGAAGGCCCTGTCTCTTGTCCCCGCCAGGCGCGTCTGCAAAGCAGGCGGGACCGAGAGCAGGGCCTCTCCGGATGATCTTAAGCCTCTTGATGGTTCATAGGGAGAGATGCGTTCTGACAGGTAAGTTGGACCAGAACCGTTTAGAGCTTTAAAGGCCAAAACCAGCACTTTCAATTGTGCCCGGTAGCAAACTGGTAGACAGTGGAGCTGGCACAACAGGGGAGTTGTACGCTCTCTGAATGCCGCTCCTGTTATCAACCTGGCTGCTGTCCATTGAACCAATTGAAGCTTCCGAACAGTCTTCAAAGGCAGCCCCACGTAGAGAACGTTGCAGTAATCTATACGGGATGTAACCAGAGCATGGACTACCGTGGCCAAGTCAGACTTCCCAAGGTATGGGTGCAGCTGGCGCACAAGTTTTAATTGTGCGAATGCTCCCCTGGTCACCGCCGAAACCTGGGGTTCCAGGCTCAGCGATGAATCCAGGATCACACCCAAACTGCGAACCAGGAGTTGATATGGTTTGAGTCTCTTGGGCTTTGCAGTTGGGGGAGACATATTATAGCTCTCAGGCTGAGTTTGGCCAGGCACGGCAAACTTTCTAACTTGGGGGCCGCATGCTAGCACGCCCTGCCAGGAGGACTTAAATCGGACAGTTTTTCCAATTACTTCTCTTCAATCCTGCTGTCGCCTGGGATTACAACATTGTCGATCCATACTTTGTTTTTTAACACAATCATGTTAAATTATTATTATTATTTTATATAATGGGGTGTCACCAACCTGCAGTGCCCTTGGTGGCAGCTCCTACAAGATCCCTTGCTTGGTAAACGTAGCAGCGTAACTGGAAATAGACAGGACCTGAAAGGAGGAGCGTTAATGTGAGTTTTACTTCCAGAAAGCCGCATTGAGCCTCCTTTGTGGAGAGAAAAATCAAGGTATAAACAAACATAATGCGATTACTTATAATGATTCTCATACCATTGAGACTAATGCATTTTGGGGGTCTCGGTCTGCCCCCAGATTACAACTCTTTCTAACCGTAAACTGAGGGTGCATCTGTAGAATTTATAGTTTGACACCACCTTAACTGCCCTGGCTCAATGCTGTGGAGCTGTGGAAGTTGTAGTTTTGCAAGGTCTTCAGCCTCCTCTGCCAACGATGGCTGGTGCCGCACCAAACGACCACTCCAGGATTCCATAGCACTGAGCCATGATGGGTCAAGTGGTCCCACACTGGATTAATTCTGCCATGTAGATGCCTCACTTTTGAAAATGCAGTAAAGGAGAGGCGTGTTCATCTTCAAGAGGCTCTGAGAGGGCTTTTTCTCAACTTCTTTCCCCTCTTTCTTCTCGTCTTTCTTCTCGGCTTCCCCTTTTCTCTTTTTCCCTTCCTCCTCTACTTCCACACCCTGAAAAAAAAAGAGGGACAGAAGAATAATCAAAGTACTATTTGAGGGAAAAAATATTTTGTTGTTGATGATACTGGAAAATTATTAGAAATATTAAAAAATTAACTAGGTATTTCAAAATTATTATTTTAATTATAGTTGGATCTGGCCATGCCTTAGTCATTTCCAGATTGGATTACTGCAATGCACTCCACGTGGGGTTGCCCTTGAAGATGGCCTGGAAGTTTCAATTGGTCCAACGGGCAGTAGCCAGATTGCTAACTGGAGCAACTTGCAGGGAGCGGTCAGGAAAGGAAAGAGTGGGGAAAAGAAAGGAAAGGGAGTGAGGAAAAAGTAAAATAATGAAGGGAAAAGAAAAAAAAGAAAATAAAGGAGAAGGAAGACTTGGGGGAACTCAAGGAAGGACGGCGTGCCGTGAGGAGGAGGGAAGCCCCGCCCCAGGGCCGCTGCCGGGCATGCGCAGCAGGAGGGCGCGAGCGCCTCTGCCTCCTCCGCCATGTTCCTGGGTGCCGCCTCCTCCTCGCGCCCTCCTTCCTTGACAAGGGGGCAGGGGCGATGGCATGGGGGGGTGCCATTCCCTCCCCCCGCCCCTTGCAGCGCTCTCCCCCCGCTCTCCCTAGAGAGAGAGAGAGAGAGAGAGAGAGAGAGAGAGAGAGTAATCTCCATGCCGCGCGTTGCGGTTTTGTTTCAACTTTTTTTTTGGTCCGTGTGAACTGCGCCCCCCCCCTTGGCTTGTGCCCCTAGGCCATGGCCTAGGGTGGCCTTATGGGTAATCCGGGACTGGTTCAAGTGGGGCCAAACAGCATTCATTCTACAGTGTAGATACACCCTATGCCAGGGCTGGGTTTCTGCTTACCAGCGAGCCCTCCAAGTGGAAGATAGGGGCCCCATGGTTGGGTGCTACAGGGACGAGTTTCCTTCGCCAACATCTCCGCCGAAACACGTCACCAGGAAGCTGCTGCAGGTGGAACCGCCATCCCACCAATGGGGCGTATTCCCACGTTTCCGGTTTCACCTTGGTATTTGAGTGCTGAAAGAAATGAAAGAGAGAGGTGAGAAGCAGCCAAGGAAACCCAAGGGCCGGGCAACGAGATATACCAGCCTTCCTCCCCCAATGCCTTATTTGATAGAATCCTAGAGTTGGAAGGGATCCCAAGGGCCATCCAGTCCAATCCTTTTTCTTCTTCATCCTAGCCCTCTCGATGTGGTAAATGTGATGCGTGGATTGAATGAAATTGTATGATTGAGGTCTGGTGAAGACTGAAGACACCAACCTAAGAAGAATGAAACCTGGAAAACTTCAAAAGGAGGTGAAGAATTCATGAACTGCTGAACTATGATTTTAAAAAGTTGCTGATGAGAACTGTTGACATCACTGACATGTTGACCTGTGGTTGAAAACAACATGTTTAAACTGTCAAAGGCAATAACCCTTTAAGTTAAGGAAGTCAACACAATGGTTCCTTATGTTAAGATGGAAAACCAACATCTCTCCAGAACCAATTTACTTGGGAAACAAACTGTCAGTCATTTACAACTTATTGAACAACAGCTGGAAAATGCTACATAAAGAGACATTTTCCTCTTGGAAAAGTATGTCATACCTACAGGAGAATGCAGGGTCTGTACAGGACCGGAGTAAGGTAATTTTCAATGATAAGCGGGGGGGGGGGGATTGCTGCCCCCCCCAACAACAATGCCTACCTCTCCTCTTCTCCGGCTTCATGCGGTGACCAAATGCGCATGCGCGGAACCATACACAAGGCTGGAGACTGAGGAGGAGGGTCATGTTGCTGGAGGCTCTGCGTGCCATCAACGCTCCTCCTCTTCGGCCTCGTACATGGCGAGTTGCAGCTCCACTCCAGCCTGCTCGCCCCGCAATAAATGTGCATGCGCAGTACTTCCGCACATACGCATTTGGTGCAGCGCAAGCAGGCTAGAGACGCACCACATGCACAGAAGTTCCGCACATGCGCATTTGGTGCAGGGCGAGCAGGCCGGAGCGGAGCTGCAACTCGCTGTACACTGGGCCGAAAAGGAGGAGCGTTTGGCAGCCGGAGGCGAGCTGCCTCCGGCTGCCAAACACTCCTCCTCTTCAGCCTCGTGTATGGCGAGTTGCGGTTACGCTCTGGCCTGCTCATGCCGCACCAAATGCGCATGCGTGGTACCTGGCAGCTGGATGCGCCCCTGAACACGTGGCACCCTACGCGGCCGCATAATTTGCATAATGTAAGATCCGCCCCTGGGTCTTTACGTTTGCCTCTTTCTCCAAGGGACGAAAAAAGGTGGTGTATCAGCAGAATGGCAGATCTGCCGAGACTTGCGGGTCTCTTCTCCAGGAGCAGGAAGAAGGGATGGAAACGTATTCATGTAGAATGAATGTATTGTCTCTGTGTGAATGCTGAGTAAAATATATTATGACTTCCTCGATCTGGACACTAGACTCCCATTCAGGCAATCTGGAATTGTGTTGCTGTTATTGCTGCTGCATCACACTATTGGGTCATATTCAGCTTGTGGTCTACTAAGATTTCATAATCCCTTCCCACAAGGATGGTGGTCGAACCCAGTGTTACCCATCCTTCTTAAAATGGGGTGCCCAGAACAGTATCTAAGGCAATTACCAGCCGAAGAAAAGCCATCATTTTGTTCTCTTGCGTCTCTTTGTTCAAGTCCCGGCAGCGTTTGCGGAGCCAGCGCCGACGCCGGTGAGTGTGGTAGGTCTTTTCGGCCATGTTCCAGGTGCGAGGAAACTCGGCTGGCGGGATACCAACCCCATATTCCCACCCTAAACAAGGGAACAAGTTTATTTGAAGCCTTACAACCACAGTGTGCATAGTATGGCTATCATTTGTGCCCAAAATGTCCCATAAGTCACGATTCCTCCCTATGTATCTCAAGGTATCTTGAATTTCATTCATGTTACTTCCAAGTTTCTACCTTTTGTGCTTGAAATGTTCTCTAGAACAGTGTTTCCCAACCAGTGTCGAAAGCTGGCATGGGCAAACTTGGATCTTCCAGGTGTTTTGGACTCCAACTCCCACCATTCCTAGCAGCCTCAGGCCCTTTTCCTCCCCAGCCACTTAAGCAGGAAAGGCCTCAGGCTGTTAGGAATGGTGGGAGTTGAAGTCCAAAGCACCCAGAGGGCCGAAGTTTTCCCATGCCTGTTTTGGGGACCTTAAAGTGGTGAGCCTCCTTCCAACATTGTGATCACATTGTGATTCTGGATAGAAAACAAACAAACAACATAACATAACATTGTTTGAGTCCACAGTGCTCTCTGGGTGTAGGTGAACTACAACTTCCAAACTCAAGGTCAATACCCAAGCAAACCCTTTCAGTACTTTCTGTTGGTAATGAGAGTTCAATATGCCAAGTTTGGTTCAATTGCATTGTTGCAAGAGTTCAGGATGCTCTTTGATTGAGTGTTAACTATAAATCCCAGAAACTGTATCTCCCAAATGTCAAGGTCTCATCAAACTTTTTAAACAGAGAGCCAGGTCACAGTCCCTCAAACTGTTGGAGGGCCAGATTATAATTTGAAAAAAAATATGCATGAATTCCTGTGCACACTGCACATATCTTACTTGTAGTGCAAAAAAACCCCACTTTAAAACAATACAATAATTAAAATAAAAAAACAATTTTAACAAATAAAAAAACTTATTAGTATTTCAATAGGAATGGGGGCCTGCTTTTGGCTGATGAGATAGAGTTGTTGTTGTTGTTGTTGTTGTTGTTGTTGTGTGCTTTCAAGTAGTTTCAGACTTAGGTTGACCCTGAGTGAGGGCCGGGTAAATGACCTTGGAGGGCCGTATCTGGACCCCGGGCCTTAGCTTGAGGACCCCTGCGTTAGGATTTCTGGGAATTGAAGGAGAGAGCATCTGGGGACCCACAGGTTGCAAACCACTGCTCTAGGTCAGTGGTTCCCCACCGTCGATCCTCCAAGTGTTTTGGGTTTCAGTTCCGTGAATTCCCAACTCTGTGTCAAGTTGGGTGGTTCTGGAAGTCGGAGTCCCAGAACCTGGATGGCCAAAGTTGGAAACCACTGCTCTTGAGGGTAAGGGGGACATTTTGGCCAATTCTGGGGTCTAACCAAATAGAGGCTACACTGTCAAATTAATGCATTTGATAGCATTTTAGATGCCATGGATCAATTCTATGGCCCCACCACAACCCCTAGGATTCCACAACATTGAGCCACGGCAGTTCAAGTGGTATGAAACCGCATTAATTAGACAGTGCAGAAGCACCCAGAAAAAAAGACTTGCCGGCATCATCCACAGCTCGGTTCAGTTCCACTTTCCACTCTTCCATGAAGCTCCATCCTTTGGGGCACTCTATGTCTTCTTTTGGGGGCGAAGGAACCCCACTCTAAAGAAAAACAGGAGAGAAAAGGGGAAGGAGATTGACTAGGTCCCATGGAGGTGCATATGGAGCATCCTGTGCCATCTCAGCCCAAGAGGTCTACCCTTCTGACTGCAGGGCCGGCTCAACTCCACCTCGCTTTGCCACTCACTGCGTTGCTGAATGGGATGGACGCCGGACTCCACGGCTCCCTGGCCTCCCGGCTCTGGTTCTCAGACCTCCACCAACACTTCAGAGTGATTTGTCTCTTTGTCCAGCAACAACCTGATCTCAAGCAGAATCAGACAAGGTTTCGGTGACGTTGTCATTCATACCAACTTCCCTCATCATATGTGTGACTCTATGGTCAGCTTCCAATGGATGGAAGGTGTTGGAGGATGTACTGACTCCATTTATTGGGCATTTACAGGCCCGCTAATACAATTCTATGCTCAACATTTGATAGACATGGGCCATACAGTCATGCAGGAAGACTCAGATGTTCCAAAAGAAAGCACTTTCCTAGGCATTTGTGCATCCTCCAATGCGGTTCTGTGGTCAACCTCTGTTGGACATGGACCACTGGATTCTGCTGGAAGATCTAGAGATTCCTAAGAATCTCAGATTCTTAGTCTCCATGTAAGTGGCCTCGAGTCCCTTCGGGGATATGGAGGTGGGATAGCAGAATAAAGATGTTGTATTATTATTATTATCTATCTATCTCAGGCATGGGACAGACCAATGGCAGATGGATGGAGAGTGTTTGTGTGAATTAATTCACACAGTTCTCTCTCTCTCTCTCTCTCTCTCTCTCTCTCTCTCTCTCCCTCTCTCTCCCTCTCTCCCCCTCTCCCTTTCTCCCTCTCCCCCTCTCTCCCTGTCTTTCCTCCTCCCGAGGAGGAGGAGGAAAGAAGGGAAGCCCCCAGGGCCGCTGCCGGCCATGCGCGGCACCTAGGAACATGGCAGAGGAGGCAGAGGCGCCCTCCTGCCGCGCGTGCTTGCCTGCCAGCGGCCCCGGGGGCGGTGTTTCCCTCCGCCTCATCCTCCTCGCGCCCTCCTTCCTTGACAAGGGGGTGGGGGCGATGGCGGGGGCGGGTGCCATTCCCTCCTCCCCCGGCCCCTCGCAGTGCTCTCCCCCTGCCCTCCCCCGAGAGAGAGAGAGAGAGAGAGAGAGAGTCATCATGCCGCACGTTGCGGTTTTGATTGAACTTTTTTTTGGTCCTTGATCTGACACCCCCCTAGGCCTGAGCCCATAGGCCATGGCCTAGTGTGGCCTTATAGGTAATCCAGGCGCTCTCTCTTTCTCTCTCTCTCTCTCTCTCTCTCTCTCTATATATATATATATATATATATATAATAACTGGGTTCACGTCATGTGATGTATACCTCAAACAAAGAAACCATACAACGCAGAAACACAATACTTGCCAACAGAAATAGGCCTCAAGCAAGGTACGTTTGTAGCAAAGAAACTCCCCCCCCCCAAAACCTAAAAGGCCCCCAAAACAACGAGTAAAAATAAAACTACATTTACCAGCATCCTCCGGGGCAGCCAAAGACTCACCCAGCCTCTACATTCTGAACAACATGATTGGCTGCCAATAAGGGCGGTTTGCATAACTGCTGCACTGGCCAGCCAACATGAAAATTCCGATCCATAATAAACTGCCAAAACAGAATAAGGAAAAGGCCTGAGCCAATCCCCAACACAAACACCCAAATCACTTCCAACCGAAAATGTACACCCCAAAAATCACAGACCACGCCCAAAATTGACAGTAAGGCTTCATTAACTTGATTTCCCTAACTAGCCCTCACTTACTGAGAAGCTGTTTACGCTCTGAATTGACAGTAAGACTTCATTAACTTGATTCTCCAAACTAGGCCTCAGCTCATTGGACATTGTGTATGGCCTGAATTTACAGTAAGGCTTCATTAACTTGCTGTTCCTAACTAGGCCTCAGCTCATGGGACATTGTGTATGGCCTGAATTTACAGTAACCTACCTTGGCACACAGAGCCCCGACCATGCATGATGGGACTTGAAGTACCACCATGGAAAATGGGATTTGTAGTACTTCAAAACCCATCATTCCCCACAGACCACTGTGGCCCAGAACCAAGACCAATAAAGACCCAACTTGGCACACCATGCCCCCCCCTTCTGCCATACAAGAAAAACACAACCAAACCACCCCCAAACAGATGGCCATTTAGCTTTTGTAGTAGTAGCAATAATAATAATAATAATAATAATAATAACAATAACCCCAGAGGAGGTGGCACAATTGGTTAAACCATTGAACAGTTGAATCTGTTGACTTAAAGGTTGGCAATTCAAAACCATAGGTTGAGGTGAGCTCCTGCTGCTAGCTCTAGCTCTTGCCAACCTACCAGTTCGAAAACATGCAAATGTTAGTAGATCAATAGGTATTGCTTCAGCGGGAAGGTAATAAAGGCAGCCATGCCGCAGGCCCGGATTAACCCCTTTTGGCGCCCTAGGCCACACTTTGGAATTACGCCCCCAAACCAACCTCTACCGCACTCCCCCCCTCCCACATTCCTTCTTTCTGCCTGCCTCTCCTCTCTCACCGAGGGGCGGGATGCCTCCCAGCTGGCGCACTCGGGCCCGGCTTCCGCCTTTGGTGCAGCAGTTGCCCAGGATGCTGAGGGCGAGGTCGAGGGTGCGGCGGGGCCTGGGGTGCCGCCAGCCTCCTTGGTGTGCTGCGTGTGGAGGGCCAGCAAGGCCTCGCCCAGGCCCGGCTCGGCGCCCTTGTGCAGCTGGGCCAGGCAGGAGCCCAGGGAGCTGCTCCCAGGCACCCTCCTGGCCCCTGGGCCTTTCAGAGCCAGCACCCAGGAACATTGGGGAAGAAGGCAGAGACGCTCGCACCCTCCTGCTGCGCGCGCATGCCGGGTAGCGCCCCCTCGCCTTCCCCCAAGAGAGAGAGAGAGAGAGAGAGAGAGAGAGAGAGAGAGTCATCATGCCACGCGTTGCAGTTTTGTTTCAATATTATTATTATTTTGGTCCGTGAATTGCGCCCCCTCCCCCCCTCGGCTTGCGCCCCTAGGCCATGGCCTAGGGCGGCCTTATGGGTAATCCGGGCCTGGGGCCATGCCGGCAACACAACCAGGAGGTGTCTACGGACAACAGGCTCCTCGACTTGGAAATAGAACAAGAGCACTCCCCATGGCCAGAGTTGAGCACCACCTCCAGAGATGAAAGGGGAAGCCTTTACCTTTGTCCCGTGTATTTGTGTGTCATTGTTATTTCCACTGTATTAAAAACATTGAACGTTTGCCTATTTGTGTATGTTGTAATCCGCTCTGAGTCCCCTTCCGGAGATACAGTAGAATATGAATAAAGCGTTATTGTTATTATTATTATTATTATTATTATTATTATTATTATTATGGCAGCCAGAAGTAGGCAAACACCATGTGATGGGCTCCGTGCCTCTGCATCCTTGAAATGGAGACGAAGTGTCCTGCAACGAAGGAAAGCACCATGTGATGAGGTCATAAGACGAAAATCTTTTGTGCCTAAGCTCACCTTCTTTGGGGCTCCACAGCCCATTCTCCATCCCACTTCCAACCGACTGGCGGCTGGAACATGTCTCTGGGGAGACTGATTTGTCCGGTGACATCCGAAAAGTTGGGATGGGGCAACAAGTCCCTGGTCCCCCAGATGCCATGGGTCTTCTTCTGGTTCTCGTACTGAAAGGAAGAAGAAAGGGAAAAAACCATCATCATCAGCAGCAGCATCCTATATTGGTATATACCAGGGCTGTCCAACTTCTTCGGGCCAAGGGCCAGAATTCAGGTGACTGATCACCTTGGGGGCCAGAGCGGAGGGCGTGGCCGCTCCCGGGGGCGTGGCCGCAGCGTGAGCGTGGCCGCTTGTGGGGGTGGGGCCGCTCCCGCCCTGGCGTGCATGTCCAGCATTCTGCGCGGCCCACCCCTTTTTGGCGGGGTGCCGTCAGGCACCACGCCTGACGTCACCCAGCCCCGCCGAAAAGGGGCGGGTCGCGCAAGAGACCGGGCTTGCGCGCCAGGGCGGGATCGGCGAGCCGCCCTCCACCATGTCCCTAGCTCTTGCAGCGGCCGCGCCTGAAGGAAGGTAAGCTCCCGGGCTTACGTCCCTTCTGCCGCGACCGCTGCAAGAGCTAGGGTCATGGCAGAGGGCAGCTTGCCAATCCCCCGGCCCGCCTCCCGCCCTGGCGCACATGCCCGGTATCTTGCGTGACCTGCCCTTTTTCGGCGGGGTGACATCAGGCACCAAAAAGGGGCGGGTCGCGCAAGATGCCGGGTATGCGCGCCAGGGGCGGGGCGGCCGGGGATCGGGCAAGCCGCCCTCCGCCGTGACCTAGCTCTTGCAGCGGCCGCTGAAGGAAGGTAAGCCCGGGAGCTTACCTTCCTTCAGGCGCGGCCGCTGCAAGAGCTAAGGAGACGGCGGAAGGCGGCTCGCCGATCCCGCTCTGGCGCGCAAGCCCGCGAGCGGCCCTGCGTGAGCGAGGAACAGGTGGGGGGAAGTCCCGCCCCTAGGGCATCTGATGTGGCTTCCCTCCGCCTTCTCCTCACTCGCGCTGGCCCCGCCCCTCCTCGCGCACCCCCCCGAGGATGAAATTTTTTGGATATTTTTTCCATTTTTTTTAAAAAAACACTAATGTCTTGTAGGGGGTTAGGGGGCCGTAGGGAAGGGGCTCGGGGCCGTGTACAGCCCCCGGGCCGCCAGTTGGACAGCCCTGGTATATACTAACAAAATCACAACACAGGCATTTATAAGAAAACGAAGCCAAAGATTTATCATTATTATTATTATTACTTTCTGTCCCTGTGATAACTGGATGTTGGAAAATGTGTTCTTGTTGTGGAAACAAGGATTGGGGATAAAGCTTCAGTGGGGACCTCTTTTTCTCCTGATAATAACTCTTCCAGGTGTGGATTTCCTTCATGGGAGAAAGGCCTCAGTATGAGGTAGGGCTCAGTGTGTTAGTAGGCCTCAGTATGAGAAGGTCTCAGTGTTAGTTTGCCTCAGTAAGAGAAAGGCCTCAGTTTGAGAGAGCCCTCAGTGTGAGAAGGCCTTTGTGGGAGAAAGGCCTCAGTAGGAGGTAGAGCTCAGTGTGTTAGTACACCTCACTATGAGAAGGCCTCAGTGTTAGTTTGCCTCAGTGGGAGAAAGGTCTCAGTTTGAGAGAGCCCTCAGTGTGGGAAGGCCTTCGTGGGAGAAAGGCCTCAGTAGGAGGTAGAGCTCAGTGTGTTAGTACACCTCACTATGAGAAGGCCTCAGTATTAGTTTGCCTCAGTGGGAGAAAGGCCTCAGTTTGAGAGAGCCCTCAGTGTGAGAAGGCCTTTGTGGGAGAAAGGCCTCAGTAGGAGGTAGAGCTCAGTGTGTTAGTAGGCCTCAGTATGAGAAGGTCTCAGTGTTAGTTTGCCTCAGTGGGAGAAAGGCCTCAGTTTGAGAGAGCCCTCAGTGTGAGAAGGCCTTTGTGGGAGAAAGGCCTCAGTATGAGGTAGGGCTCAATGTGTTAGTAGGCCTCAGTATGAGAAGGTCTCAGTGTTAGTTTGCCTCAGTAGGAGAAAGGCCTCAGTTTGAGAGAGCCCTCAGTGTGAGAAGGCCTTCGTGGGAGAAAGGCCTCAGTAGGAGGTAGAGCTCAGTGTGTTAGTACACCTCACTATGAGAAGGCCTCAGTATTAGTTTGCCTCAGTGGGAGAAAGGCCTCAGTTTGAGAGAGCCCTCAGTGTGAGAAGGCCTTCGTGGGAGAAAGGCCTCAGTAGGAGGTAGAGCTCAGTGTGTTAGTACACCTCACTATGAGAAGGCCTCAGTGTTAGTTTGCCTCAGTGGGAGAAAGGTCTCAGTTTGAGAGAGCCCTCAGTGTGAGAAGGCCTTTGTGGGAGAAAGGCCTCAGTAGGAGGTAGAGCTCAGTGTGTTAGTACACCTCACTATGAGAAGGCCTCAGTGTTAGTTTGCCTCAGTGGGAGAAAGGTCTCAGTTTGAGAGAGCCCTCAGTGTGGGAAGGCCTTCGTGGGAGAAAGGCCTCAGTAGGAGGTAGAGCTCAGTGTGTTAGTACACCTCACTATGAGAAGGCCTCAGTATTAGTTTGCCTCAGTGGGAGAAAGGCCTCAGTTTGAGAGAGCCCTCAGTGTGAGAAGGCCTTTGTGGGAGAAAGGCCTCAGTAGGAGGTAGAGCTCAGTGTGTTAGTAGGCCTCAGTATGAGAAGGTCTCAGTGTTAGTTTGCCTCAGTGGGAGAAAGGCCTCAGTTTGAGAGAGCCCTCAGTGTGAGAAGGCCTTTGTGGGAGAAAGGCCTCAGTATGAGGTAGGGCTCAATGTGTTAGTAGGCCTCAGTATGAGAAGGTCTCAGTGTTAGTTTGCCTCAGTAGGAGAAAGGCCTCAGTTTGAGAGAGCCCTCAGTGTGAGAAGGCCTTCGTGGGAGAAAGGCCTCAGTAGGAGGTAGAGCTCAGTGTGTTAGTACACCTCACTATGAGAAGGCCTCAGTATTAGTTTGCCTCAGTGGGAGAAAGGCCTCAGTTTGAGAGAGCCCTCAGTGTGAGAAGGCCTTTGTGGGAGAAAGGCCTCAGTATGAGGTAGGGCTCAAAGTGTTAGTAGGCCTCAGTATGAGAAGGCCTCAGTGTTAGTTTGCCTCAGTGGGAGAAAGGTCTCAGTTTGAGAGAGCCCTCAATGTGAGAAGGCCTTCGTGGGAGAAAGGCCTCAGTAGGAGGTAGGGCTCAGTGTGTTAGTAGGGCTCAGTATGAGAAGGCCTCAGTGTTAGTTTGCCTCAGTGGTCTTTCAAAGTAAAGACCACCCAGGAAATAACACTTTCAAACCATTAACAATTTGGAAATCTCAGAAGTTTTGAAAAGTTTTGAACTTTTTTTGTGTGGTGAAAATCGGAATTGACTTAATTGACTTTAGAATCGAACCACCAGCACCCCCTACAGCCGAAACGAGTTTTGAACCTTTTTTTTTTTTGGATCAACCAAGCCTAATAGCAACAGATCGAAGGTTACATAGTAAGCGGTGTGGTCGGATATCAAAGCCGGCCTCACCGTCTCAGCATAGACGAGGATGGGGCCTTCGCAGCATTTCATGAACTCTGCGCTGTCGGTCATTTGGCCGAGCCACATTCGCACCCGGAGCACAGCAGGGACGGGGTTGGGTTTTTCTTTGGTTTGAGGACCCTGCAAAAGCAACGAGAGAAGTGAGAAAGCATTAGAGTCCAGACACTCAAATGGCAGAGGAACGGAGAAGAGTTCCTGTTGGATATTGCCCAATTTCAGCTCTTACCTTTGATAGCTTTGTTGGGCAGGTTTTCTAGCTCACCCCGAAGGGCGGCTCACAACACACACATACATGGGAAACGTTCCATGCCATTTTAGACATACAGGACAGACAAACAGATAGAGGTATAGCAGCATTTTCCAGCTTTGGCGCCTGGAGGTGATACTCGATTCCGGCCACAGGGGGGTGCTGTCGCTCCATCCACTGTGACGGCAAGCTCTTTGATCGCAGACATTTCCCTCCTTGTTCTTTGATCACTGGCATTTTATGGTGCCATAAAATACCTCCTCGCTTAAGTGGTGCCTAATTTCTCAACTCACAGCTCAGCTGTTTTTGAACTGCTGAGGTCAGTGTTTCCCAACCGCTGTGCCGTGGCACACTAGTGTGCCGCGGCCGACCATCAGGTGTGCCGTGGGAGAAGGAAGAGGCTGCTATGACTGGTGATGTTGTTATTGTTGCCCCATCCTTCCCCTCAGAGTCCGAAGGAAAAGCAGTGGTGTCGGAGGAGGCCGCTTCCTCCTCGCCCCGGCCCACTCTTTCTCTCGCGTTCACTCAAGTGTGAGGCGAGGGGGTGGCTCCTCTGCGCAGCCGCGCCTTCCCCTCGCTCGCGTGGGGAACAGTGCCTTGGGGCATCCTAAAGGTACATACACATAAAAGCAAGCTAGTCTCTCTCTCTACCGCTGGGAGTTGTAGGCCAAAACATCATGGAGGAGGCGCTCTTTCCCCCTCCCTTCTCTTCCGCCTCGCTCTCTTCCCCGTCCCTTCTCTTCCGCCTCACTCCCTCTCCCCTCTCCCTTCTCTTCTGCCTCTTTGGGCATATTGAGGATTCATGCCAAGTTTGGTCCTGATCCAACATTATTTGAGTCCACAGCGCTCTCTGGGTGTACTGTAGGTGAACTACAACTCCAAAACCCAAGGTCAATGCCCACCAAACTCTTATAGTATTTTCTCTTGGTTATGGGAGTTCTGTGTGGGAAGTTTGTGTCTTTCTGCCATTCCTGCCAGGATATCTATGTTGTGTTCATCGAGACAGGCCCAGGTTTCACACTGAGTGTATAAATACATTTAAAAACATATTAACTATATGTATTACTGTGTTAGAGTGTCATTTTGTGTGATTTTGGTTGGTGGTGTGCCCCAGGATTTGGTCAATGTAAAAAATGTGCCGCAGATCAAAAAAGGTTGGGAAACACTGGCTTAGGTGTACAGTGAGCCGGGCTGACAGTCGGGTACTCACTCCGACTTGGGCTTCGAATTGCCAACCTTCGGGCTAGCAATGATCTATTGATGCAGGTGATTAACCAGCTGTGCTGAAGCCCGGCCCATAGGGTTCCATAGGAATTGGATTATGCCCGGTGGAAAACAGGAAACTTGCAGAGCCAATGAGAAAGGCACCTTCTTTACCTGCATGAAGACAGTCTGGGTCTTGCCGCACAGCCTTCCTCTGGCCTGGGCACTGGTATTGGAGAACAGGATGGAATGTGACTTCACCCGCGCATAGGCCACCCGGTTCTCATCGCACAGCATCCAAATCAACACGTCCGGGATGCAGATTTGGGTCTGCAAAAAATAACAAAAAACGGAGGCAAGCATGTAGCAGGAGGGGGGGGGGGGCTCAGGGTGGTCCACGAGAAGGCCTTACTGGTACATTATTTAAACCAGTGGTTCCCAAACTTTTTTGGCCTACCGCCCCCTTTCCAGAAAAAAATTTACTCACCGCCCCCCTAGAAATTAATTCTTTTAATTTAATAGCAATTAAACAGAAAGATATATGTATTAATGCCGTGGTTCTCAACCTTTCTAATGTCGTGACCCTTAAATAAGGTTCCTCATGTTGTGGTGACCCCCAACCATATTTTCGTTGATACTTCATAAATAGTTTTGCTACTCTTACGAATTCCAATTCAAATATCTAATATGCAGGATGTATTTTCATTGTTACAAATTGAACATAATTAAAGCATGTTTGGGGGAGTATGAACAACGGATGATGGGATTTGCAGTACCTTCAATCGATTCAGCTCTGACTTCCACAGACCACTGAGACCCCCACAAATTACAGACCTGGACCAAACTTGGCACAGAGAACCCACATGATGAACAGAAAATACTGGAGGGGTTTGGGGGGAATTGGCAGTGATTTAGGGGAAATGTAGTTCACCTACATCCGGAGAGAACTGAGAACCCAAACACTATGGTTCTGGACCAAACTTGGCACGAATATTCATTATGTCTAAATTTGAACACTAGTGGAGTTTAGGGAAAATAGATCTTGACACTTGGGAGTTGTAGTTGCCGGGATTTATAGTTTACCTACAATCAAATAGCATTTTGAACTCCACCAACAATGGAACTGCATGTGGGGGGTCAAAGTGAAGGGGGCGGGGCCAAAGTGTTGGTTCTTACCTTTAAGGCCTTACACGGCCTGGGGCCAGCGTATCTGAGGGACCGTCTCACTCCATACTGCCCATCGAGATCACTAAGGTCTGAGGACGCTAACCTCCTGGAGATACCATCAACAAGGTTGGCACGCTTAACATCTACCCGCCGGAGGGCGTTCTCAGTTATAGCTCCTACGCTATGGAACGCCCTCCCGGCCGAAACCAGGGCCCTGAGGGACTTGCTCCCGTTTAGACGGGCTTGCAAAACCCACTTATTCAAGCAAGCTTTTGGAGAATAGGCCCGTGCATTTTATGTATGCCACTGCTGTACAGCTTAGCTGTTTTACCTGTTTTGTTGTTTTAATTCGCTTTTGCTGTTTTTATTATTGTTTTTATTGTTGCCTTTTGGCTCCTGTGAGCCGCCGCGAGCCCCCGGGAGTCGGCGGCATAGAAGCCTGAACAAACAAACAAATAAATAAAGAAGGGGGACATACGACCCCTCCTAAATGGCCAATCGTTCACCACCCCCCAAATTCCCCTGAGCCTCCCACCGCCCCCTTGGATCGCCTCACCGCCCACCAGGAGGTGGTACCGCCCACTTTGAGAATCAGTGATTTAAACTGTTATGTGTATTCATATCATGATCTGATCACTATGCTCAATATATCCCATATGCATGGGGGTATTGGGATAATTATACCAGTGTTTCCCAACCAGTGTGCCAGGGAACACTAGTGTGCCGTAAGCGATCATCAGGTGTGCCGTGGGAAATAGGAACCTCCAGGAAAGGGGGGGGGGGGAGAGTCTAGTGTGTTGAAGTATAAAAACCCTAAGAAACCTACCTCAATAAAGACACAAAATTACAAAAAAAAAACCCTCCCCACCCGTTGTCTACTTGGTCTCTCCCTCTCCATGCATTGGGAAGGCCCGCCTCTCTTTCCCCAAGTAGAGACCTCCTCTTGCCTCCTGGGGGTTCTGCGTGGGAAGTTTGGCCCAGTTCGATCATTGGTGGGATTCAGAATGCTCTTTGATTGTAGGGGAACTATAAATCCCAGCAACTACAACTCCCAAATGTCAAGGTCTATTTCCCCTGAACTCCATCTGCGTTCATATTTGGGCATATTGAGTATTCATGCCAAGTTTGGTCCTGATCCAACATTGTTTCAGTCCACAGTGCTCTCTGGATATAGGTAAACTACAACTCCAAAACTCAAGGTCAATGCGCACCAAACTCTTACAGTATTTTCTCTTGGTTATGGGAGTTCTGTGTGGGAAGTGTGTGTCTTTCTGCCATTCCTGCCAGGATATCTATGTTGAGTTCATCGAAACAGGCCCAGGTTTCACACTGAGTGTATAAATACATTTAAAAACATATTAACTATATGTATGGCTGTGTTAGAGTGTCATTTTGTGTCATTTTGGTTGGTGGTGTGCCCCAGGATTTTGCAAATGTAATAAGTGTGCCGCAGCTCAAAAAAGGTTGGGAAACACTGAATTATACAAAAGGTTTGCTAGGGTAGATCCTCTCTCACTCAGACTCAGCCCCCCAGACCCAGCATCTTCCTTGGCCACACCTCTGTGACGGCCACGGCAATCCTGCTCAGCCAGTTCTCTGCTTTGCCGATGAGTTTCTTCAATGGGTTCTTCCAATTTGTCTTGTCGGCCGCCTTGCTGACTTGGTGGAGGAGCCGAACGCGCAGTTTCCGAAGCTGCAGGTCAAGAAAAGTGGCTGGCGCTTTGCCTCCTGAGTTGGGAAGGGGCCGTCTGGCCAGAGGAGAGAAAAGAGATCTTCTACATGCGCCGTCTTGTGTACCTAATATGGTCCTGCTTTTAGTAATGGGTGAATGCCCACTGAGTACTAGGCTCTGGACTCCGAAAATGAAACTATAGTTAAAAACAATGGTATTCAAACTGGGAAGAGGTTTACTACATCGCCTCCCTCATGAAGCCTCCAAACCCCTTTGGGCATGGGCTGAATGCAGGACCGGACGAAGGTAAAAAATAGTAGTAAACAAACCTTTTTTTGGCGCCTCCTGGGTCTTTAGGCTGGTGATGATGGTACGCGTGCCGGAACACACATGCGCACAAACAGCTAGGATGCTGCTGGGGGGGGGCGAGGCTGGCCTTCAGCCCCGCCCCCATTTAGGTGCTGAGGGGCCCCCATTAGACAGACCTCGCTTCCGAAGATGACCAGTCATGGCCAGCCCCGAGGCGGCGGCAGGCCCAGGCCCACTCACCTCTTCTTCTCTGGAGGCAGCAGAAGCAGCAACGCGCTCGCTGCGCATGCACGGCGCCATTTCCTCCGTCCGAGGACCCTGGCAGCTGACTACCTGCTTGCTTGCCTGCCTGCCTTGCACGCGCATCCGCAGGAAAGGACGGGGTGAGCGAGCGCATGCATGCACAAACGGCGCCCGCGGGCAGCCAGAGCAGAGCTGCGGTGCTTGAGCTACCCACAGGCTGCCCCGTTCACAGGTGTGTGAAAGCCTGAGAGCTGGCTCCGCCCGGAAGCCCCGCACGAGCTTTCCGCAAGGGCGGCGGTTGTGAATAGAGGGGGACGGGACACTTGGTCGTGGTGTTTGGTGGAAGGAGGGAAACGGGGTGGGGGTCAGAGAGCTGGAAAAGGACAGGGGGACATTTTGCAGCCGGGGCGGAGCCTCCCGCCTGCGCGCTGGCTGCCCGCAGCAATGGCGCAGCATGATGCCCTTGGCCACGTGGCGCCCTGAGGCGGCCGCTTACTTTGCCCCCACTAAGATCCGCCCCTGGCTGAATGAAAAGCAGGCTCAGTTGGACTACCTGCACCCCTTCTGCTCCATTTTGGGACTCAAAATGGTGCAAGAATCCCTTGCTCTGAGAGAGCTTAAGAGCCCACTCAAACTCACAATGCTCCCAGAGAGTCCTAAATTTAACACACAAGCCTTACAGTGACTAAATATTGCAAACTCTTTACAAAGGCAAGATTAAACGTATTTCCCACACAGGTCCCTGCCCCCCATGACTCACTTGCAATCTTCCACCAGCTCTTTCTGGAGCCTCTTCCAAGTCCCCTCCAGAAGGGAGTCATTGCGAACACGGATGGCTTTGAGGGCATCCACATTCTTCTTCTGTTAGGGAACAAAGCATGCCTTTACGTTCAATATCCTATCATTCTCTATGGACAGTCCTGACTCTGGATGTTGGTTACCTCTTGCAAGGAAGGTCTGGAGAAGAAACAATGAGAAGATGCCCATAAACCTGTACAGCAGGGTTCGGGAACCTTTTTGACTCAGAGAACCATAAAAACTAAATATTTGGAAATTTATTTCAGTGAGAGCCATATCATATATATAATATATTTTAAGACTGAATTCAACTAAATGTGAGTCTATACGTGCATACTATGAGAAAAGGATTCCCCCGGCAGAATGACGGGACACTTCAGACCTGGCTCTGCAAAAGGCATGATCAGGACTCTGGGAAGGAAGAGAAGGCAGAAGGAAGGAAGGAAGGAAGGAAGGAGGAAAGAAAGACAGAGCAGGAGAGAGACAAGGAGGGGAAAAGAAAGAAATGGGAAGGGAGGAAAGGAAAGGGTGGGGAAAAGAAAGGAAAGGGAGTGAGGAAAAAGTAAAATAATGAAGGGAAAAGAAGAAAGAAGGAAAGAGAGGGGGAAGTGAAAAGAAAGGAAGGAGAAGGAAAGGAAGACATGGGGAAAAAGAATAGGGAAGGAAGAGAGAGGGAGGGGAGAATGGAGGAAAGAAGGAAGGGGAGAGAGGGAGTGAAAAGGAAGGAGAGAAGGAGAAGGAAAGGGTGAAAGGGGAGAAAGGAAGATGGAGGAAGGAAGAGGGAGAATGGAGGAAAGAAGGGGAGAGAGGGAGGAAAAGGAAGGAGAGAAGGAGAAGGAAAGGGTGAAGGGGGAGAAAGAATGGAAGAGGAAGGAAGAGGGATAATGGAGGAAAGGAAGGGGGAGAGGAAGGGAAAAGGAAGGAGAGAATGAGAAGGAAAGGGTGAAGGAGGAGAAAGAAAGGAAAGAAGAGGAAGGAAGGAAGGAAGAGGGAGAATGGAGGAAAGAAGGAAGGGGGGAGAGGGAGGGAAAAGGAAGGCGAGAAGGAAAGGGTGAAGGGGGAGGAAGGAAGGAAGATGACAGAAGGAAGGGCCAGGCTGCTCTGGAGAGCCAGATGCCATCATGAAAAGAGCCACACCTGGCTCCCGAGCCATAGGTTCCTGACCCTTGCTGTACAGGGTGTTGCTAAGTCAGAAGCAGCCCATGCAACCTCTCACTTAGTGATGCATGGCCCCAAATAAGAGTGCATCCCATAATTCCTTTGATTATTTGTGGATTGGATGAATATGTTCCCCCTAGGAATCTTTATGTACTTCAGCACAACTGAAGATGCAGGATCGCAGCTTGTGAGTGATTCTGGATTCATCACTGAGCCTGAAAACCCAGGTCTCAGCGGTGGCCAGGGGAGCTTTTGAACAGTTAAAGCTTGTGCGCCAGCTGCGCCCGTACCTTGGGAAGTCTGACCTGGCCACGGTGGTCCACGCTCTGGTCACATCCCGAATAGATTACTGCAACGCAATCTACGTGGGGCTGCCTTTGAAGACAGTTCGGAAACTGCATCTAGTCCAACGGGCAGCAGCCAGATTACTAACAGGAGCTACACCACCCCCTTGTTGCGTCAGCTCCATTGGTTGCCTGTCCATTTCTGAGCTCAATTCAAAGTGCTGGTTTTGACCTTTAAAGCTCTATACCCGTCATTCCCAAAGTGGGCGCTACCGCCTCCTGGGGGGCGGTGGAGTGATCCAAGGGGGCGGTGGGGAGCCCCACGGACAAGCCCCATGGCCACGGCTCCCTCCTCTGCTGAGGAAACCTCGCGCAGAATGAGGGAGGAGGAGGGAAAGGCAAGCCTTCTTCAGCGGCGGCGGCAGCAGAGGAGGAGGGAGCCCGAGCGGCAGGCTTTTCCGTGGCCTTGCTCTCCTTCTCCCTTGTCCCATACTCGGCCGTGGGAGCAGGGGCAGCGGCAGGAGGAGGCAGAAAAGCTGTGCACGGGGCAAGGGGGAAGGAATGGCGCGTTCCTCTCCCCTTGCTCTCTCGCCCCCCGTGTGCGCCTTCAAAGGATCAAAAGTCTGGAGAACAACCCCTATGAGGAGCGGCTTAAAGGTATGTTTAGCCTACAGAAGGGAAGACTGAGAGGGGACATGAGGAGGGCCATGGATCAAGCAGACTTGTTTTCTGCTGCCCTGGAGACTAGGACGCAATGGAACAATGGCTTCAAACTACAGGAAAGGATATTCCACCTGAACATGAGGAAGAACTTCCTCACTGTGTGTGAGAGAGCCATTCATCAGTGGAACTCTCTGCCCCGGAGTGTAGTGGAGGCTCCTTCTTTGGAGGCTTTTAAGTAGAGGCTGGATGGCCATCTGTCGGGAGTGCTTTGAATGTGATTTTTCTACTTCTTGGCAGAATGGGGTTGGACTGGTTGGGCCACGAGGTCTCTTCCAACTCTACGATTCTATGAAAAGTTAAAGTACGTAACTTTGCATGTTTTTTTAATTTATTGGAGCTGTAATAGGTATCCTTTAAAATGGTTGTTCTCCACTTCTTGGAAAAGGCAGGATATAAACAAACAAGTAAACAAACAAAGGTGCTTCTTCCCTCTCTGAGCTTACCAGTCTCATGTGAATGAATTGCATGGCGTTCATACAAGCCATTCGGTGACCAACATCCTCCCAGAATGACGTGATGGCCACCATGGGCTTGGTGTCATACCATGGCAGGTAATAATAGCGGTTACCTGGAAGGAAATAGCCTAGCTTTGGTTGTTGTTGTTATTATTGTTGTTGTTGTTGTGTGCCCTCAAGTCATTCCCAACTCCATTCTGGAGCCTTCTTCGCCAAACTTGTTCCAAAGAGCTTTGCGATTGGTGGTCACCCATTGGGTTTTATGTCCAAATGAGGATTTGGCCTTCAGAATCGTAGCCCAATATCCATGCTAGATCTATGCTATCTTTGCAAGGGATCTATTTGTGGGGCTTGGACTCAGGCCCGGATTAAGCCGTTTTGGCGCCCTAGGCCACACTTTGGAAGCCCCGCCCCTGGGGGCGGGGCCGCTGCCACGCATGCATGGCAGGAGGGAGGGCGTGAGCGCCGCTGCCTCCTCCTCCATGTTCCTGGGTACCGCGCATGCGCGGCAGCGGCCCCAGGGGCTTCCCTTCCTTCCTCCTCCTCAGAGGAGGAGGAGGAAGCAAGGGAAGCCCCCGGGGTCGCTGCGGCACCCAGGAATAGGGTTGCCATATGTCCCTTATTCTAAGGGACGTCCCTTATTTCGGCCCCAAATTTCGTGTCCCTTATTTTCAGCTCCTGTATTGACAGGACAGGTGGCAGCAGGAGGCAAGGCTGGGCCAGTACATATACACACATACTTCCTTCTTCCTCCTCCTCCATCCTGCTACCACTTTTGGCTCCTCCCGTTTCCTCTCGCCTCCCCGCACGTGGCCGGGAATTGTAGTCCAAGGCTCCCTCCTCTTGATTGAGAGGCGCGCAAGGCCCTTTTGGGCGGGACTCCATTTCCCAAGAGCCCTCGTCCCGGGGCGAGGAGGAGGAGGAGGAAGAAAAGGAAGAAGGAGAAGGGGGGCTGCCGGTCTTCATGGCGGTGCCAGTGAGCGGTCTGAGGGAGCTGCAGGTGTGGCGTGGGGGGATGCGGGCCCGCATGGAGCTGCTGATCATGGAGACCCAGAGCCAGGTCTGCTGTGCCCTCGACCGTGGGGCCGCCTTCACCATTGACCACTGGGATAGGAAGGAAGGCGAACACCTGCCAGGCACACAAATCACAGCCACACCGGGGCTGAGTGGCGGGTGGGAGTCTCTGGAGGGCTTTTGAGCCGGACGGGCATCTGTCAGGAGGGCTTGGGTTGTGCCTTCTTGCAGAATGGCCCAAGTAGATGATATTGCCCTGAATGCATGCGAAAGGAGGCTTCTGTTAGACCCCAGTCTAAAGATCAGTCAACAGTGTGATGCCACAGCTGAAAAAGCCAAGGCTGCATCAAAAGGAGTATAGTTAGGGTTGCCTAACGTTTGATCTTCAAGTTTTTATGAAGTGTCCCTTATTTTTGCAAAATATTCCTGTATTTTTAGGTAAATGTCCCTTATTTCTTATATCAAAAAGTGGCAACCCTACCCAGGAACATGGCAGAGGAAGCAGAGGCCACAGCGCTCGCGCCCTCCCTTCTGCCGCGCATACCCAGCAGCAGCCATGGGGGCGGGGCTTCCCTTCCTTCCTCCTCCTCCTTGACTCAAGAAAGGAGGGTGCGGAGAGAAGGAGGAAGAGGTGGAGGGAAGCCCCACCCCCTGGGCGGCTGCCGAGCATGCGTGACAGGGGGGAGGGCATGAGCGGCGCGGCCTCGCCTCCTCCGCCATGTTCCTGGGTGCCACGCATGCCCGCCAGTGGCCCCAGGGGCGATGGCGAGGGGGGGCGCCATTCCCTCCTCCCTCGCCCCTGCGCAGCGCTCTCCCCCGCCCGCCCTCCCGAGAGAGAGAGAGAGAGAGAGAGAGAGAGAGTCATCAGGCAGCACGTTGCGGTTTTGTTTGAATTTTTTTTGGGTCCTTGACCTGGTGCCCCCCTAGGCCTGCGCTCATAGGCCATGGCCTAGTGTGGCCTTATGGGTAATCTGGGCCTGCTTGGACTGTCCAGGGATACATGAAGTGGGTTCAGACTGGGAATCCATTCACATGATCCCTAGTCTAGGCCGGGCTTTAGCCCAGCAGGTTAAACAACCAGCTGCAGAAAATCTTGCTGTTCGGAAGGTCGACAGTCCAACCCGGGTTTGGGGTGAGCTCCCAACGGTCAACCCAGCTTCTGCTCACCTAGCAGTTCGAAAACAGTAATGTGGGTAGATAAATAGGTACCACTTTGGCAGGGAGGTAATAAAAGGCGCCCATGCAGACATGTGGGCGATTCAATCGGGGGAGCGTCCAAAGACAACAAAGCTCCTTGGCATGGAAGATGGAGCGACAGCACTCCCCTGTGGCCAGAGTTGAGCACAGCCTCCAGATGCCGGAGATGGGAAAAGATCGGAAGCCTTTACCTCTGTTTATGTAGTGTCTGTCTTTCTTAATTGTATAACAGCAATGAATGTTTTCCATATATGTGTAATAATAGTAAAAATAATAAACTTTATTTATACCCCCCACCATCTCCCCAAGGGGACTCAGGGAGGGTTACATGAGGCCAAGCGCAACAATACCTCAGTGAAACAACAAAGCAAGCAAGCAAATAAACATAATACAATATCATAAATAACAAATAAGCAGTAACACATGAGAATTTTAAAACACCGAGGGCATGTAGAGAATGCCCCGAAGCCATGTAGGACCTCAGCCATTGCTTCCAACTCACTGGGCTTTCTACCCCAATTCCTTACCATCGAACACGGCATGGCTGTACTGAGTGGTGGAGGCAAAGGGTTTGCATGTCCCGTCGAATTTGTTGCCATAGTTCCCAATGCTGACCTCAAACTGGATTTGTTCCTTGATGTTGGCCAACGTGGTGGCGGAGTAAAAGACAACGCACAGCCCGTACTGGACCTGGGGCAAGAAGCGCTGCGGGGCCAAAGAATTATTGTGAGTGAAGATACAGAGGCTAAAATTAATTTTAATTCCCCCCCCCCCCATTTAAAGGCCAACGAATGCACCATGGCGTAAGCTTTCTAGAGCAGGGGTGCCCACACTTTTTCAGCATGTGAGCTACTTATAATAAAACGAAGTCGGAAAGATCTAACGTGAGAGAAGCAGGGTGGAGCAGGGGAGGGGGCAGGGCTTGGCGTGGCCTGGCTCCGCCCCCTCTGGCTTTAGCTCTACCACAGCTTCTCCAGGCTTGAGGAGGGTAGTGCCAAGCCAGTGGTGACATCACTAGCCACTACTGGCTTGGCACTGCCCTCCTCTAGCCTGGAGAAGCTGTGGTAGCGTTGAAGCTGGGGAAGGGGGCGTGGCTTGGCATGGCATGGCTCCGCCCCCCTCTAGAAGTGTCCCATCTAGCTGGGATCGACCTCCTTTGGTTCCGGGATTGACCTGTCGATCGCGATCGACTTCCTGGGCAGCCCTGTTCTAGAGTAACACTATGTAACAGGATTCATTTTCCTGGGTTATAAATGCCATTTCTTAATTTAGTCTATTATGGACTAAATTAGGAAATGGCATTTATAATTCAGAAACAAGTGAAGTTTATTAAAATGCCAAAGGCGGGACATCCTGCAGCATATTTTGCTATAGTTTTTCAGTGACTATCTCATTGAGTCTCAACCCATTCAACCTAGTTTGTGGCATCCAAAGTGGGGTCAAACTGCATTCACAGTGCAGATGCACCCAGGTTTTGGATATTTTAAAAGGTGCTCTCCAAAGTGCTGAACCCGAGAAAAAGGCCACAAAAACAATGTTTCTAGCGCAGAACAACTACTTTCAAAGTAAATAACACACAATTCAACCCTTTCAAACCAGGAATAGATGGAGCAGGTTTGGAGAAGTGAATGGAAAGGTCAGAGAGTGACCAATAAGACCAGGGGTGCCCACACTTTTTCATCATGCGAGCTACTATATGAACAATCAAGTTGAAAAAATCCCTATCCCATCCTGCTTCTTGCGTGCACAGCAGGCCCCTCCCACGCAAGCAGCAGGAGGGTGCTTATGCGGCGCAGAGGCGCACCCGCCAGCGCTCCGGCCAGATATGGCTTCGGCGGCGGCGCGGAAGGCACAGGGCCGGGAAGAGGGGCCGCCCGGCTGCTGCCGGGGCCGGGCCACACAACCGAGAGAGGGATCCACGTGAGGCTGGAGCCTCCCCACAGGCAGCCTCCCCCTCCCCCCTCCTCCAGGCTTCCTTACCTGGGCAGGAGAAGGAAGAGTGGAAGAGGTGCTTCCCAAAGTGACAGATGCAGCGGGGGGGCTTCCTTCCTTCCTTTCGAGGGTGTCACTCGAAAGTGGACGGCTGGCAGGAAGGAGGCCCCTCCCACTGGTGGCAGTCCATGCCCACGGGGAAGAGAGAGAGAGATAGATAGAGAGAGAGAGAGGGGGGGTGGCTCTTCTTTTCTTTCTGAAGAGCCTCTCTCTCTCTCTCTCTCTCCCCCCTTTGGGCCCTTGCTGCCTTTCTCCTTGGAGGGCGAGGGAGGGCGAGGGAGGGCAAGGCAGAGAAAGGCAGAGAAAGGTGGCGAGGGCACAAGCAGCAGCAGCAAGTGGAGTCTCCATCCCCGCAGCCCCCTCCTCCTTGGGTTCAGCCCCAGGAACACGGCGGAGCCCTCCCTCCTCGCCCCAACCAAGGAAAGAAAGCAGCCCCACACAACTCGCTCGCCCAAGTCTCGGCTTGGAATGGGAGTCCCGAGGGCAGCAGCAGGGTTTGCGACGGGGCTTGCTTGGTTTTGCCCCACTTTGCCCGGCCTCCTTCGCCTCTCTCTCCCTCTCTCCCTCTCTCCTTCCAGCGCCCGCCCGCCCGCCTGCCTGCCAAAAGGATCTGAAAAAGGAGCGCGCCATCCGGCTGGTGAGGCCCAAAGATCACCTGGAAGATGGCCGAAGATCAGTCCTAGGTGCTCCCAATCACCGTAATCAGCACCCCTGAATAAGACCAAAGGAGCAAATGGGGTCCCTCTCAAAACAGCCATGGGAAAATGTATAAGAAAAGTAAGGTCAAAATTTACTAGGATGTGTAAACTGTATGGAAGAAATGACATGAATATATTTGGGAAATGCAGATTGTCAATAGCTGCTCGACATCAGGGGAGATGCCAACCCATGGGTGCATTTATTTTCAGCTCTGATTTGTAAACAAAGACTTTTGTTTATCTCCGTAGCTCCAGGTGGGTTCTCCTAGGAACCCTCCTTATCACTCAGCTCTTCACTCGATTCCTTATCTACTGTTGCTACTTCTGGCTCCCTGAATACCCTTGAGGCCCTGCACTTTCCAAGGAAGTTTTCTCACAGAGAGAACCATAATTTCCCAGACGTGAATTTCCCAGGCTTGAGAGCCCATCACTTTGTGCCACAGGAAAGCTCACAATCCTCTCTAAATCATCAGTTAAGTCATCAATTTCTGGTTGATCTACGACAGGTACTCCTTTATCAAATACACCAGATATATTTCACTGCATGGTTACCTCAATCCTTGTAACTGACTCTTCAGGTATGTATTCGATTTTGGGAACAACAATCTTCTCCGTTTTGATGCTCAGCTCCACAAGAACTCTTCCTCGGTAAGCAATCCCTTCCTCCTAGAAGATAGATACATAATGCAAAACATATGCAGTAAGGAAAGGAGATGAAGCAGCGACCTTTTGCTCTCAATTTGGATGTCCTACGCCTCTTAAAAAAACCAGTTTAGGTTTCCATGATGGACCCATCCAGGAGGCAGACTCACCGCCCCGACTCTGAAGTCCTCTAAATCATCTCCTTGGGCCACAAACTCATTAGGGTTCCCATACAAGGTGAGGAAGCTTGGCCCAAAACATGGCTGGAAGCCCGAGAACTCCTCTGAAATTCAGAAAGGGAGAAGCAAAACTCAATGTAATATAACTCTAATGTTAAACATGTTAGTACGATCAGTTAGTACACTATTGGACTGATGGTAGCTTGTTCAACTTAAGACGTCTGAGGGCTCACACTAAGACTCTAAACTATCTAGTCCATGAGTTGCTTTTTGCTGACGATGCTGCCCTTCTCGCCCATCCAGAAGCAGCCCTGCAGCGCCTGACATCCTGCTTTGCAACAGCTGCAGAGCTGTTTGGGCTGGAAGTCAGCCTGAAGAAAATGGAAGTCCTCTACCAGCCCACACCATAGGAAGAACACCATCATCCCCACGTCAGCATAGGCGAATCTGTGCTTAAGTACGTCCAAGAGCTCACCTACCTGGGAAGCATCATCCCTTCAAACGCCAAGATTGACAAAAAGATAGATCACAGATTATCAAAGGCATATAGAAGGCTTCACAAAAGAGTCAAGAGCAACAAGCACCTGAGGCAAAGCACCAAAATCAGTGTGTATCAGCTATCATCCTGTCTATTCTCCTTTATGGGTCTGAA
Source organism: Anolis apletophallus (assembly GCA_030556195.1). NCBI lineage: Eukaryota > Metazoa > Chordata > Lepidosauria > Squamata > Anolidae > Anolis > Anolis apletophallus. The sequence continues at coordinate 4,948,248 of JARBWK010000013.1, read as the reverse complement.
ACATGGGTCACCTATCGCCAACACCTATGACTCCTTGAATGCTTCCATCAGCGCTGTCTTCGCACAATCCTAAATATACACTGGACCGACTATGTGACGAATGTTGCTGTCCTTGAGCAAGCAGGGATCACCAGCATTGAGGCCATGCTATTGAGAACACAGCTGCACTGGGCAGGGCATGAGGTCTCTAGGATGGAAGGCCACCGCCTCCCAAAGATGCTACTCTACGGTGAACTCGCTACGGGTCAGCGCAAGAGAGGCGCCTCCTAAAAGAGATATAAGGACTCCCTGAAACAACATTTCAGACTCGGCCAGATTGATCACCAACAATGGTCCACCCTGGCCTCACTCCAGGAGGCCTGGAGACGCACTATCCACAATGCTGCAGCCTCTTTCGAGAAGATACGCCAAATGGGTCTTGAAGAGAAACGACAACGCAGAAAGAACCATAACTTGGAAACAATATCACCCAAGGAGACTTTCTGCTGTGCTTTCTGCAACCGAACTTGCCTATCTCAGATTGGCCTTTTTAGTCATCAACGCGCTTGTAAAAAGTGTGGGATGAGTTCTTCCTAAGAATCTTCATTCGCGAAGTAATGCCGAGAGAGAGTAAACATGTTGGTAGCCATCGTGGGATGCTATGCATGGCAACTAAATTTGACTTTAACTAACCATGAGGCAGGAAGGGAGAGGAAGCTCCCTTACTTTTGTTCTCAATTTCGGTTCCGCTGCAAGAGATCTGGGAGAGGCTCAGAAAGGCGAACCCTAGAATTTGCCCATCTCCACTTGCATCCCTAGGAAACAAAACACAGGCGTTGGTGGGGCGTTGTGAGATTTGGCAGAGACCGTGGCTTTATTTACAAACAAACATACACTAGGCCTGTGAGATCAATGAACAAAAAGTTTCAGTACTCATTACTACGTAAGGGGTGGCAGTGCAACATTTCTAAAGTGTTTCTAAAATATCGTAAGGGATACGTAACTGTAACGATATAATGATTTATTTTGTTACTTTTTAGTTAAGTAACTAGCTGTCCCTTGCCACGCGTTGCTGTGGCCCAGTCTGTTTTGTGTGTATATATATGTGTGTTTATTTGTGTGTATATATTTGTGTATATGAGTGTGATTGCGTACACACACACATATATGTATGTGTGTATATGTGTATGCATTGTATGTAACGATATAACGATTTCTTTCATTACTTTTTAGTTAAGTAACCAGCTGTCCCCTGCCACGTGTTGCTGTGGCCCAGTCTGTGTATGTTTTGTGTGTGTAAATATGTGGTTATGTGTGTGTGTTTATATATTTCTATATATGTGTATATAAGTGTGATTGCGTATATATACACCAATATATGTGTGTGCGTATATGTGTATATATATGTATGTATACATGTGTATATATTTGTGTATTTCTGAGTTTATATGTGTGTATATATATATTGTGTGTGCTTCTGTATATGCATATGTGTGTGTGTGTAGATGTGTGTGTATGTGTAGATGTATATGTGTGCATGTGCATATAAATATGTATGTGTATATTTCTGTGTGCTTCTGTATGTATGTATGTATACATGTGTATATATTTGTGTATTTCTGAGTTTGTGTGTGTGTATATATATATTGTGTGTGCTTGTGTATATGCATATATGTGTTTGTGTGTGTATGTGTGTGTATGTGTAGATGTATATGTGTGCATGTGCATATAAAGATGTATGTGTATATTTGTGTGCTTCTGTATGTATGTATGTATACATGTGTATATATTTGTGTATTTCTGAGTTTGTGTGTGTGTATATATATATTGTGTGTGCTTGTGTATATGCATATATGTGTTTGTGTGTGTATGTGTAGATGTATATGTGTGCATGTGCATATAAAGATGTATGTGTATATTTGTGTGATTATGTATGTATGTATGTATACATGTGTATATATTTGTGTATTTCTGAGTTTATGTGTGTGTATATATATATTGTGTGTGCTTGTGTATATGCATATGTGTGTGTATATGTGTGTATGTGTAGATGTATATGTGTGCATGTGCATATGTATGTGTATATTTCTGTGTGCTTCTGTATGTATGTATATATATGTGTGTGTGTGTTTCTATGTATATTTGCATGTGTATATGTATATGAGTGTATGTGTATATGTATATAACCTTTGAAAGTAATTCAATGCAGATGGGCTTTGGAGCCCATTGTTGTTGTTTGCTTTCAGGTCAACATTGACTAATGGTCACCCCATGAATGACAGTCCTCTAGTTCTTCAATCTCAAGACTCAGGTCTTGTAAAGTCAGGGCAAAGTTGATTGAGTCTATCCGTCTGTAATGTGGTCTTCCTTTTCCCTAATGCAGGTGGTTGGACTAGATGGCCTACTCAATACTACTTGTCCAAGGGTGTATCGACACTATAGAATGAATGGAATTTGACATCACTTGAACCACCATGACACAATGCTATAGGATATGGGTGCTGTCATTTGAAAAGGCCTTTCGCTTTCTCTGCCAAAGTGTGGTGGGTGCCTCACCCAACAACAACTCCTAGGATTTCCATACCATTGAGCTGTGGTAGTTAAAGTGGTAACAACCTGGATTGATTCTGCAGTATGGCTGTACCCTAAGGATCAATTAAATTTGAATTTGTGTTTGGGATAGGACTCAAAAATCAGTGCTCACCCATCAATAGCGGACAGTTTTATGAGGTCACATATGGATGGCATCTGCAAAGAAAAGAGAGGGTAGTTAAGAAAGTCCCTGCATCTCCATATAGTACAGTGTTTCTCAACCTGGGGATTGGGACCCCTGTGGGGGTCACGAGAAGGTTTCAGAGGGGTCACCCAAGAGCATTAGAAAATGTATATTTCTGATGGTCTTAGGAACCCATTTGGCAGCGAAGGCTGAAGATCTCTCCACCTGTCCTTCTCTCCATTTTTGGAAACAGGCAGCAAATCCTCCCACCAAAAGCCCTCCTCTACTGTGATTGGCCGGCCTCTCAGCCAAGGGGAGGGCTGTTTATGAGACTCCAAGTAGGGAGGGGAGAATAGGAATGCTCGGTGCATGGCAGCATAGTGTGCAAGGGTGAGTGTGCAAGGCTGGAGGGAGGCTCGTGCCAGTGAGTTCCTTCAAGGCATGGGGATTCTGTGTGGGCACTCTGACCCAATTCTGTTGTTGGTGGGGTTCAGAATGCTATTTTGAGTGTAGGCAAACTATAAATCCCAGCAACTACCACCCCCAAATGTCGAGGTCTGTTTTCTACAAACTCCACCAGTGTTCACTTTTGGGCATATTGCGTATTCATGCCAAGTTTGGTCCAGATATATCATTGTTTGAGCCCGCAGTGCTCTCTGGATGTAGGTGAACTACAACTCCAAAATCAACGTCAATGCCCACTGAACCCTCCTAGTATTTTCTGTTGGTTATGGGAGTTCTGTGTGCCAAATTTGATTCAATTCCATCATTTGGTGGAGTTCAGAATGCTCTTTGATTGTAGCTTAACTATAAATCCCAGCAACTACATCTCCCAAATGACAAAATCAACCCACCCCCCCGCAACCCCACCAGTATTCAAATTTGGGTGTATTAGATATTTGTGCCAAATTTGGTCTAGTGAATATACATCCTACATATCAGATATTGACATGACAATTCATAACAGTAGCAAAATTATAGTTACGAAGTAGCAATGAAAATAATGTTATGTTTGGGGGTCACCACAACACGAGGAACTGGATTAAGTGGTCACGGCATTAGGAAGGTTGAGAAACACTGATTTATATCCTTTCTGTAGCGTGCAAAAGAAATACAACTTTGCTTTACTATCTCTATCTCTATATATAATAAAACGGAATGTTTGTTTGTATGTTTGTATGTATGTTTGTTTGTATGTTTGTATGTATGTTTGTATGTATGTTTGTATGTATGTTTGTATGTATGTATGTATGTGGCAGCATTCTGATTGGCTCCTGGCCTCTATATTCTGACAACATGATTGGTTGCCAGTGAGGGAGTATTTGCATAACGCCTCTAATTGGCCAGCCAACACGAACATTCCGACACTCTAAACTGCCAGAGAGGGATAAGACAAAGGCACTTGGCACACAGAGCCCCATGACACACTTTACATGTTGGTGCAGTTTGGTGGTGGGCAGATCATGGATGTTTTGACTTGAAGTACCTCCAATCACATCCCCAGACTGCTGCAACCCTCATCCACTGACTGATCAAGACCAAACGTGGCACACAGAGCCCCCATGACCCACTCTACATCCTGGTGCTGTTGGGAGGGGGATGGACCATGGCCGATGGGACTTGCAGTACTTTCACTAACTTCCTGAGACCACTGCACACCAGGTAAACATCTGATAAGGCCCAACCTTGGCACACAATGCCTTTCTCAAAAAACCCGGGCAGGGCCGGGTCCCCAAGCTAGTAGGAGAATAAAAGAGGCACTTGCATAACAATTATATTCCTGGTGTCGTTTCCTCATTCTCTTTTTGCAATTGATTTTAGATGCCAGAGCCTTTGGAAGCCAAGGAATGATATATCTTGGCCGAGAAGCATCTGCCTATCTATCTTCTGGCAGTTTGTTTTCCCTCTTGTAATCCCAGATTCCAATGAATTCTGCTTGCTCACCAGCATGGGAAAGGACATCCGCTGGTTCCAGATGGGGTTGGCGTCTCCAAATACGATGCTGGTACTGAGCTGAGAATGTGGACCAAAGGAAAGAACAGAGAAGAAAAAAAGAAGGCAATTTATACAGATGTTAGCTTGTAGGATTCGGAAATAATTCGGATTACCGTATATACTCGAGTATAAGCCGACCCGAATATAAGCCGAGGAACTTAATTTTACCACAAAAAAACTGATAAAACGTATTGACTTGAGTATAAGCCAAGGGTGGGAAATCCAGCAGCTACTGGTCAATTTCAAAATTAAAATAGATACCAATAACATTACATTAATTGAGGCATCAGGAGGTTAAATGTTTTTGAATATTTACAGTATTTCAAAGAAAAACCGTAAACTTACTCTGTAAGTGGAAAAGGAGGGTCAACAAAAACAATATGGTATCAATATCATAATAATAATAATAGCAATAATAATAACGTTATATGTATCCCAACCTATCTCCCCATGAGGACTCAGGCCGGCTTCCAACATAGTAACAGGAAAACATTCAATACCTATATAATCAGTACAGAGCTACATATAGATCTATAATTATCTATACTAATTTCACATATGCTTTCCCCCTGAAATGTTTGCAAATCCTTTATATATGTGCATTTCCCCTATCATATTTGCAAGCCCTATCTATCTCTATCTATATACCACAGATATGGTTTTTGCCCTTAGACAACTACAAGAGAAATGTAGAGAGCAGAACAAAGGACTCTATGTCACATTGGTCAACCTCACCAAAGCCTTCGACACTGTGAGCAGAAAAGGTCTGTGGCAGATCCTGGAACGTCTAGGATGTCTCTCCAAATTCCTCAAAGTATTTATCCTGCTACATGAGAGCCAACGCGGTCAAGTTAGACACGGTGATGCTCTCTCAGAGCCCTTTCTCATAACTAATGGAGTGAAACAAGGTTGTGTTCTTGAACCAACCCTATTTACAATCTTCTTCAACATGATGCTCCAAAGGGCTACGGCAGACCTCAAAGAAGAAGACGGCATATATATACGCTATTGGACTGATGGCAGTTTGTTCAACTTAAGCCGTCTGAGGGCTCGCACTAAGACCCTAAACTATCTAGTCTATGAGCTGCTTTTTGCCGACAATGCTGCCCTTGTCGCCTATTCAGAAGCAGCCCTGCAGCGCCGCACATCCTGCTTTGCAACAGCTGCAGAGCTGTTTGGGATGGAAGTCAGCCTGAAGAAAACGGAAGTCCTCTACCAGCCCGCACCACAGGAAGAACACCATCATCCCCACATCACCATAGGCACATCTGTGCTTAAGTCCGTTCAGCAGTTCACCTACCTGGGAAGCATCATCTCTTCAGATGCCAAGATTGACAATGAGAGAGATCACAGATTAGCAAAGGCTTAGAATGCATTCGGAAGGCTTCACAAGAGTCTGGAGCAACAAGCACCTGAGGCAAAGCACCAAAATCAGTGTGTACAGAGCTATCGTACTGTCTATTCTCCTCTATGGGTCTGAAACATGGGTCACTTATCGCCAACACCTACGACTCCTCGAACGCTTTCATCAGCGCTGTCTTCGCACAATCCTAAATATACACTATGTGACTATTGTTGCTATCCTTGAGCAAGCAGGGATCGCCAGCGTTAAGGCCATGCTATTGAGAACACAGCTGCACTGGGCAGGGCACGTCTCTAGGATGGAGGACCACCGCCTCCCAAAGATACTACTGTATGGTGAACTCGCCACGGGTCAACGCAAGAGAGGCGCCCCCAAAAAGAGATATAAGGACTCCCTGAAACAATATCTCAGGCTCGGCCAGATTGATCACCAACAACGGTCCACCCTGGCCTCACATGGGGAGGCATGGAGACGCAATATCCACAATGCTGCGGCCTCTTTCGAGAAGACACACCGATTGGGTCTCGAAGAGAAACGACAACGCAGAAAGAACCGCAACTTGGAAACGACATCACTCAAGGAGACTTTGTGCGGTGCTTTCTGCAACCAAACTTGCCTATCTCAGATTGGCCTTTTTAGTCATCAACGTGCTTGTAGAAAGCATGGGATGAGTCCTTCCTAAGAATCTTCGTTCGCGAAGTAATGCCGATATATATATCGGCATTACATATATATATGTAATGTATACATATATGTATACACACAAACATCTCTCTCTATATGGATAACTATATCTATATAGTAAATCCTATATCTATATAGGATTTGCAAAGATTTGCAAACATGTGAGGGGAAAATTCACATATAAGATTATATGTATACACATATACATACACACAGAGAGACAGATATACAGAGATATAGGTACTGTTGGAGTTCAGCCCGTGATTCTGTCTGATGTTCATGATGGGAATGGGGTTGAAGGGTTTTCTGGGTCTGAGTCTATTGGCAATGGGGGCGAGGGTTTACCTGGTGGGCCTGAGTTAAGCCCAGCTTTTTAAAGCACTCTGGGGTTTTACAAAATCTGCCCGAATAAGGTCTAAGGAAAACAATGCATTTTACTCACCACTTTCCCTGCAAAATTGACTTCCAGAGAGGAGTCTACAGAGGTCCCCGTGGGGTCTTCTGCTCTGACATAATTCACACGGCCTTCCTTCACTGCAGAGGAAACAGAGCAACAAAAGTGGTCAAATTCTTTTCTATGGGCAAGAGATGGCAGTGCCCCAAGTCCACGCTGTGGCATCATGCTTGGGTATTCGAGCACGATGTTTCCGAAATCCCAAGCCCAATCCATTAATGTATTAAATATGCCCCTTGGTACTAAGATGTGCCCCGTGATGGGATGGAGAGGCTGTGCTACGACTCACTTTGAGGCATATCTTGGGCTTGGAAGATGTAGAGCTGAAGGGTGACCAAGCGGCCAGAAGGCATGGCTGCCGGTCGTAAAACTATGGCTTCTGGATCGCCCCTCTCGGCCACAAAATCTGTTTCCTATGGAGAGAAGAGAGACCGAAATGGAAAAGTCCAGCCTTCCTTCACTTTTGGATGCCTCACTCTTTCGTTGTTGAATTTCTATTAATTTGACACGTTCTTCTTGGTGACGAAGTTCACTTGGGACTGAGTGCATACAGCCCCAAAATTTGCCTAACGAAGGAGTCGCTTTTGAACATTCAAAAACGTGTTATAATAAAGAATTAGAACATGATTCACAACTTTTTTTTAAACCAAGGAACACTTTGGTTTTTTTTGGTTATTAGCCACAAGGTTCATGAATAACTAACTGTGTTAATCTCAAAAGAAACTTTAATCAAAACTTTAAACATATTCGTTAAACTTAATAGTAGCATGAATTCAGAGTACTATTACAATATTTAAAAGAATATTTTAAATAGAAAATTAAATTCGGTTTGCTCAATGTGATTTTGGAGCTTGCATAGTCTGTGTGTCTACTTCTTTCCCTGGAGCGCCTGATGCACTCTGTCCCACTGAAAACAAAGAACATTTTAAGGTTCAAACAGTATTCATGACAATAGTATCTGCAGAACTCTCCTCCCTTTCAGATGCATTGCTATTCTCTGTAATGAAAAAAGTATATAATTATTACCGGCACACGATCGCCAGCTCCTAAGACGCAAAGGTTGACTTTCACGTAGCCCCTTAGTCCAGCGTTCAGGTTGTTGGGGTCATAGAGGGTCAACCACCTGGAGAGCAATGCATGGCCTGAGAAAAAGAGGCACAAACAGTCAAGACATAATTTAGATACCCATGAATGACAGATCTGGATCAAATGGCAACGCGTGCCTGGGGATCACGCACTTGCGACTGTGTCCCTGCAAGTTGGAATCCCCGGGCAGGCATTGCCGTGAAAACCGCAGCATGTGTCTCCTTTCTCTCGTCAACCCCGCCCATGGCGCAGTCCTGTGTATTGGCCTCTTTCTTTCAACGAGGACATCCTCAGAAGCACGCGACCCTGCAAGTGGCAAGCCTGGCTCACGCCACCGCCCCTTTACAGAGGTTCAGCCCCCCTCAAATTCTCCTGAGCCTCCCAGCACCCCCTTGGATTGCCCCACCGCCCACCAGGGGATGGTACCGCCTACTTTGGGAACCACTGATCTAGATGGTGGTGGATACAACTAGGAGTTTCTGCCACAATCTCTCATTCAAAATCCTGGGAGTCATAGTTCTGCGAAGTCTTTATCCATCCCGGCCAAAGAGTGCTGGTGCCTTATCAAGTTACAATTCCCTACGATTCCATAGCTTTGAGCCATGGAAGTTAAAAGTGATCAAACTACATCAATGGACTCAAACCCATATAATTTACAGCTGTTTCTGGATGAGCATACCTGGGGAATCGTACACAAGTCCCATCTCAATCTGCAAAGGAAAGACATAGGAGGCATTACACTACTCCTGACCAAAGAGAGGCAGCTACGGCAAAATGGGAAGGGAAATGGAGAGACTTGGAAACCATTATTATTTGTATACCATCATTCGGAATGTTCTAAGGTAGCGTTTCTCAACCTGGGGGTCACGACCCCTGGAGGGGTTGAATGGGCATTGCAGAGGGGTTGCCAAAGACCATCAGGAAACACATCCTCTCCCCTTTATTATTCAACATCTACATGCGGCCGCTGGCCCGGCTGGTGCGCGACTTTGGTCTGGAGTGTTATCAGTACGCGGATGACACCCAGCTCGTGCTGAGAATGGACGGCAGGCCGGACTCTGTACCCGATTGTTTCCAGCAATGCCTTGAAGCTGTGACTGGTTGGCTGCGCTCCAGCCGGCTGAAGGTGAATCCATCGGAGACGGAGATCCTGTGGCCAGGTCGCCCTGGACTGGATGAGTGCCGGTTGCCTACCCTGGATGGTGAGCAGCTGAGCCCGTCATCTTTGATCAAAAGCCTGGGGGTTCAGTTGGACCCATTGCTGGCCATGGAGACCCAGGTCTCCGCGGTCAGCAAAACGTCATTTTTCCATCTGTGACAGGCAAGGCGACTGGCCCCCTACCTATCCATGGATGACCTTGCCACGGTAATCCAAGCGGCGGTCATCTCGAGGTTAGACTACTGTAACAGCCTCTACATAGGCCTTCCCTTGTCGACAATTTGGAAACTCAAGCTGGTGCAAAATGCTGCAGCTCGCTTGCTTGCGGGAGCGTCGGCAAGAGAGCACATTACGCCCATCTTACGGCAATTGCACTGGCTTCCAATCGAGTACCGAATTGTCTTCAAGGTGTTGGTTTTGACCTTCAAGGCCTTACATGGTCTGGGGCCGGTGTACCTGAGGGACCGCCTCACCCCATACGTTCTCCTGAGATCACTGCGCTCGGAAGAGCGAAACGTTTTGGCGGTACCATCTGTCCGCTCCTGCCATCTCTCCAGCACAAGGCAACGAGGCTTTTCAGTCGCTGCCCCAATGCTCTGGAATGTATTGCCAGACGATGTCCGGGCGATGGCGGAGCTTATCCCATTCCGGAGGGCTTGCAAAATTGTGCTGTTCAGGCTTGCTTTTGATTGAAGCCCCTGGATATTGTAACTGTCTACTATACTGTCGTTGCATTATTTGCAACTTTTATTTCTTGTTGTTTTTATGATGTACCACTGCTTTGCAGTGCATTTTAATGTGTGTGTGTGAACTGGCCAGGAAGGGCGGAATATAAGACTGAACAAATAAACAAACAAACAAACAAACAAATAAATAAATAAATTAGGAACTATGTGAGTGAAAATACATCCTGCATATCAGATTTTTACATTGTGATTCATAACAGTAGCAAAATTACAGTTATGAAGTAGCAACAAAAATACTAGGGTTGCCACCTGTCCCGTATTATACGGGACGTCCCATATGTTTGCTGTAAATGTTGTGTCCTGTATTTTCAGCTGCTGTCCCATATCACGACAGAATAGCCAGGCAAGGTGTGCACACAACAGGGAGCTAAAGAGAAGCAAGGCGCGCAAGAGAGAAAGTAAGAAGGCGTGCACGAGAGAGGGGCAAGGCGCGTGCAAAAGAGAGTGCGAGGCAAGGCGTGCGCACGCGTGGAGGAGGGAGGGGGTGGAACAGCCAAAGAAAGTTTGCCACAACTTTGCCATGGCCAGAAGCGGCTAGTGAGGCGCTATGCCTGAGCTGGAGTGAGGAGGGCTGGCTGGGCCTTGAGGGCAGGGAGGCAGGGGTCCGGGAGGCCCAAAAGGCGAGCTGTGGGGGCAGGAGGTTGGCCCAGAGAGGCTCTTTCAGGCAGGACCCAGGCAGGCAGGGAGGGAGTGGGGCCAGGAAGATGGGAAACCCTGTTTTAAGGGAAGATAGCATTGAGTCATCGAGCTGTTCAAAGAGAGAGTAGCTGACCCAATGAAAAATTATGTAACTGATAAATTATGTTTTTCTTTACAATACTATTTATTTATTTATTATTTATTTATTAACTAAGTATACCGTTAGCTCAGAGCGGTTACTAAGATGTTAACGAAGAAGAAAAAAACATCATAGAATCAAAGGCCTAGGAAACCTTTGAGTCTACTTTGAGAGAGCAAAATTGGGATATAAATACAAGAACAACAACAACCTATTTTACTTCTCCAATTACTCCTCCAATTAGGGTTATATAGGCACATGTAGTTCAGTGCAACAGGGGAGTCATTAGACACAAAGAGAATATGCAATTCTTGTAAATAGTCTCTTTCTCTACTTGAAATGGGATTTCCTTGGAGATGCTGGTCTCAGCCTTTCTTCTGGTGCAGAAGAGCAGAATAAAGCTGGCTAAAGGCAAGATACAGAGGTGAGGAACATCTCATACTATGACAAACACATGCCTATCCGTTGTTGAAGGCTTTCATGGCTGGAATCACTGGGTTGCTGTGAGTTTTCTGGGCTGTATGACCAGAAAACGTCAGGAGAGCTCCTGTAGAGAAACCATGACATGTGTCTCATCTGATTTGACCCAAAGTAGGAGATGCTCACCTTGAATACTCCAATGAGAGAATCCGCTCTTATGGCTCTGGAGTTCAGGACCTAAGGAAATAGCAGTCACCACCTGGAAATCCACCATCTACCATAGCTATAACTTCTACGCATATGTTGATGATAGGTCATGTACATGCATGCAAACATCTTCCTCTCCCAACCTAAAGCAATAGAGCTATCACTTATAATATCATATTATTAGTAGTAATATATTGTATGTACATATAATATTGATAATATTATAATGTAATACAATAGAATACTACTAATAATATGATATTGTAATTATATATTTTATATTACATGTAATATTACTAATAATATTACAATATAATGGTATAGTACAATATAGTTATAATACCGATATTGTACTATGCTAATAATATAATATATTGTGTGTATGTATGTATGTATGTATGTGTGTGTGTGTGTGTGTGTATAGAGAGAGAGAGATTGAGAGAGAGAGAGTTAGATGCTCTGAGTCCCCTTTGGGGTGAGAAGGGCGGCATATAAATGTCGTAAATAAATAAATAAGTAAGTAAGTAAATAAATAAATAAATAAATAAATAAATAAATCTTTCCAATGCTACTATCAGCAGTGTTGGAAGGATAAAATCTTGGAGTACGTACATACTGAGAAATCATGGAGATACTTCACTGATGGTTCCTATACACCTTATACCCATAGCCTGATGGTCATTTTGTACACAATATTTTAAATAATCTTGTGTATGGAACAAACTTGGTGTGCTCTGAACCATCCAAAAGCAAAGGCATCCCTCTCAGATATCCATGTGGATATTTTTGGATTGCGGAGTATTTTGGATAAGAAATGACTAACTTGCCTGTACGGTAATAAATTGATCAAAGAGTCGAAGAGGCATCTCCTTAAAGTTCTTGACAAATATCTGCAGGGCAAATAAATACATAGGTAAAATAAACAGAAGGAAGTGAAGAGTGTGTTTAAGGTTTGATGGACATTAATTGGAAGATCTTTTGGATGACATTGGAGGTGACTACGGACAGCGCTGGCTCTTCGGCTTAGAAATGGAGATGAACATTACCGTCCCAGAGTCGGACACGACTGGACTTAATGTCACGGGGAAACCTTTACCTTTAGCCCTATCCAGAAAGTAAGGTTACAAGATTTTTTTTAATACAAAGATTTTTTTTAATACAAAGTATTTTTTTTAATACAAAGATGGTGCCTTCCTGAATGGCAGGAGTTGGGCTTGATAGCTCTTGGGGTTTCTTCCAACTCTAGGATTCAATAATGTTAACAACAATAACAATAATTATGAAGATGTCTCCTCCTTTGGATGGTTTTTAAGTAGAGGCTGGGTGGCCATCTGTCAGGAGGGCTTGGATGGCTGAATAGGGTTGTAGACTGGATGGCCTTTAGGGTCTCTTCCAACTTGTGGGTTCTAGGATTCAACCCACTGATTGATCAATTGATTGATCGATTCGTCATTGGCCAAAGAGAGTTGGACTGGACAAAGAATGGATATATTTTAATAAAACTTACATGGATTGTAGCATAGGGATTACATTATTTTTCCACATCACCACCATTCAGTTCAAGTTTGCCCACGCCTGCAATAGATCCCATGGGGTCCTCCTGCTTCTCCAAGTACAAGGAAAGCCCACCTCGTTGTAGAAAGGGTTGTTCCCAGCTTTGATTCGTGTCCGGAAGACGTGGTCCCCGATGTACACCTTCACCACTGGCTTGATGTTGTTTTCCTGCAGTTGCCGGCATTCCAGGATTCGGACCCGCACCTGCAAAACGGAGAGGTGGTCACATTGGTCACGCCTTTGAAGACTTCTGGGCGAAAGGCACAACTTCCATGGCTACTTTGGAATATTCCGTTGCAGATGGTGATGTCTTGGAAGCACTTTTGGCAAGATACACAATTTTCAAGGTTGCTCAGGAGTTGGCAGCCATTGAAATCCACAAGAAGCATGAGGACAATTTCAACAGAAAGAAGAAAATCATGAAAATGAACAAAATCTGGCTACCAGTATTTAAAAAACCTCTAAAATTATAACAGTAAATAAAGAACAATATTCAAACACAGGGGAACGCCAGACAAGAAACAATGCTGTTCTTGCAGGGGACATTGACTCCAAACTGGCACAGTTTTCGATTAATCATTTTCCTCACAGTCCGCTTTTCTACTTACTGCCTAAAATTCATAAAGGTGTGTGTCCTCCTCCCGGGAGACCCATTATTTCAGGTACCAACAGTCTTTTACAACCACTAGCCATCTATTTGGACACAACCTTACAACCTTTTGTATTACAAACACACTTTTACCTTAAGGATACCATGGATCTAATAAATAAAATTGACAACCTACAGATTAATCAGGGTGACATCCTCGTAACTGCAGACGTGGCCTCCCTCTATACTAACGTCCCTCTCGACCAAGCTCGCCACATCATCAACAACATACTTATTATTTATTTATTTATTTCGACTTGATTCGTCGCCCCTCCCATCCGGCTCGGGCGACTTATACATGATAAAAACAGAACAACTTGGCAACAGAACCGCCCCCTTTCCCCCCATTAAACTTTCTCATGGATCTCCTTGGCTGCATTTTCGAATACAATTATTTTTCATCCAAAAATCAATTTTATCTACCGGTTGGGGGTGTCGCAATGGGTTCTTCAATAACCCCCACCATGGTGAACTTCTTCATGGCCGAGTTAGAATCCAGATATATACTCTCCTCAGAATTTGCAGACATTACTAGACATATTATCAAATACTACAGATATATTGATGATGTCTTTCTTATTATCAGAGGAGAGTCACATATGCATCAAATTTTTAAATGGCTTAATACATGGTACAATTCCATAAGAAACAATCAGGGACAGCTAATCACCTCTCAACAAAGGATTCCCCCAGACAGGAAGTAGCCAAGCTTTGAAGCTGTCAGGCTATTTAGTGTTAATCACAGTGGTCAACTGAAACATTCACACCTGCCTCCAACAGACAAGAGTTCTTTCTCCCACCCTGGACATTACATAGATACTGTATATAAACCCAATTTCCCTAGTTTCCAACAGACCTCACCACCTCTGAGGATGCCTGCCATAGTTGCAGGCAAAATGTCAGGAGAGAATGCTTCTGGAACATGGCCATGCAGACTGTAGCAACCCAGTTCATTTCATGCCTGGGGGGCAGGGGGCAGCACCGGGGGTCCCACTTGCATTAGGGCCAGCTGCAGTTGATGAGGACATGGAGGAAGGGGCTGATGAGTTAGCTGGGCCTTCCTCTCCCACAGAGAGCTTGGCCTGGGATGATGAATGGCCTGACGGCTATGCTAGCTGGGAAGTTCAGGCTGACCCTGAGAGTGATGATTCTGATCATTATGAGAAACCAGGTGGTTACGGGTCACAGGAAAAGGATCAGGAAACAGTGGAGGATGAGCCCATGGAAGCTGAAAGGAGTTCGGCTCTCATGAAGATAGCGGCGCAGGTGCTGGGAGGCAAGGACGGAGCTTTGATAGGAGGAGCATTGAGTCCAGCAGGAGGGATTGGCACTGTAGCCTAGAGCGCCAGAGGCGCTAGATCCCGTAGCACAGATTGGCGCAGAAGCCTAGAGCGTCGGGGCCTTGCCAAGGGATTAAGTATAGGATCCATGGGAAAGGATCCTCAGTAGCTCGGCCACTTCTATTCTAAGAGGAGTGAAGCGGCGGAGTTCCACGAGCCAAGTTGCAGGCACAAGCCTTGCCAAGAGGTTTCTTGGGATTGTTTATGAACTTTGCCTTGTTCTTTGCCACGGACCAAGTCCTTGATCCGCATAGTTTTGTGGAGCCTTTGCCACGTTTGCCTTTGGATTTTACCTACGGACTCTACCTTTTGGATTGAACTTTTTTGATACTTTTTGGACAATTTACCTTTTCACCTATTTCTTATTACTCAATAAATAGTTAGCTGATTACCGTCTCTGTGTGTGTGATTAAGGGGCTGGGCCAAGACCCTGCATCGTGACACAGACCGAAAAACTTACAACAACCCAGCTGGCAGATAGTTTGCCGCGTCAGAATCCCTGTGACCATTAATCACTTCCCTTAACATTTACCATTTTTATTGCTTCAAAGTTAGAAATCTTTCTTTTTAGTCTTGAACGACTCATGCCAGAATTACTTGGGAGAGCACTGACTACAATTGGTAGGCATTGACCTTGAATTTGGGAGTTGTAGTTCATCTATATCCAGTGAGCATTGTGAAACAGTAAAGCTCCTTCCTTGGAAACTTGTAAACAGCGGTCAGATGGCCATCTGTCAGGGATACTATTCGTGCATGGCAGGGGGTGGGACTAGATGGCCCATGTGGTCTCTTTCAACTCTATGATTTCATGATTCTACCAGCCCTCTTGGGCAGAGAAGGCAAAAGACCTAGTGAAACTACAACTTCCAGGATTCCGTAACACTGAGTCATTAAACTGGTGTCAAACTATACTATTTAATAGTATAGATGCCTCCCAAGAAAGCCCCTTTAGCTTCAATTCTTCTTTTTTTTAAGGCAAGTGTCCTCTTTGTTTTTAACCTGGGCTGCCTTACCGTGAACTCCTGCTTTTTGTTCGCCAGCGGCTTCATGGCCGCCTTTGGTGAAGGCATCTCCGTGGCATGCGTCTCCTTCGGACCAACCTCTTCCAGGACGGACTCCTTGGCACAAATAGGGCAGCAAACTGGCAAGGACCGCAAGGCAAAGAGTTCTGCAATCACTGTATCGATACGGCACATTTCGCAAATATTGGAAACATCTCTAAAGCTTGGAAGTGGACCGGCAGCCAGAGGAGCTGACACAACAGGGGGGGGGGGGGGGTTCCTGTATGTCGCCCCAGTTAGTAACCTGGCTGCCATCCGTTGGACTAATTGGAGTTTCCGAACTGTCTTCAAAGGCAGCCTCACGTAGAGCGCGTTGCAGTAATCTATTCGGGATGTAACCAGAGTGTGGACGACCCAAGTCCCATCCACCCTCTGGTAGCCAAACACTGTGCCCACAGTATGTTAAATGCACTTTATATTTCCCTCACCATGTCTTATTTACGCTACCTTCCTTGTACGCAGCCTCCTTTCCTTCCACCATGACAGAGAACCTTCTTTCCTCCCTCCTTCTTCGTTCCTTCCTTCCTTTTCCATTTTTCCTTCTCTCCTTCCTTTTCCCTCTCTCTCGCCACTTTCTTCTTTCCTCCATTCTCTCTCTTCTCTTCCTTCCCTCTTCCTTCCTTCATTTCTTTCCTTCTCTCACCCTTTCCTTCTTTCCTTCCTTCCCTTCACCCTTTCCTTCTCCTTCTCTCCCCTTTTTCCTTCTTTCCTCCATTCTCCCTCTTCCTTCCTTTTCCTTCCTTCCTTCTCCTTCACCCTTTCCTTTTCCTTCTCTCCCCTCTTTCCTCCATTCTCCCTCCCTCTTCCTTCCTTCCTTTCACCCTCTCACTCTCTCCTTCCTTTTCCCTCCCCCCCTTCACTTGTTTCCCCATTCTCCCTTTTCCTTTTCCTTTCTCCCCTTCACCCTTTCTGTCTTCCTTTCCTTCTCCTTCCTTTCTCTTCCCTTCTCCTCTTCTTTCTTTTCTTCTTTTCCCTTCATTGTTTCACTTTTTCCTCACTCCCTTTCCTTTCTTTTCCCCACCCTTTCCATTCCTCCCTTCCCATTTCCATAATGCCTCTAATTGGCCAGCCAACACGAACATTCCGACACTCTAAACTGCCAGAGGAGGATAAGGCAAAGGCCTGAGGCAGTCAGCCATGGTGGGAGGAACTCAGATAACCCAGGGTCCTTCCACACAGCCTATAACCTTGCATATTAAGGCAGAAAAACCCACAATATCTGCTTTGAACTGGGTTTTCTGAGTCCACACTCATATAATCTGGTTCAAAGCACATAGCATGGGATTTTATTCAGATGTGTGCAAAGGAACTCACATAACCCAGGGACCTTCCACACAGGCTTACAACCCTGAATGTTAAGGCAGAAAAACCCACCATATCGGCTTTGAACTGGGTTTTCTGAGTCCACACTCATATAATCTGGTTCAAAGCGATGGACCATGGCCGACGGGACTCGCAGTACCTTCACTAACTTCCTGAGACCACTGCGAGCCACGTAAACATCTGATAAGGACCAACCTTGGCACACAATGCCTTTCTCAAATAACCCGAGCAGGGCCGGGTCCCCAAGCTAGTATATTATATATTATATGGCTCTCACTGAAATAAATTTCCAAATATTTTGCTTTCATGGCTCTTTGAGTCAAAAAGGTTCCCGACCCCTGGAGATGCCCAACAGGTGTGGCTGATTACCTGCCTGCGTGAGAAGCAACACCTGGTGATACTCAACGCCTTTGTCCAGCACTCAGTGACACAGAAGCCTCTCCAATACTGTAACTATTATTTTATTATTATTATAACTATATCAGTGTGTACTTTGCTTTTATCTCAGGAATGAGATGCAAAGTGGCCCCCAATCTTAAAAAACGATGCATCTTAGAAAAAACTTGCAAAATATAAACATTAAAATAGAATATAATTTAAGGAAACCTTGCACAAACTGGCATCCAGTGAGGACCGGCACCACTCCAAGAATCTAGAAGTGCCTCAAAATTACTTCCTAAGGGCACTATTAGGCCTCCCTAAAGACACTCCAACTGCCATGATCCGCCTTGAAACCTCTGTCCCAACCCTAGAAAGCCAAATAGATAAAAGGATCTTGTGCTATTGGCTTAAAATCCAAGAAATGCCAACTGCTAGATTACCAAAAATGTCTCTTGAACTTAACAATGGTCTACCTGTTAACAATTGGGTCCACAAGGCAGCACAACTGGCCATTAAATATGGTCTCTTGGTTAGTGAGCTGGCAAAGCTAGACCACCCCACAAGGAAGACAAAAATAAACAAGACAATATTAGAAGTCACTACACTTACAGACCTCCAGGCTGCCTGTGACTCCCCGTGTGCCCCCCTATACTACAGCCTTAGACAACCCACTGGCTACCCAGACTACCTTGACAGCCTGACCTTTGTCCAGCTCCGACGAGCCTTCACAGAGCTCAGACTAAATATGTTTGATTCAGCGGAAAGGGACGGGAAAATTGAACGAAGATGTATTGCTGGTTGCCCCTACCCAGAGGACCTGGTACATTACTTAATGTGCTGTCCCCTACACAAAGATCCTAGGGAGCGCTTTATCTTACCTTTACTGGACAACAAAATCTTTCTGAATCCTCAAGAGATACTACTCTACCTCCTTATGGATACAGATAAATATACGACCTGGCGCGTAGCCCTGTTTGCCCTTGCGGCTAAGATTAGGAGGAGGCACATAGCGGAGATGGCTGTCCTATGTAAAGGAGATAATCTGGTTTAAGAAGGTTTAAA
Organism: Anolis apletophallus; assembly: GCA_030556195.1. NCBI lineage: Eukaryota > Metazoa > Chordata > Lepidosauria > Squamata > Anolidae > Anolis > Anolis apletophallus. The sequence continues at coordinate 4,929,291 of JARBWK010000013.1, read as the reverse complement.
TGTGACTCATGGTGTATAAGTAACTGGTAACCTTTTATTGTCTACTATGCAAATTCCATATGTATTGTTTTGTGTGTGCGCTCTTTTTTATTTTGGACTTGCAACGGCCTTTGGTCAAAAGCAATAAATTTTATACACTCCAAGAATCACCATGTTAATCATTTTAAACCATCATCACCTCTTCCACTATTTGCAAGCTTCCTTTGCCAACTCGTGGCTTACTTGTCCCTTGTGATGTGAACCCAGTGACAGCGCTAAGAAGTCTTCGCTACTCACTGAGTTTCTGCAAACCATATTTCATCATATCTGGTCGCGGAGCAGGTTCAGGAGGAGAGACGCAAACCCGGACCGTAATCGTGCACTGAAATAGAGTGATGTCAAATAGCTATCCGTTTGGGGAAGGAGAAAAAGAAAGCTTCAAAGCAAACTGGGCAAATAATAGGGTCACCAACCAGCCAATAATAAAAGGAAGGCTGGACGATGGAAAGAAAACATAGAAAATTACTGCAATATATAATATTATTTATTTATTTATTTGCTATACTTGTACCCCGCCCTTCTCTACCCCGACAGGGGGACACAAGGATGGGACCGAGAGCAGGGCCTCCTCAGAAGATCTTAATCTATGTGCTGGTCTGTAGGGGAAGATACGTTTGGACAGGGAGCCTGGGCCAGAACCGTATAGAGCAGGGGTGCTCACACTTTTTCAGCATGGGAGCTACTGATTAAAAAACCAAGTCCCAAAGATCACCTACCCAGAAATGCAAAACGTATAACTATTTTCTTATTTATTTATTTATATTTATTATTCATTTTTATGTACCGCTCCTTCCAGCAGGCTCGGGGCAGTTTACGTAAAATGAAGTTATAAAACATCAACATTTCAATTTAATAACAACAATATAAAACAGAGCATAAAAATACATCCAACCACCCCATTTCTCCCACACTGCCATATTATCACAGAAAGCCAGAAAGTAAGAAGAGAGGCTTTTGAACTGCAAGGCCATTTAATACTCAGCAAGGTAAACAAAGGGGCATGCAAAAATACATCCAACCACCCCATTTCTCCCACATTTCCATATTCCCCAACATATATTTCTCAAAAGCATTTATTTTTTTAAACATTAAAAACAAACAAAGGATGCCACAGAACAATCAAGCACCCACCCCAAAGTAACAAGACCGACCTTTGAGATGCGGTAAGGAAATGACCCCAAAGCGTCCTTCTTCTTCTCCTCCGTCATTGCTCCTATTTCCACGCCGCCAACATGCGTGCCGCCTCCAAAGCTCACAAGAAGTCTGAGAGGCAGAATGGGCGCTTCTGCGCATGCGCGCGGGGCAAGCCATGCATCGCGTCATCCAGGCCCGCCCCCTTTGGTCTCCTACAACTCTGAGTGGCTGGAGAAGGATGGAGGGAGGAGGAGGAATCCAAAAGAGAGGGCCCATTCTGCCTCTTGGACTCTGGAGCTTTTGGAGGCGGCGCGCGAGCAGGGAGCGGGGAGGAGCAACGACGGAGGACTTCTTTGCAGCGTGCAGGGGCGCGTGAAGAGGACCAACAGCAAAAAAAACCTGGTCAGGGGCCTGAAGATCACCAGGATGAGGCCCGAAGATCACTCTGGTGATCGCGATCCCCGTTCTGAGCACCCCTGGTTTAGGGCTTTATAGGCGAAAGCCAGCACTTTGAATTTGAAGGAGGAGAAGGAGCAGGAAGAAGTGGATTAAGGAGCAACTTTGACCAATGTCAAAGGAGGAGGAGGAGGAGGTAAAGGAGAAGAAAGAGGAGGAGGAGGAAAAGAGGAAGAGTAGAGGGAGGTTGAGTAGTAGGATGAGGAAGTGAAGAAGAATGAGAAGAAGAAGGAGAGGAGGAGGGGGAGGGAGAGGAGGAGGAGAGGGAGAAGGAGGAGAAAAAGAAGGAAAGGGGGAGAAGGAGGAGGAGGAAGTGGATAAAGGAGAAATCTTTGACCAATGTAAAAGGAGGAGGAGTTAAAGGGGAAGAAAGAGGAGGAGGAGATAGACAGATATGTAGATAGATAGTAGGCCTGGGCAATCATGGTTCTAAATAGTTCTAAAGAACTTACAAAACTAAAGTTCTGGTGGTGAACACTAGGTAGCGCTGGTGCTTTGTTTCTACAGTGTTGCTAAAGTTCTGGTGGTGAACACTAGGTGGCGGTGGCGCTGGTGCTTTGGGGTGAACACTATAGTGTTGCTAAAGTTCTGGTGGTGAACACTAGGTGGCGCTGGTGCTTTGCTTCTATAGTGTTGCTAAAGTTCTGGTGTGAACACTAGGTGGCGCTGGTGCTTTGCTTCTATAGTGTTGCTAAAGTTCTGGTGGTGAACACTAGGTGGCGCTGGTGCTTTGCTTCTATAGTGTGGCTAAAGTTCTGGTGGTGAACACTAGGTGGCGCTGGTGCTTTGCTTCTATAGTGTTGCTAAAGTTCTGGTGTGAATACTAGGTGGCGCTGGTGCTTTGCTTCTATAGTGTTGCTAAAGTTCTGGTGGTGAACACTAGGTGGCGCTGGTGCTTTGCTTCTACAGTGCGGCTAAAGTTCTGGTGGTGAACACTAGGTGGCTCTGGTGCTTTGCTTCTACAGTGCGGCTAAAGTTCTGGTGGTGAACACTAGGTGGCGCTGGTGCTTTGCTTCTACAGTGTTGCTAAAGTTCTGGTGGTGAACACTAGGTGGCGCTGGTGCTTTGCTTCTACAGTGCGGCTAAAGTTCTGGTGGTGAACACTAGGTGGCGCTGGTGCTTTGCTTCTACAGTGTTGCTAAAGTTCTGGTGGTGAACACTAGGTGGGGCTGGTGCTTTGCTTCTACAGTGTGGCTAAAGTTCTGGTGGTGAACATTTCAGAACTCTAACAAAACTTTCAAAACTTCATTATTATTTCATTATTGGCGATTTTTTAAAGACAGAACCAATTAGGAACTGCCATTCATAACGAAATTTTGAAAGTTTTGTTAGAGTTCTGAAATAATATAACACAAGAAGACTTAGCAGACACCACCTGAGAAACCAACTCTCCACATTGGGGACGCTACGAAGCCCAGGATTTCCATTTCCCATTGGATTACAAATACCCATCGGGGTTGGATTATAAATACCCATTGGGGTTTAGAAAACTTACTTTGCGGCGTTACTCCACTTTTTCATCCCACCCAAGAACTGGGAACTTATTTTGTTTACATGGATATTCTAATTATAAGGGATTGAAACATGGTTGTATTTAAGGCACCCAATTGGGGTTGATATGTTGATTTGCCTGCAACTCCTCAGGAGTAATTATTGAATACAATATCCTTTAAGTGAATCCAGTGTTTGGATACTTTTTCTAGAGTTCTGAAATATTCACCAGAACTTTAGCAACACTGTAGAAGCAAAGCACCAGCACCACCTAGTGTTCACCACCAGAACTTTAGTTTTGTAAGTACTGTAGAACCATTTAGAACCATGATTGCCCAGGCCTAGTATCTATCTATCTATCTATCTATCTATCTATCTATCTATCTATCTATCTATCTATCTATCTATCGTTCATAGATCTCCAAGTTGCCCAAAAGTCCCATCTTACTCCAGTCGGCGTCATATCTCTGTCCTTCAAAGGCAGGTCTCTCAAAGTGAGCATAGTACCCAGCTTCTCGGAAGCTTCTGCCAGGAATATCTTGGCGGCTCCAAAATCCCTAAAGAAAAGGAATAATCCACAAAAAGCTTCAGAACATCTTCAGTTGAGGAATATGATGCTTGCAGCTAGACTAAAAAAAAATCCCCATTGGTCACAGCTTCCCAGTAACTGGTGGGTTGCATCTTCATTGAAGAGTGAATGCAGATTGATATCACTTGAACCCCCCAAAATATGTAATCTTGGGAGTCAATACTATTGCAATTCTGGGAGCTGTAGTTTCACACCGTCTTCAGCCTTGGGTGCTTCTACACTGCAGAATGAATCCAGTTTGGGACTGCTTTGATTGCCATGGCTGCATGCTATGGAATGCTGGGAGTTATAGTTTTAACAAGACCCTTTTTTAAACCTTCTTTGCTGTGGAAGGTGTGGTTTTCCAAGGTCTTTAGCCTCCTTTGCCGAAGAGTGCTGATGCCACACTTGACTACAGCTCCCAGGATCCCATGGTCATTAAAGTAGTGCCAAGCTGTATTAATTCTACAGTGTAGATCAGTGTTTCCCAACTTTCCCAATGTCGCGACCCCTTAATACAGTTCCTCATGTTGTGGTGACCCACAACCATCACATTATTTTTGTTGCTACTTCGTAACCGTCGTTTTGCTACTCTCATGGATTGTCATGTAAATATCTGATATGCAGGATGTGTTTTCATTCACTGGACCAAATTTGGCACAAATGCCCCATTCGCCCGAATCTGAATGCTGGTGGGATTTGGGGGGATTGATTATGCAATTTTGGAATTGTAGTTGCTGGGATTTATAGTTCACCTACAATCAAAGAGATTCTGAACCCCACCAACAATGGAATGGAACCAAACTTGGCACACAGAGCTCCCGTGATCAAGAGAAAATATTGGGAGGGTTTTGGTGGGCATTGACCTTGAGTTTTGGAGTTGTAATCAGGGGCGGCCCGACCTAATTTGGGGGGGTACGCAAAGAAATTTTGTGCCCCCCCGCCGCGTCACTCACCGCCGCCACCACGCCCACGCCACCGCCACGCCGCCCACCATGCCCACGCCGCCGCCACCACGCCGCCGCCACGCAACCGGCCCCATCGGCTGCGGCACACCTCCGTGGCACACCTTTCTGCCGGCGCGCATGATGCAGAGAGCACCTACTGGCGCTATAGCGCCTGTAGATGTTTCTGGGCACGCGCGAATGTCCGAGCATGCGCACTCGCTCCCAAGCGCACCTGCCGCTTTGGAGCCAGCGCGCCTGCGTGCAGTGCAGGTTTCGCGCAGGCCCGCTGGCTCCAAAGCGGCAGGCACGCTTGGGAGGGAGTGCGCGTGCTCGAACATTCACACGTGTGCAGAAACATCCACAGGCGCTATAGCGCCTGTAGGTGCTTCTGCGCATGCGTGGACGGCGGCGCAGGGCAGTGCGGAGTCGGCGCGGCGACGCCCCTCCCAGCCGGTGGTGCCCCTCCCAGCCGATGACGCTCTACGCGACCGCGTAGGTGGCGGAATCGCTGGGGCCGCCCCTGGTTGTAGTTCACCTATATCCAGTGAGCACAATGATAGATCTGGACCAAACTTGGCACGAACACTCAATATGCCCAAATATGAACACTGGTGGAGTTTGGGGAGAATAGAACTTAACATTTGGAAGTTGTAGTTTCTGGGATTTGTAGTCCACCTACAATCAAAGAGATTCTGAACCCCACCAACGATAGAAGTGGGCCGAACGTCCCACAGAGAACCCTCATGCCTCGAAGGGACTCGCTGACTCATGCTTCCCTCCAGCCTCGCACGCCCTCCCTTGCCTGCACATGTGCACCACACTGCCATGCGCTGAGCATGTGTGCTCTTCCCTCCCCACTTGGAATCTGCGAAACAGCCCTCCCCTTGGCTGAGAGGCCAGCCAATCACAGCGGAGGAGGGCGTTTGGTGGGAAGATTTGCTGTCTGTTTCCAAAAAGGAAGAGAAGGCCAGGCGGAGAGATCTTCAGCCTTCTCTGCCAAAGGGGTTCCTAAGACCACCAGGCATATATGTTTTCTGGTGGTCCTTGGTGACCCCTCTGAACCCCCCCCCAGGGGTCCTGACCCCCAGGTTGAGAAACACTGGTTGGTGTTTCCCAACCAGTGTGCCGGGGCACACTAGTGTGCCATGAGCGATCATCAGGTGTGCCGTGGGAAATTGAAACCTCCAGGAGGGGAGGGCGGAGAGTCTAGTGTGTTGAAATATAAAAACCCTAAGAAACCTACCTCGATAAAGGCACAAAATTACAAACACCCCCCTCCCCACCCGTTGTCTACTTGGTATCTCCTTCTCCATGCATTGGGAAGGCCCGCCCCCCTTTCCCCAAGTAGAGACCTCCTCTTGCCTCCCCCCCCCTGGGCCCAATGCTGGATGGTTCAGTCCAGCACTGTCCTCGCCCCGCCTCCCTCCTCCCCCTCCTTCCAGGTGCGTGCAAAACCGCTCTCAGCCTCCCTCCAGCTCCTTGCCTGCCGCCGCCGCCTTCCTTCCTGCCTGCTTTGCCAGCCCCGAGATGCCCACCCAGGCTGCCCCGCTGACCCCCGAGGAGCTGCACAGGTGGTGAGTGAGGCTCCTGCTCCCCACGACCGCAATTCAAGCCTGGCAGGGAGGGAGGGGGCAACCTTAGTGAGAGGGAGACTGCTGGTCTTTCGAGGCCCCCCCCCCCTCCAGAAACTGTAACTCCCAAATGTCAAGGTCTATTTTCTCCCAAACTCCATCTGTGTTCACATTTGGGCATATTGAGTATTCATGCCAAGTTTGATCCTGATCCAACATTGTTTGAGTCCACAGTGCTCTCTGGATATAGGTGAACTACAACTCCAAAACTCAAGGTCAATGCCCACCAAACTCTTATAGCATTTTCTCTTGGTTATGGGAGTTCTGTGTGGGAAGTTTGTGTCTTTCTGCCATTCCTGCTAGGACATCTATGTTGCGTTCATCGAAACAGGCCCAGGTTTCACACTGAGTGTATAAATACATTTTAAAACATATTAACTATATGTATTACTGTGTTAGAGTGTCATTTTTGTGTCATTTTGGTTGGTGGTGTGCCCCAGGATTTTGCAAATGTAAAAGATGTGCCGCAGCTCAAAAAAGGTTGGGAAACACTGGTGTAGACGAACACAAAGCCAGGAAAGGTGCATAAGCTTTGTTTGGCTTAAATGGACAGCACTGGATGAAATCACTGGCGTAAATAAAAAGCATAAACCAGATGAAACATTTTGGGGGATCTCTCAAAAGTCTTGAATCCCTTTTGGGGGTATTCTGGCACTCACTTGGCTTCCAGTTTAGGGTTCCATTCCCGGCAACGAACAGTCGCAAATGATTTACTGTCGAGAATCTCATTGTCTAAGTACCACACCAAAGTCTGCAGAGGAAAAAGGAAAGTAAAGGGGACAGTTTAAAGTTCGGACTCAAATCCGTACTCTTTTTAAACCCCTTGAGCATGTCTTAGAGGGGGCTTTGTCTCAAGTTGCATCTACACTGCAGAGTGAATGCGGTTTGGCACAATAATAATAATAATAATACTTTATTTGTACCCCGTCACCATCTCTCGAAGGGGACTCGGGGCGGCTTACATGAGGCCAAGCCCAATAACACATCAATAAAACAACACAACAGCAAACAATAATACAGTACACTACTTGATTCACTGCTATGGAACCGTAGGAGTCGCTGTTTGAAAGACACCACAATTCTTTGCCAGAGAAGGCTAAAGACCTTGGTGAACTATAACTCGCAGGATTCTTTTGCATTCAGCCTTGGCAGAAGACGACCTTATTGGTGGTGGCCCCAAGCACATGAATCTCCCTCCCACATGGTTTTATGCTTCCACAGTACGTTCGGGGCTTGCACTCTGCCTCTTACTGTCCTGACTCTACTGAATCTTGGGATCTGTAGTATGAAGAGGTATTTGGGTGCATCTTTCTACACCATAGAATTAATGCAGTTTGGCACCACTTGAAATGCCATGGAGCAATGCATTCGGGACTGTGGCGCAGGTGGCTGGGTGTCAGTTGCATTAAAGATCACTACTGACTGAAAGGTCATGAGTTCGAAGCCAGCCCAGGTCGGAGTGAGCTTCCGGCCAATTGTGTAGCTTGTTGTCGACCTTTGCAACCTGAAAGACAGTTGCATCTGCTAAGTAGGAAATTTAGGTACCATCTAATTTTAATTTAACAAAAAAATTACGAGGCCATAAAAACTGCAAAAAAGCATGCGGGGAATGAGGAAAGTACTTCATCAGTGTTGCAGATGGACGGTGAAGCGACAGCTCCCCTGGTGGCCAGAAGTTGGAATGTTAAATAGCCTCTGACTATCTGTCTATATGTGTTGTGTGTCTATGGCATTGAATGTTTGCCATGTATGTGTACATTGTAATCCGCCCTGTGTCCCCTGCAGGGTAAGAAGGGCGGAATATAAATACTGTAAATCAATCAATCAATCAAATATACGGCCCGAGTGTTTGTAGTTTCCCGAGGGACCAGTACTCTTTCAACAGCAAAGGCCGAAAACTTGATAAAACTACAACTCCTTGGACTCTGCAATATTAAAGTATGGCAGTTCAAGTGGTATCAAACTACATTAGTTCTATAATGTAGGTGGACCCTCAGCATTTTCTGCCAGAGAGCTCTAGTTCTCTGTGCCCACAAGCAAAAAATTAAAAGTCCACCCTTAAACTACAAATCCCAGCAATCCGTTGCATGGCGCCTTAAGTGGTTCAGGTGGCATGAAAGTAAGTTGTAAATACAGAATAAGGTTTACACCTGGATGATTGCATTTACCTCGTTCCATACAGGGTATTGCTCCTTTTGAACAACTCTCGTGTCCTTCGCAATGCCTATAAGGGAAAAAAGCATTCCATGAAGTTATTCACCTCTTTCCCAGCTCACTAAATATTAGTATTAGTTAATAACAATTAATGATACCTATATTTATATATCTATCTATTAGGCATGGGCAATCCATGGTTCTAAATGGTTATAAAGTACTTAAAAAACTAAAGTTCTGGTGGTGAACACTAGGTGGCGCTGGTGCTTTGCTTCTACAGTGTTGCTGAAGTTCTGGTGGTGAACACTAGGTGGCGCTGGTGCTTTGCTTCTACAGTGTTGCTGAAGTTCTGGTTTTGAACACTAGATGGCACTGGTGCTTTGCTTCTACAGTGTTGCTGAAGTTCTGGTGTTGAACACTAGGTGGCGCTGGTGCTTTGCTTCTACAGTGTTGCTGAAGTTCTGGTGGTGAACACTAGGTGGCGCTGGTGCTTTGCTTCTACAGTGTTGCTGAAGTTCTGGTGGTGAACACTAGGTGGCGCTGGTGCTTTGCTTCTACAGTGTTGCTGAAGTTCTGGTGTTGAACACTAGGTGGCGCTGGTGCTTTGCTTCTACAGTGTTGCTGAAGTTCTGGTGGTGAACACTAGGTGGCGCTGGTGCTTTGCTTCTACAGTGTTGCTGAAGTTCTGGTGGTGAACACTAGGTGGCGCTGGTGCTTTGCTTCTACAGTGTTGCTGAAGTTCTGGTGGTGAACACTAGGTGGCGCTGGTGCTTTGCTTCTACAGTGTTGCTAAAGTTCTGGTGTTGAACATCTCAGAACTCTAACAAAATTTTCAAAATTTCATTATAAATGGCAGTTCCTAATCGGTTTTGTCGTTAAAATCTCCAATAACGAAATAATAATGAACATTTTTAAAATCGGACTGACTCACGAATTTGGAAATTGTAGTTCTCCTGCAATCAAGGAATGCTGTGACCCCAAATGACAATGGATCTGGACCAAACTTGACACACAGACCCAACATGGAAAACTTTGAATGCAGGTGAGGTTTACATGTGATTGACCTTGGATTCTGGGAGATGTAGTTCACCTGCGCCCAGAGAGCACTGAACCCAAATGACAATGTAGCTGGACCAAACTTGACACACAAACCAAACATGGAAAACATGGAAAGCAAGTCGCTTCTGGTGTGAGAGAATTGGCCGTCTGCAAGGACGTTGCCCAGGGGACATTCGGATGTGTTACCATCTTGTGGGAGGCTTCTCTCAGGTCGCCACATGAGAAGCTCGAGCTGACAGATGGGAGCTCACCTGGCTCCTCAGATTCAAACTGCCAACCTTTCGGTCAGCAGTTCTTCCAGCACATAGATTTAATCCATTGCGCCACCAGGGACCCCTTATTGTTGTCTACTGAGCAGTGGCCACATACACACATATATATTTTCACTTTTATTATGTGGATAGAGAGATACACACACACACGGCATTTCTTTTCTCTTAAAGAGGCCCAAAGCATGTCATTTCGTACTTGTTTTTTACCAGCCCAATATTGAGGCAAGTGTGGGATTTTAAAAAGTGCAAGTCAGTCAATCAAAAAAAAAAAAATTGGTGTCAGGAGCGACTTGAGAAACTGCAAGTTGCTTCTGGTGTGAGAGAATTGGTCGTCTGCAAGGATGTTGCCCAGGGGACGCCCGGATGTTTTGATGTTTTACCATCCTTGTGAGAAGTGTCTCTCGTGTTCCCGTATGGGGGAGCTGGAGCTAACAGAGGGAGCTCATCCATGCTCTCCCCAGATTTGAACCTCTGGCCTATTGGTTTAACCCATTGGGCCCCCGGGGGCTTCAATCAATCAATTAATTTAAATTTTTTAAATATTTTTTAATTAATCAATTAAAAATAAATGAATATCCCAAAAGCAGACTAAAGTACATTACCTTTGAAGGAGCCGGTCACATAAGTGTCGGGATGGTCAATGTTTCCGATGGGGATGTGCGCACACACGACAACCAGGCGAAGCATTTTGTTTGGGGGGGGGGGACTTTTCTTTCCAAATTCTGCTCCTGTTACAATTTAATTTGGGTGGTCCCGATCCGTGGTCCCCAATCCGTCCCGATCTGTTTGGGGAACTTTCCAAAGTGTTATATCACCTTGAATCAGACCCTTTGGCTCTTTTAAAAAGATCCTATTGTCTCTGCGAAAGGAAGGGTCAAGTCAACTGCATCGATTATTATCCAAAATAGCACCTTTCCGAAGGAAAAAGGAATGTAGAATTAAGGCAGGCTGACATCACAAAGGAGAAGGATCATAGAACCTCCGTCTTGGTTCCTGCCGCAGCTTGTCATCTTGAGTTTATTTTATTTTATTTAAGTTTATTTATATTCTATTTATTTATTTAGTCTTGGACTTTAGTATTTATTTGTTGTTTATTTTATTTTATCTGCTTAATTGCGTTAATTTTATACATGTATTAAAATTATTTTTATTTAAATAAACAATTTTATTTATAATTTGTAATATAATGTAATATAATATAATATGATATAGTATAATGGTATGGTATAATATTGTATATGCATATAATATAGTTAATGTCTCTCGGCATTACTTCGCGAACGAAGATTCTTAGGAAGGACTCATCCCACGCTTTCCACAAGCGCGTTGATGACTAAAGAGGCCAATCGGAGATAGGCAAGTTCGGTTGCAGAAAGCACAGCAGACAGTCTCCTTGGGCGATGTTGTTTCCAAGTTGCAGTTCTTTCTCCGTTGTAGCTTCTCTTCGAGACCCAATCGGCGTGTCTTCTCGAAAGAGGCCACAGCATTGTGGATAGTGTGTCTCCATGCCTCCCGATGTGAGGCCAGGGTGGACCATTGTTGGTGATCAATCTGGCCGAGCCTGAGATGTTGTTTTAGGGAGTCCTTATATCTCTTTTTGGGGGTGCCTCTCTTGCACTGACCCATGGCAAGTTCACCATAGAGTAGTATCTTTGGGAGGCGGTGGTCCTCCATCCTAGAGACGTGCCCTGCCCAGCGCAGCTGTGTTCTCAATAGCATGGCCTCGATGCCTGTGACCCCTGCTTGCTCAAGGACAGCAACATTCATCACATAGTCGCTCCAGTGTATATTTAGGATTGTGCGAAGACAGCACTGATGAAAGCGTTCGAGGAGTTGTAGGTGTTGGCGATAGGTGACCTATGTTCAGACCCATATAGGAGAATAGACAGTATGATAGCTCTGTACACACTGATTTTGGTGCTTTTCCTCAGGTGCTTGTTGCTCCAGACTCTTTTGTGAAGCCTTCCGAATGCTCTCTATGCCTTTGCTAATCTGTGGTCTATCTCTTTGTCAATCTTGGCATCTGAAGAGATTATGCTTCCCAGGGAGGTGAACTGCTGGACGGACTTAAGCACAGATTTGGCTATGCTGACATGGGGGTGATGGTATTCTTCCTATGGTGCAGGCTGGTATAGGTGATCTACAACTCCAAAACTCAAGGTCAATGTCCACCAAACCCTTCCACTATTTTCCGTTGGTCATGAGAGTTCTGTGTACCAAGTTTGGTTCAATTCCATCATTGGTGGAGTTCAGAATGCTCTTTGATTGTAGGTAAACTATAAATCCCAGCAACTACAACTCCCAAATGACAAAATCAATCCTGCTCCAACCCCACCAGTATTCAAATTTAGGCGTGGTGGGTTTTTCTGCCAAATTTGGTCCAGTGAATGACAATACATCCTGCCGATGAGATATTTACATTACGATTCAGATCAATAACAAAATGACAGTTATGAAGTAGCAACAAAAATAATGTTACGTTTGGGGGTCACCACAACATGACGAACTGGATTAAGGGGTTGCTGCTTTGGGAAGGCTGGGAAACACTGATCTAGACTGTGGTTTTGGGAAGCCTTCCAGTCTTTTCCGCTGAAGAGTTGCTGGTGCCTTGCCAAACTACAACTCCCAGGATTCCATAGCATTCAGACAGTCAAAGTGGTATCAAACTACATTGAGCCTACAGTGTAGAATCTCCCTCCCTGTCATCTTTTTTCTAACTACAGTACTTTTGCAATCTGAAATTAAACTTTAAAGACTGGTTCTTCTTCCGCGTTGCCACTAGATGTCCCTCATTGCAAACCAGTCACTTATGACGGTGTTTCCCAATCTTTTTTGAGCCACGTCACACTTTTTACATTTACAAAATCCTGGGGCACACCACCAACCAAAATGACACAAAATGACACTCTAACACAGTAATACATATAGTTAATGTTTTTAATTGTATGTATACACTCAGTGTGAAACCTGGGCCTGTTTTGATGAACACAACATAGAGTTATAGTTCACCCGCAATCAAAGAGCATTCTGAACTCCACCAATGATGGAATGGAATCAAACTTCCCACACAGAACTCCCATAACCACAAGAAAATACTATAAGAGTTTGGTGGGCATTGGCCTTGAGTTTTGGAGTTGCAGTTCTCCTCCATCCAGAGAGCACTCTGGACTCAAACAATGTTGGATCACGACCAAGCTTGGCATGAATACTCAATATGCCCAAATGTGAACACAGATGGAGTTTAGGAAAAACAGACCTTGACATTTGGGAGTTACAGTTTCCGGGATTTATAGCTAACACACAAACAAAGAGCATCCTGAACTCTTGCAACGATGGAATTGAAACCAACTTGGCACACAGAATTCCCATGACCAACAGAAACTACTGAAAGTACTGAAATGCAGATGGAATTCAGGGGAAATAGACCTTGACATTTGGGAGAAAGGCTGGCGAGGGAGTCCCTCACGGAATCCCGCCTGCCTTTCCTTCCTCCGAGGGTCCTCCTGCCAGCCCCGACCCTTTCCCCCCGCGAAGGAAGGCCCTTTCTCCCCTTTGGGGCCCTTCTACTCCGAGGGGCTGGAGGGGGGGCAGGCCAGAAGCAGCTGGCTCCTTCGCTTCCTTCACCCCCGGGACCTAGTGCGCGTGCACCCGGACAAGTGCACTTCCACTTCCGACTCCATTCCCCGCTGGCTGGGGAACCGTTCGAAGGAGGCGGCGCCCCGGCCCCTTCTTCTTTTTCTTTGCCGCTGCCCAGCCCTTCCTCCTCCCCAATCAGCAGCATCAGGAGTTCGGCAGGAGGGGGGGGGGAAGGGGGGAGACACTTTCCGCGGCACACCAGATGATCTGTCACGGAACAGTAGTGTGCCGTGGAACAGTGGTTGGGAAACACTGACTTATGACAGCAACTCTAAGCTGAGAATTTAGCTTTTTCCTCCCAGAACCATGGGAATTACAGTCCCAAAAGGGTCGTATGAGTGTGTGGTAAGTTTCACCAAGGGTGCATCTACACTACAGAATGAATGTAGTTTGACACTGCTTCAGCTGCCTTGACTCAATGCTACGGGACCCTGGAAGTTGTAGTTTTGCAAGATCTTTAGCCTTCTCTGCCGTAAAGTGCCGGCGACTTACTAAACAACAAATTGCAGCATTGAATACTATTGAAAGTGGTGTCAAATGGCATCCATTATACCAGGGCTGTCCAACTTCTACCGGCCCAGGGGCCTGAATTCCGGTCACTGATGACCTGGGGGGCTGTAGGGTCTGCCCCCGCCCCCGGCTCCACCCCCGCCCCCAGCTCCGCCCCCTCCCCACCCCCGGCTCCGCCCTCTCCTCGGCGCCCTCTCCCCTTATTTTTATTTAATATTAAATATATTTAATTCCATCCTCCCCTCTCCCCTTATTTTAATGTATCCCATCTCCCCTTATTTCATCTTTAAATATATTTAATTTTATATTTAATACATGAGGGGAGATGGGGGGAGGGAATAAGGAGCCCCCTGCTTCGGCCTACCTTTTCCAAACGCACAGGATCCAGGAGTACCCGGACAACGAGAGAGGCGACGACCGACTGAGTCGAAGAAGGTCCTAATCGCGTCTGTGGGCCTCAGTGATCCAGTAGTAGAGTAGCCAAAGAGTATCGCAAGAATACGCAATCCACACGGGATTTCGCTGTCAACGCCAGCGTGATCTCGAGTTGACAGCGAAATCCCGTGTGGATTGCGTATTCTCGCGATACTTGCTCTGAACCCGGAAGTAGGGGTTTTTTTTTAAAAAAATATTATTTATTTTATTTTTCAATTTTTATTTTTTATTAAAAAGCTTAGGGGGGCGTAGGGAAGGGGCTGGGGGGGCCGTATACGGCCCCCGGACCGCCAGTTGGACAGCCCTGCATTATACAATGTAGAATGTAGATCAATAATCCCAGATGCTTATTGATTTCAACCTCGCTTTCTAGTTTCCAGCCTGGTTAACAAAAGGATCGGAAACCAGTATCTGACCATCATAAGGCAGCAATCAATCAAAACTTTATTACGGTCACAGACCAGCACAAAGCGGGCACAAGTGCCCTAAGAGGAGTTCGGGAAGCATCATAAGGCAGCATTAAAAAACCCTTTGAGATTCACCTTGTGATCCTACAAGGATTGCATAGTGCTCACAATTTTCCCCAAATAAGGACCAAATTGCAGAGTTGAATGCATGATACGAGTCTCTCCCTTTTGCAAGTGTTCACTGAACCCACCTTGCAAAGGCACTTTGAAGGGAAGAAAGCTTTTGTGTTCTCTAGGCTTGGAAGGAAGGCACTCTCCAGTTTCCCGGACACGAAGTTACTTACGCTTTTGTGTTTGTAAGACAAGAATGGAGGGGCAGGGAGATATCTTTCAAAGTGCTGCCGCCATACAGTGATAAAAGCAATGCAACAAAAGAGTTTTATCCCCCTCGCTTTGGCTTTGCAGTGTCATGCAATGGCTAGGTATCATTGAATTCCATTCTGATCCAACCAGGTGCAAAGCTGTGGTTATTGCTCATTATTATTATTCCAATTTTTAGTTTCAAAAGCCTGGGTGAGAACATTGAGTCTGCATGGGCTCGAAGCATCTTTTTGCATCAGATACACTCTCCGGAAAAGCTTCAAAGTGCCAGCAAGCCCACCCCCTAGTAAAAGATGCCCTTAGTATTCGAGACTACAGGTTTCACGATCCCCGATTTCATGATCACAGGTCTTGGACTATTGATATCAGTGTAATTTGCTGTCCAACTTGCTTCTTATCATCCAATTAACTCACTTCAGACAGTTGTTTCTGCTTCAGTAGCGGCTCTAATCTTTATTTGCCTTTCATTCATTGCACTAATGTGTTCCGCTTGATGGCTTTAATTATTTATTTATTTGTTCAATCTTATATTCCGCCCCTCCTGGGCGGCTCAGGGAGGTTTACATACATGTTAAAATGCACTGTAAAACAGTGATACATCATAAAAAGGACACGAATAAAAGTTGCAAATGATGCAACAACAGTAAAAGCAGACAGTTACAATCTCCAGGGGCATCAATCAAAGGCAATTCTGAACATTACAGTTTTGCAAGCCCTCCGGAATGGGATAAGCTCCGCCATCGCCCGGACATCGTCTGACAATACATTCCAGAGCATTGGGGCAGCGACTGAAAAGGCTCGTTGCCTCGTGCTGGAGAGATGGCAGGAGCGGACAGATGGTACCGTTAAAAGGTTGCGCTTTTCCGAGCGCAGTGATCTCAGGGGAACGTATGGGGTGAGGCGGTCCCTCAGATACACCGGCCCCAGACCATGTAAGGCCTTGAAGGTCAGAACCAACACCTTGAACACAATTCAGTACTCAATTGGAAGCCAGTGCAATTGCCGTAGAATGGTCGTGATGTGCTCTCTTGCCGGCGCTCCCGCCAGCAAGCGAGCTGCAGCATTTTGTACCAGCTTGAGTTTTCGAATCGTCGACAAGGGAAGGCCTATGTAGAGGCTGTTACAGTAGTCTAACCTTGAGATGACCATCACTTGGATTACCGTGGCAAGGTCGTCCCTGGACAAGTAGGGGGCCAGTCGCCTAGCCTGTCGCAGATGGAAGAATGATGTTTTGCTGACCGCGGAGACCTGGGCCTCCATGGCCAGCAATGGGTCCAACTGAACCCCCAGGCTTTTAATCAAGGATGACGGGCTCAGCTGCTCGCCATCCAGGGTAGGCAACCGGCACTCATCCAGCCCAGGGCGACCAGGCCACAGGATCTCCGTCTTCGATGGATTCACCTTCAGCCAGCTGGAGCGCAGCCAACCAGTCACGGCTTCAAGGCATTGCTGGAAACAATCGGGAACGGAGTCCGGCCTGCCGTCCATTCTCAGCACGAGCTGGGTGTCATCCGCGTACTGATAACACTCCAGCCCATAGTCGCGCACCAGCTGGGCCAGCGGCCGCATGTAGATGTTGAATAATAAAGGGGAGAGGATGGCTCCCTGGGGGACCCCACAAGTTAATGGGAGTCTCCCAGAGACCTCCTCCCCCCTCTCCACGCGTTGTCCCCGGTCTTGGATGAAGGAGGTCACCCATTTAAGGGCAATCCCCCCAACTCCCGTCGTGGCTAAACGGTCAATAGTACATGGTCTACAGTGTCAAATGCTGCCGTCAGATCTAACATCACGAGCAGGGCTGACCCGCCATGGTCCAGCTGGCGGCGAAGTTGGTCTGTAATGGCGACAAGCACGGTCTCCGTCCCATGCCCAATACGGAAGCCGGACTGGAAGGGATCAAGTCCAGCTGTGTCGTCTAGGAACCGCTGCAGCTGATCCGCTGCTGCCCTCTCAATTACCTTCCCTAGAAATGGCAAGTTGGAAACCGGCCGGTAATTGGAGGGAGCCGAAGGGTCTAACTTCGGCTTCTTCAGCAGCGGTCTCACCATTGCCTCTTTCAAACCCCCTGGGAACACTCCTTGCTCAAGGGAGCAATAAATTAATTATTATTGTATGTAGTGGTTTTTAATGTAATGTTTTTAAAAATGTTTTTAATGATGTTGATTATATGGTGTATTTTTATATTGTATTGTGGTGGTACGGCCTGTAGTGCTGCAAGTGTAAGCTGTGCTGAGTCCCCCTACGGGGGTGAGAAGCTACGGGGTACAAATACCATAAATAATAAATAATAATAATAAATAATAACACATACTAGTTAGCACAGTCAGATGCAAGAGAGAAGAGCAAAAAAGAAAGAACAAATGCTATATTTATACCTCACTGTTATAAGCTCATTAATTCAGTGTCCAGCCTCCTAGCCTATTGCAGAATCTTCCTTGTCTAGTCCATGCATGCTTCATAATGCTCCACAACTTAACTCTTTCACAGCTAGCAGTATGGTGATTTTAAACTTGAATATATAGATTAGGCCTGTTTATCTACGCTTTGAAATTATTTGATATCGTTACTTTTCGTAATTTAAAAAAAAATTAAAATGTTTTTTGACCTTTCCTGGTGATCCCGGAAGTACAATTTCTTTTTCGACCTTTGCGACCGCCATTTTTCTAAAGGGCAAAAATTAATTCGGAATTGCTTCTTGCCCTTAGGGATCTAGGCACTGGCAGAGGCAAAGCAGAGTTTTCTATCCAGAATCACATTCTTTTTTTTCTTTTTTTTCGGTAAGGTATTTTTTATTAACAGTTTTCATATTTAAAGACATACATGATCACAATAGGGAGAAAAAAGGGTAGGGGGGAAAGGGTAAAATAGGAAGGGGAGTTTGTTGACTTCCATTCTCATTCCACACTATTTACATATATTATTCAAATTTCAATATATAACTTGAGGCATCCCCGATGCTCTTAATCTTCCTAATCTGTAACTGACAGTGTTCCTTCCTTATTACACATTCTTCCAATATTCATCAATCAAGGTCCATTCTGTCTTTATGATGCCTTTACCATTGTTCTGTCGCAACCAATACGTTAATTCGTCCATATCTTTTATGTCAATTATCTTACCTATCCACTGTTCTTTTGTGGGTAGGAGGTCTTGTTTCCATACTGTAAAGAGGCTATTCAAATGAACCAGCTGGACAGGGTGGACCCTCTTTTACTGATCCCACCGCTCCCACTAATTTGTAACGATAAGGTCACTACGTATCTGACCTAATGTAAAAGGGTGTTGTATAACTTTAATTTAAGGATCCCTTAAATATGAAGAGATTAGCCACCAGATTGTGAGAACTGTTGTTGTTATCAGTTATCTAGGAGGGTCCGTCACCAATTATTGTGGGACTTCAAACTGTGTAACAAGACAGGTTAAAAACACTTTCCTGTCTTGCTTTACTCTGAGGCTTGACTTTTAAAATCCGGACAGAGAGAGATTGTTGATGAAAAGAACAATAACTGTTTATTTATAGCTTGGCACAAAAGCGTGATGGATACGTTATAACTTCTTAGAGGCTCAACTCATCATGGTTACGTTGGTATTGTAGAAGATACACAGTTTAAGATGTTTGACTGTTACTATTACTCAGTTAGATCAGTATGTAACTATCTCACACACAGACCTTCTTTCCTCTTATAGGCACCTTGCCTATCTCTAGCCCTCAGGCTCTATATAAACAGACTGGCTCGCAAGCTCAGCCTACTAGAACTGTCTCCCTACAGCTCCAAAACCAGACTGCCTCAGAACCCGCTCTCTCCTAGAGCTGGGCTGACAGTTAAACTGTCAAAATTCAAACTTCCCCAGAATTCTATTCTTGGCTGTGGCAGAAAGCTGTTGACTCCTCCCACCTCTGCCTTCCAGCCATGTTGCTATGACAACTCTTCCCCAAGGTGGGCCTTCACTGAAGAAGTGCACCTTCCCATAACATCTAAACATCTCAATACATATTCAATCCTCAATCCTATAATAAAAAATAAACACTTCTGCACACATACCTTTGCGAATTCTATCCTTGCTGCTGTTGTGAGGAGTGATACACAAGCAATAAATTTACCACACAGGTAACTGGAATACACAAGTATAGACTTCACAATAGCAAAGATAACAAAAATATAATGTGTATTGAATGACAAAGCACAAGGTACAAACTGTGAGGGCAGTGACATAAGTGCCCCGGCTCGCAGTAACAATATAGAGGGGGTGAAAATACCAATGAATGGAGCACAGTGTAGTCACCGGGGCGGAGTTCAGGAGCTGAGGTGAAGCGGCTCAATGGGAAACACAGTTCGCGGGGATGGGAATCACAGCAATGAGGTAAACGGGTGGAATATTCCGGCGTGATCAAAGCCTGTAATTAGCGGCCAAGGCAAATGCCTAGAAATCCTGCTCACGAAGGCTGTTTGCCTGGAGCAAAGCGCCGCGATGCGCTGCGACTGGTAACCCGAGCCTCACGTCGTCCTGGGAGGCTCCGCTGGAGAAGATACACAAGCAGCAGTCCCCAGTGCCAGAGAAACGCCGGGACACGCCGCGGCTTCAGCTGCAGTGGGCCCGTCCGTTTAGCCGATAAGCGGCTTTATCAAGCGGCCAGGTGCTATATAAGAAGGCGTTTCATGGAAATAATATAATCGATGCGATAACATGGCCCCATCATAGGAAATTCCATTCACCTGTGGGGCCATGGAATTTCCTATGATGGGGCCATGTTCTCGCACGAGTAGATTATTTCCATGAAACGCCTTCTTATATCGCGCCTGGCCGCTTGATAAAGCCGCTTATCGGCGCGAACGGACGGGCCCACTGCAGCTGAAGCCGCTGCGGCGTGCCCGGCGCTTCTCTGGCACTGGGGACTGCTGCTTGTGTATCTCTCCAGCGGAGCCCCTCCCAGGACGACGTGAGGGGCTCGGGTTACCAGTCGCAGCGCATCGTGCGCTTTGCTCCAGGCAAACAGCCTTGAGCAGGATTTCTAGGCATTTGCCTGGGCCGCTCATTACCGGCTTGGATCACGCCGAATATTCCACCCAAGTACCTCATTGCTGTGATTCCCATCCCGAACTGTGTTTCCCATTGAGCCGCTTCACCTCAGCTCCTGAACTCCGCCCGGTGACTACACTGCGCCCATTCATTGGTATTTTCACCCTCTATATTGTTACTGCGCGCGGGGGGCACTTATGTCACTGCCCCCTCACAGTTTGTACCTTGTGCTTTGTCATTCAATACACATTATATTTTGTTATCTTTGCTATTGTGAAGTCTATACTTGTGTATTGCTGTTGTGAGGAGCACAAAAAGCTTTTCTATATTATCGTTTGAGAAAGTTTCATCTTCAATCAGCCCTGACAGATAAAGTTCTGGTCTCATCCTAAATTCAATTTTCAGTATTTTTTTTACATTCATCATGTATCATTTGCCAATATTTCTTTGTTTTAGGGCATGACCACCACGTGTGAAAAAAAGTGCCTTCCTGACTCTTACATTTCCAACACTTATTCCCTACGTTCTTATACATTAGGCTTAATTTTTTAGGGGTGATGTACCAGCGGTGTAGCATCTTCAGCCAATTCTCCTTTAGATCCGTCGCATATGTAATTTTCAAATGTTTACACCATATTTTTTCCCCATTCCTTGAGTTGTATCGGCCTCCCAATATTTTGTGCCCATTTTGTCATTGACTGTTTAATTACATCTGTCTCCGTTGCCCAATTCAACAACATGGAGTAAGTTTTTGATATCGTTTTCTTTTCCAATCTCATTATCCAGAATCACATTCAAAGTGCCCAATCCTGCTGGAGAAAATCAAAAGTCTTACATAAGGTAGTTTGGCGTGGTCGCCACAGAGAGCGGAGGAGTTGCGAACCAGGAAGTAGCGAGTTCACTGAGCGCTCCTCTACGGAAAACTCACGATATTTGTTGAAATCACGGAAGTAAGTGCAAAAAACAAAGTGTATCCTCACGATGTTATCCAATGTCAGTTCCGGGATCTGCACAATAAAACAGTCAGTTTGCAGACAATTTATAGAAGCAGCACCATAATCATAGCCACAAGGTAGAAAATCGTGTAGATAATTACATATATTCAAACTGCCAGAGGCTGAAGATAGATGTGACGATGGAATTGAAAGCTGGCATGGGCAAACCTGGACCTTCTGGGTGCTTTGGACTCCAACTCCCACCGTTCCTAGCAGCCTCAGGCCCTTTTCCTTTCCCCTCAGCCACTTAAGCAGGAAAGGGCCTCAGGCTGTTAGGAATGGTGGGAGTTGGAGTCCAAAGCACCCAGAGGGCCGAAGTTTTCCCATGATTGACAGCTGTTGAGCAAGACCTTCATGTGTGTCTTTCTGCCATTCCTGCCAGGATATCTATGTTGTGTTCATCGAAACAGGCCCAGGTTTCACACTGAGTGTATAAATACATTTTAAAACATATTAACTATATGTATCACTGTGTTAGAGTGTCATTTTGGTTGGTGGTGTGCCCCAGAATTTTGTAAATGTAGAAAGTGTGCCGTGGCTCAAAAAAGGTTGAAAAACACTGATTTAAGGCACAAATCCCACATTAAATCCATTCTGTGCACAAAAGGGATTTGTGAGCAAAATCATTTCCAAGAAATTAGAGTTTATTCCTAGGGGAGAAAAAAAAGTTGTGCTTGAAAAAGCCCGCAACAATTGATAGAAAATGTGATGTTCGGACATGTTTCCTCCCCATTTGTTTCTGTAACAAGTCCCTCCAACTTTTTTTCTCGATTCTGGTTTGCGCAACAAAATAAACTCTTAATGTATTGCTATGAGTTTTCCGGACTGCCTGGCCATGTCCCAGAAGCATTTTCTCCTAATGTTTCACCCACATCTATGGCAGGCATCCTCAGAGGTTGAAGGGTCTGTTGGAAACTAGGCAAGTGAGGCTTATATATATGTGGAATGATGTCCAGGGCGGGAGAAGGAACTCTTGTCTGTTGGAGGCAAGTGAGAAAGTTGCAATTGGCTACCTTGATTAGCATTGAATAGCCTTGCAGCTTCAAAGTCACTCAGTGAGGGTATCTACATAGAGGTCTGTTGGAATTGGACTGTATATATATATCCGTGGAATGATGTCCAGGGCGGGAGAAGGGAAATCTTGTCTGTTGGAGGCAAGTGAGAAAGTTAGCATTGAATAGCCTTGCAGCTTCAAAGTCACTCAGTGAGGGTATCTACATAGAGGTCTGTTGGAAGTAAGGCAAGTGGACTGTATATATATATCCGTGGAATGATGTCCAGGGCGGGAGAAGGAAATCTTGTCTGTTGGAGGCAAGTGAGAAAGTTGCAATTGACTACATTGATTAGCATTGATTAGCCTTGCAGCTTCAAAGTCAGTCAGTGAGGGTATCTACATTTGCAACTTTCTCATTTGCCTCCAACAAACAAGAGTTCTTTCTCACAACCTGGACATCATTCCACTATACACACACACACACACACACACACAGTCCACTTGCCTAGTTTCAATAGACCTCTATGTAGATACCCTCACTGACTGACTTATATATATATATACACACACACACAGTCCACTTGCCTAGTTTCCAATATACCTCTATGTAGATACCCTCACTGATGATATATACATACACACACACACACAGTCCACTTGCCTAGTTTCCAATAGACCTCTATGTAGATACTCTCACTGACTGACTTATATATATATACACACACACAGTCCACTTGCCTAGTTTCCAATAGACCTCTATGTAGATACCCTCACTGACTGACTTATATATATATATACACACACACAGTCCACTTGCCTAGTTTCCAATAGACCTCTATGTACATACTCTCACTGACTGACTTATATATATATATACACACACACACAGTCCACTTGCCTAGTTTCCAATAGACCTCTATGTAGATACCCTCACTGACTGACTTATATATATATATACACACACACACAGAGTCCACTTGCCTAGTTTCCAATAGACCTCTATGTAGATACCCTCACTGACTGACTTATATATATATATATACACACACACACAGTCCACTTGCCTAGTTTCCAATAGACCTCTATGTAGATACCCTCACTGACTGACTTATATATATATACACACACACACACAGTCCACTTGCCTAGTTTCCAATATACCTCTATGTAGATACCCTCACTGACTGACATATATACACACACACACACACACACACAGTCCACTTGCCTAGTTTCCAATAGACCTCTATGTAGATACCCTCACTGACTGACTTATATATATATACACACACACACAGTCCACTTGCCTAGTTTCCAATAGACCTCTATGTAGATACCCTCACTGACTGACTTATATATATACTAGCTTGGGGACCCGGCGGTGCCTGGGTCATTTGAGAAAGGTGTTGTGTGCCAAGGTTGGTCCTTATCATAAGTGTACGTGGCTCGTAGTGGTTTCAGGAAGTTAGTGAAGGTACTGCGAGTCCCATTATCCATGGTGTACCCTCCTCCAAAGTGCAGCAGGATGTAGAGTGCGTCATGGAGGCACTGTGTGGCAAGTTTGGTCTTGATCCATCATTCTTGGGAGTTGCAGTGGTATCATGAAAGTACTGAAGGTACTGGAAGTCCCATCATTTGTGGTCCTGCCTCACCCAAATTGCAGTAGGATGTAGATTGGGTCATGGGGGCTCGGTGTGCCAAGTTTGGTCTGTATTGGCGAATGGATGAGGGTTGTATTGTTTGTAGGAAGTGAGTGAAGGTACTTCAAGTCCCATCATCCGTGGTCTGTTTTACACAAAACTGCACCAGGATGTAGAGTGGGTCATGAGGGCTCTGTGTGCCAGGTTTGGTGTTGATCAGTCATTGGATTAGGTTTGCAGCAGTCTTGGAAAGTGAGGGAAGGTACTGCAAGTCCCATCATCCATGGTCTGCCCTCCAAACTCCAATGTGAGTGGGTCTGAGGGCAGCAGGATGTAGAGTGGGTCAGCAGTCTTGGAATGTGAGGGAAGGTACTCTCCCTTCATCCATGGTCTGCCTGTAAACTGCAAGGATGTGGTTTTCTTAGGTGTTTGTTTGGGGCCGCAGTGGTCTGTGGTAGCAGAGAGGTGTGAAAGTACTACAAATCCCATCGTCCATTGCCCCCCCCAAACCTCACCAGGACGTGAAGGGAGTAATGGGGGTTATGGGTACCAAGTGTGGTCTCATTCAGTAATTGCATGAGGGTTGCAGTGGAGTTAGGAAGTGAGTAGAGGTACTTCAAGTCCCATAATCCATGGTCTGCCCTCCTCCAAAGTGCGTATCGAAAAAGGATACGGACAAATAGTCAGTTGATAATAAAGCAGTTTATGTAGGAAGGAACCCGTTGGCAGCCCATATTAAATTCTATGGTCGATACATAGATGACGTGATATTACTCGTGAGGAGAGGTACACCTATGGAACGTTTCAAGAATTGGATGAACTCTTGGGCAGATTCCATTAATTTTTCATTTTCCGTCAGTGAGGTTTCCGTGAATTTTTTGGATCTCAACATCTACATCCAGGATAATAGGCTCCATTTGAGATGTTATCACAAACCCACCGACAAAAATGCCCTCTTGCACTTTAAGAGTTTTCACAGCCATCCACTCAAAAGGAGTCTCCCTTTTTCACAGTTACTTCGATTGAAGCGTAATTCCTCCTGCTCCTCCGATTTTCACCTGGAGGCCTCCAACTTGATGGACAAGCTTCTTGTCAGGGGCTATCCTAAACAAGTTTTACAATCTGCATATGCTAGGGCCCAACGGGTACCCAGGCCCCAACTGCTCACCCACTCCACCCCCAAGAACAAAAGGGACCGTCTTGTGTGGCCGCTTACACTCACCATGAATTCTTCCCGTCTCAAACGTATCGTGTGCAGATATTGGCCCATCCTCAGGGACATTCCCGGCCTATCTAAACCACCGATCATTGCGCACAAGCGCACCCAGAACATAAGAGACCTAGTTGTACACTCCGATATACGTACCCCCAACCTGAGGAGCACTTTTACCCACAAAACACACCGATGTGGACATTGCGCGCAGTGTGACTACGTTTTCCCCGGCAAACAGATCTACATCCCCGGAACGGGCCGCGACTTCGCATTCAGAGACTTCTTCACATGCCAGTCTGAATCCTGCATTTATGGACTCCAGTGCCCATGTGGCCTGGTTTACATAGGTATGACACGACGGACGATGGGAGTTAGAGTCTCGGAACATCGTTCGAGAATTAGAAACTTCTCGGAGGAATCACCTCTTTACCATCACTTTAAATCGGCCGCGCACGGCCCTGACAGCCTACGCTTCTTTGGCATTGAGAGAATCAAACCTCCTCCACATGCTGATGTTGATTGCTTCCTCCGCCGCAGTGAAACCCGCTGGATTCTTTATCTCAATAGCGAAATTCCCGCCGGATTAAACGAAAAGGTCCATATCACTGACCTACTTTACTAATTAAACTCATCACCTGTTGCGCACCCTCCCTGTTTTACCTTACTTAATCCTGCTTCCACCTCGGGCCCTTTGCTACACGCCCTGGACTTTGCTACTGAGTGATTTTCTCTTGTTTGGTGAGCGTCCTCCCTTCCGCTTTACTGTACTATGATGTTGTTATTATTGCATTTTGATTACCTAGCATTACTGCTTTGATGTATTGTATATATCTACCTTGTTCATATATGCGTTCTTATTATTGTCGGATAACTGCCGGTTGCATTGGATACTTTGTGTCCTAGCCTTGTATTTTGTTGTTTACCATTTCTATGATATTGAACCAAGCTATGTATTTTACTTTAGGCTTGTCCAGCCATGACCTCTACCACTATTTGATGGGACTATACTGGCCTTGATAAAGATCCGTACTGGGTCGAAACGAGCCTTGGATCCTCTACTTCTACTCGTCGGCCTCCACAACAGCCTGCCCAGTGGATTATAAATACACCCGACTTGGGTTGTTATCCCCGGATTGCCATCCCCCACTGTTTAGGCTCTACTCCATCTGTGGTTCTCCATTTGGATTTCTTTATTTAGTGCATGGACTCAGCTTGGGTATTTACCCACTTTCAAGTTGGACACAATTATTAGCACATTGGCGCACTATTTCTTATTTCGACCATTGTCTATAGCCTATGTGGCTTTTTCATATTTGAGTTCCTTCCTACATAAACTGCTTTATTATCAACTGACTATTTGTCCGTATCCTTTTTCGATACGCTCTGTTTTGCAACCACCCCGTCTTGTTCTTCACTCCTCCAAAGTGCACCAGGACATAGAGTGGGAATGGGGTGTGTGTGTGCCAAGTGTGGTCTGTATTGGTCCTTTGAGGTGGCCACAGTGGTCTGTGGGAACCGAAGTGTAGGAATGTACTACAAATCCCATAATCCGTGGTCTATCTCCCCCAAACTGGACCAGGACGTAAAGGGGGTCTGGGGTGTTATGTGTACCAAGTTTGGTGCAGGTCCATCAACCACACCGGTCACTGTGTCCTGTAAAAGTGGCAGCCAATCAGAACGCTGCCACATACATACAAACCCACATACAAACCCACATACAAACATACATACAAACTTTCCACTTTATTATATATAGAGATACACACACACACACAGTCCACTTGCCTAGTTTCCAATAGACCTCTATGTAGATACCCTCACTGACTGACTTTGAAGCTGCAAGGCTATTCAATGCTAATCAAGGTAGCCGATTACAACTTTCTCACTTGTTCCCAACAGACAAGAGTTATTTCTCCCAACATGGACATCATTCCAGAGATATAGAAACCTCACTTGCTTAGTTTCCAACAGACCTCTAAAGACGCATAGATGCACGTGAAACACCAGGAGAGAATGCCTCAGGAACATGACCAGACAGTGATTCTGCCATGAAAGCCTTCGACAACACATTACATCTGTATACCTTTATAAAGCGGAATGTTTGTATGTATGTGAGCGGAGGGCGGGAGGGCGGAAGGGCGGATATGTGGCAGCCACTTTCACAGGCCACAGCGACCAGCGCGGGTGATGGACCTGCACCAAACTTGGTACACATAACCCCCCTAATCCCCTTTACGTCCTGGTGCGGTTCGGGACATGACCCATGGAATATGGGATTTGTAGTACTTTCCAACACTTTGGTTCCCACAGACCACTGAGGCCACCAAAAAGGACCAATACAGACCACACTTGGCACACACAGCCCCCATGACCCACTCTACATCCTGCTGCAGTTTGGAGGAGGGCCGAGCATGGATGATGGGACTTGAAGTACCTCTACTCACTTCCCAAGTCCGCTGCAACCCTTTTCCAATTACTGATCGAGACCAAACTTGACACACATAACCCCCATGACTACCTTCACATCCTGGTAAGGTTCGGGGGAGGACTGACAATGGATGATGGGATTTGTAGTACTTTCCCACCTTTCTGTTCCCACAGACCACTGCGGCCCCCAACAAACACCGATAAAGACCACACTTGGCACACAGAGCCCAAGTGACCCACTCTACATCCTACTGAAGTTTGGAGGGGGGCAGAACATGGATGATGGGACTTGCAGTACCTTCCCTTACTTTCCAAGACTGCTACAAACCTAATCCAATGACTGATCAACACCAAACCTGGCACACAAAGCCCTCATGACCCACTCTACATCCTGCTGCAGTTTGGAGGAGGGAAAACCATGGATGATAGGACTTGAAGTACCTCTACTCACTTCCCAAGTCCACTGCGACCCTTATCCAATTACTGATCGAGGCCAAACTTGGCACACATAACCCCCATGACTACCTTCATGTCCTGGTGAGGTTCGGGGGAGGACTGTAAATGGATGATGGGATTTGTAGTACTTTCACACTTCTCTGTTCCCACAGACCACTGCGGCCCCCAACAAACACCGATAAAGACCACACTTGGCACACAGAGCCCCAGTGACCCACTCTACATCCTACTGAAGTTTGGAGGGGGGCAGACCATGGATGATGGGACTTGCAGTACCTTCCCTCACTTTCCAAGACTGCTGCAAACCTTATCCAATGACTGATCAACACCAAACCTGGCACACACAGCCCCCATGACCCACTCTACATCCTGCTGAAGTTTGGAGGAGGGCAGACCATGGATGATGGGACTTGAAGTACCTCTACTCACTTCCCAAGTCCGCTGCGATCCTTTTCCAATTACTGATCGAGACAAAACTTGGCACACATAACCCCCATGACTACCTTCACATCCTGGTAAGGTTCGGGGGAGGACTGACAATGGATGATGGGATTTGTAATACTTTCACACCTTTCTGTTCCCACAAACCACTGCAGCCCCCAACAAACACCGATAAAGACCACAGTTGGCACACAGAGCCCCAGTGACCCACTCTACATCCTACTGAAGTTTGGAGGGGGGCAGAACATGGATGATGGGACTTGCAGTACCTTCCCCTTACTTTCCAAGACTGCTACAAACCTAATCGAATGACTGATCAACACCAAACCTGGCACACAAAGCCCTCATGACCCACTCTACATCCTGCTGCAGTTTGGAGGAGGGCAGACCATGGATGATAGGACTTGAAGTACCTCTACTCACTTCCCAAGTCCACTGCGACCCTTATCCAATTACTGATCAACACCAAACCTGGCCCACAGAGCCCTCATTACCCACTCTACATCCTGGTGCAGTTTTGTGTGAAACGGACCACGGATGATGGGACTTGAAGTACCTTCACTCCCTAAAAACAATACAACCCTCATCCATTCACCAATACAGACCAAACTTAGCACACAGAGCCCCCATGAACCAATCTACATCCTACTGCAATTTGGGGGAGGCTGGACCACAGATGATGGGACTTCCAGTACCTTCAGTACTTTCATGATACCACTGCAACTCCCAAGAATGATGGATCAAGACCAAACTTGGCACACAGAGCCCCCATGACCCACTCTACATCCTGCTGCACTTCTCAAATGACCCGGGCACCGCCGGGTCCCCAAGCTAGTTCTTAATATTGAGACAGAGCAGCGTGTAAGGCTCGCCACATTTCATGAGGCTCGGAGTCTGCAAAGTGTGTGTTCGGGGTTGCGGTCTTATGGTGCAATCCGAAGCATGTGAATTCAATATGGTTTATTTCTAACTTAGCGTGCAAAAGATGTGTTGCTGAAACAGTTACAAAACACGCACGGGTACTTGCCCTAGATACAACAACACACAACAAGCTGAACAGAGCCACTGGAATAAACAAATGTAAAACAAACGTATTGGTGGTTAGATGTGTATACTGCAATGAGCAACAGCTGCTATCCCCCACTGAGCCGGGCACCACACCTGGAGGACTGGTGCCCCCCCCCCCCCCTGTGCCGCTCGTAGAGGAATAACTCTAGTGAGCTAGGTCCAAGGGCTGGTCACCAGTCCGTCCCAGTTCCCCAATTCGACATGTAACCCACATGGGAATACTAAATGAGCACTCCACAGGACAGAGAAAGGCACGGCTGCAAATGCAATGCAAGGCTAATGAAAATGGTGCATGAAAACAGGATCAAAATACCGTCCTCAAATCCAAGCGCCGGCACTGATGTAGTGAGAAGTCCTGTTGATCCTGTTTTCATGCACCATTTTCATTAGCCTTGCATTGCATTTGCAGCCGTGCCTTTCTCTGTCCTGTGGAGTGCTCATTTAGTATTCCCATGTGGGTTACATGTCGAATTGGGGAACTGGGACGGACTGGTGACCAGCCCTTGGACCTAGCTCACTAGAGTTATTCCTCTACGAGCGGCACAGGGGGGGGGGGGGGCCCCAGTCCTCCAGGTGTGGTGCCCGGCCCAGTGGGGGATAGCAGCCGTTGCTCATTGCAGTATACACATCTAACCACCAATACGATTTTTTACATTTGTTTATTCCAGTAGCTCTGTTCAGCTTGTTGTGTGTTGTTGCTGAAACAGTTCTCAGAATAAGGAATGTGCAATCCTTTCTGGATGTGGTCTGAATTTTCTTTCATGCAAACTTCCAAAACTAAAAGCTGCCTATTCGGCAGAAAGCAAACAGAATCGCAACCCGAATGCTTTCAGGAGTCAAAGCTTCTCTAAGTGAAATGATTTTTGCAAGAGGAAAGATGGAACTCGTATTTCAAAATAAAGGAGGCACGCTTCCAGTGAATGCAGAGAAATTGGCCTCTAGGTTTAGACATTTCCAAATTGTAGCATGAGCAAAGAGAATATTGCTACAGCAAGTTGTTCAAAAATGTGTGAGAATGTGTCTACACTGTATAATTAATGTAGTTTGGCACCACTTTAAATGCCATGGCTCAATGCTATGGAATCCTGGGAGTTGTAGTTTGGAGAGGCAAGAACATTTTCTTATATTATTATTATTATGACATTATATTGCTATATTCTTTTTCTTATTATATATTTTTAAATAATAACATTTTATTGCTATAGTATTATTATATTTTCTTACTACATTGCGTTACATTGTATAACTATATTCTAATACTTTACTATTTTCTTCTGATTACATTTTATTACTTTATTATTTATTATTATTATTAAATTTATTCTATTATCAGCATCATCATCATTTTAATGACACAAAAACACAGTATGTCACAGCAAACAAGATATACTGTATATGCTGGATAATAATAATATCTATCTATCTTCTGTGTATATAATAAAAGTCAGTGTTTGCGGCGATGCGGTGGGAGGAATATGTGCCAGCGTTTCGATTGGTTGCCACTGAGGGAGTATTTGCATAATGCCTCTGATTGGCCAGCACCACCAACATTCCAACACTCTAAAGTGGCCGGGTTTTTTGGGGGGGGGAAAAGACCTGAGGCAGTCAGGCATGGTGGGAGTTTAAGTCCAAAACACTTTGTGGCCCCCAACAATGACTGAACAACACCAAACTTCGCACACACAAACCCCAACACCCACTCTACATCCTGGTGCAGTTTGAGGGAGGATGGACCATGGATGACGGGATTTGCAGTGCTTAGAGCACCGTGGCCCACCCCAATGATGGATCAGGACCAAACTTGGCACACAGAGGCCCAATGGCCCACTTTACAACCTGGAGCACGTTAGGGCAGGATGGGCCACAAATGATGGGATTTGCAGTACCGTCACACGGTTCAATTCCCTCAGAACACTGTAGCCCCTACAAATCACAGACCAGGCTCAAACTTGCCACACAGACTACTCATGACCACTCTACATCCTGCTGCAGTTCTAAGGGGGGTGGACCCTGGATGATGGGACTTGCAGTACCTTCACTCACTTACTGAAACCACTGCAACTCTCATCAAATTACCAATGCAGACCAAACTTGGCACACAAAGCCCCCACTCTACATCCCACTGTAGTTTGAAGGAGGTTTCTTTTAGGGTTTTCATAC
Source organism: Anolis apletophallus (assembly GCA_030556195.1). Classification (NCBI taxonomy): domain Eukaryota; kingdom Metazoa; phylum Chordata; class Lepidosauria; order Squamata; family Anolidae; genus Anolis; species Anolis apletophallus. The sequence goes on along the minus strand of JARBWK010000013.1, from coordinate 4,897,758 downwards.
TTCAACACACTAGACTCTCCCCCCCTTCCTGGAGGTTCCAATTTCCCACGGCACACCTGATGATCGCTCACGGCACACTAGTGTGCCCCGGCACACTGGTTGGGAAACACTGCCCTAGGTTACTGAATAGAAGGAACTACGCCTTCCCTATCTATGCCTAGAGCCAGTTCAAATGCGAACTGGTGCTGGAATGGCAGTTAGATAACTACAATATACAACAGGGCTGTCCAACTGGCGGCCCGGTGGCCGTATACGGCCCCCCAGCCCCTTCCCTACGCCCCCCTAAGCTTTTTAATAAAAAATAAAAATTGAAAAATAAAATAAATAATAATTTTTTAAAAAAAATACCTACTTCCGGGTTCGGAGCAGAGTATCGCGAGACGCAATCCACGGGATTTCGCTGTCAACGCGAGATCATGCCGGGCGTTGACAGCGAAATCCCGTGTGGATTGCGTATTCTCGTGATACTCTTCGGCTACTCTACCACTGGATCGCTGAGGCCCACAGACGCGATTAGGACCTTCTTCGACTCAGTCGGTCGCCGCCGCTCTCGTTGTCCGGGTACTCCTGGATCCTGAACATTTGTAAAAGGTAGGCCGAAGCAGGGGGCTCCTCAGGGGGCTCCTCATTCCCTCCCCCCATCTCCCCTCATGTATTAAATATAAAATTAAATATATTTAAAGATGAAATAAGGGGAGATGGGATACATTAAATATTAAATTAAAATAAGGGGGGAGGATGGAATTAAATATATTTAATATTAAATTAAAATAAGGGGAGGGGAGGATGGAATTAAATATATTTAACATTAAATTAAAATAAGGGGGAGGGGAGGATGGAATTAAATATATTTAATATTAAATTAAAATAATTTAATATCTTATCCCTGCATTTTATCTCAGTAAAAGATTATATTTGACTGTATGGATGCCCCTTTTGAATGCCCACCCTGCATTTAATGTTAGTAAAAGATTATATTTAACTGTATGGATGCCCCTTTTGAATGCCCACCCTGCATTTTATCTCAGTAAAAGATTATATTTGACTTTATACATGCAGGGGTGGGGGCGGAGCTGGGGGAGAGGGCGGAGCCGGGGGCAGGGGCAGATCCTACAGCCCCCCAGGTCATCAGTGACTGGAATTCAGGCCCCTGGGCCGGTAGAAGTTGGACAGCCCTGATATACAACAAGCAGTGCTAATCACAGCAGGGTATCATTAGCTTATCTAACTCCAGCGGTCAAGCAATTGGTCGTTCATTCAGTACTTACGGTGGCCTATACACAGCTAGCCTGACTGGCCAAGCACATCTGAGCTCTTCTCCTGCCTGAGAAGGACTAAAGAGAGATCTCAAAATGGAGAACTCATCCCCAGGGAAAAAAGGGGCAGGCCCCAAACCAAAGGGATACATTTTGCAAGGCTCAAGCAGCAAGCTTTGCAAAATTGGCTGCAAACCTGTAAATGATTACCTAACAGGGTGCCAGTGGGTGTATGGCAACCCTAAAGGAAAATGCAAAAGGAAGCTGCCATCCAGAACTGGGAGCAACACAAAACAGGTGTCTGGAACAGTGTTTCCCAACCTTTTTTGAGCCGCGGCACACTTTTTACATTTGCAAAATCCAGGGGCACACCACCAACCAAAATGACACAAAATGACACTCTAACACAGTAATACATATAGTTAATATGTTTTTAAATGTATTTATACACTCAGTGTGAAACCTGGGCCTGTTTCGATGAACACAACATAGACACCCTGGCAGGAATGGTAGAAAGACACAAACTTCCCACACAGAACTCCCATAACCAAGAGAACATGCTATAAGAGTTTGGTGGGCATTAACCTTGAGTTTTGGAGTTGTAGTTCACCTATATCCAGAGAGCACTGTGGACTCAAACAATGTTGGATCAGGACCAAACTTGGCATGAATACTCAATATGCCCAAATATGAACGCAGATGGAGGGGAAATAGACCTTGACATTTGGGAGTTGTAGTTGCTGGGATTTATAGTTCGCCTACAATCAAAGAGCATTCTGAACCCCACCAATGATAGAACTGGGCCAAACTTCCCACACAGAACCTCCAGTAGGCAAGAGGAGGTCTCTACTTGGGGAAAGGGAGGCGGGCCTTCCCAATGCATGGAGAGGGAGAGACCAAGTAGACAACAGGTGGGGAGGGGGGGGTGTTTGTAATTTTGTGCCTTTATTGAGGTAGGTTTCTTAGGGTTTCCATGTCGCCCTGAACGGGCTTTCTCAAGCGGCAAATAATATCATGGGAGGCGTGACACAGAAGGATTCACGAATCAATACATGGTTGGTATCCAACGTAACATCTCCTGTGGACTCCTGTGTTATTATTTGCCGCTTGAGAAAGCCCGTTCAGGGCGACACGGATCGGGCCTGTAGTCAGACTGTTGCGGCCTCTGCCGGGGCGCTTTTCCAGCCCACCATTTGGATCATTACCATCCTCGCATTTGATTGGGTTCTTGTTGGAAACCAGGGAATTGGGACCTTGCGTTGACTTTGGTTGCACCAGTGGAATTTACACCGCATTGACTTTATTTTGGATTACCACCGCTCCCTTGAACTCTTTCCGCCCTGGTCTACGCATTCCCACCCGTTGAACTCTTTCCTACAACACCCAGCCATTCATTGGTGATGTATAACAATCTATGGGCTTTGTATTGGCGTCCTTCTAATGTGTATGTATTGACACTTTGAATATTACATTGCTATTTTGTGTATTTGCTTCCCTTGTGTGTTTGGCTGTAAACATGCCCTTGCCCAGCTCTTGAAACCGCTCCTCATAGAGCTTGTTCTCCAGACCCTTAATCATTTTAGTTGCCCTCCTCTGGACACATTCCAGCCTGAACATCCATGAATTATGGCATCCATATATGAAACCAAATCCTACCATGCATGATGGTGAAAGAGAGGCAAAGAAAAGAAGAGGGACAAGTAAAATAACCCCAAACCCCAAACACTTTATTTCAGATCAAGTATAGACATCGGAGTGGATGAATGCACCTGACCCACAGAAGTCCATTCAGGGCGGATTATGATGTTTGCTTCAGGCATCATTAAAGCGAACCTCGCCTGCCTTTCTCTTTGACCCATTCAATGCTAAAGGATAAATGCCCTCTGTCCCTCCACGCCCCATAAATCCTTGCCCCATAAATCCTCGCCTTTTGTTTCCAGGGCTCATTGTGGGTTGTTGATTTAATGTCAGCTGTGCAGATCCGGGTGATGACAAGAGGCCGTCGGTTATTCACTTAAGACAGACTTATCCAGTGAGCAGCCAGGTTTGCTTTCTGGCAGGGGGTTTCCATTTGGTCATTATTATTTTTTTTGGCAAGGGGATGGTTGGTTAGGTGTCGCCCAAATGTATGTTTGGCATTGATCTTTATATATTTACCTGAGGTTTTATTTAGCAGCCTTTCGTTTGCTTTGCTATGGTCCTTTTAAATCTTGGCGCTGGGTTTATGTGGTTCTTTGCAACTATAGAAGTTGATCTGCTGTTTCAAGTCCGTCCGTCTGTCCGTCCCCCCCTTGGTGTAATATTTTAGCTCCTTTGATATTGTCCAATTGGAGCATGCCCAGATATGTATAGGCTTCGGGCTGATTGCATTTTATGGTTTGTCCATTTGGCATCTCTATGCCCTCGCTGTGAGTAATTCTCCCTTGGTTTAATGCCACTATGGCATTTATTATTATTATTATTATTATTATTATTTCGTGCTTTTTGAAAGGGTGGCTATTCTACGAGGGCAGGTCAATAAGCCAGTGACTTTTTGAATGAAACACAGGTTTTTGGATTAAAAAATTTATTTTATTTTCCAACGTTGTCTCCTTTGAGCTCTATACACTTTGTCCAACGTTTCTCCAATTTTTTTTATCCCTTCCAAAAAATAAGATTTGTCGAGGTAATCAAAATAGGTATTTGTTTGTGAGATGATTTCATTGTTGGAGTCAAATCTCTTTCCGCCGAGCCATTTCTTCAGGTTTGGAAACAAGAAATAGTCACTCGGGGGCTAAATCCGGAGAACAGGGCGGATGAGGGAGCAATTCGGATCCCAGTTCATGGATTGTTGCCATGGCAACTGCACATGTGTGCACCCTTACATTGTCCTGGTGCAAAAGGAATTTTTTTCTTGGCCAAATGCGGTTGGGTTTCCCCCCCCCCCAATCCTCATTAAATTGACCCAATAATTTGGCATAATATTCGCCATTGATTGTTTTACCCTTTTGAAGGAAGTCAATGTGGATTATACCGCGTGCATCCCAAAAAACAGTCGCCATGACTTTATTGGCTGACAAACCTACCTCGGCCTTCTTTGGCGCCGATTCAGCCTGAGAAACCCACTGTTGTGACTGCTGTTTGGTCTCTGGTGTGTTGTGGTGGATCCACGTTTCGTCCACGGTTACGAAACAGTGCAAAAACCCGTCCATATTGCGGTTGAACAACGCCAAACACTCCTGTGAAATTGCCACACGATTGTGTTGATTGTGAGCAAACGCGGCACCCATCTTGCGGAAAGCTTTCTCGTACCCAAGTGATCATTTGAAATTGAAACCACTGAGCCATGTGAGATGCCTATGGCTTCCACAATCTCTCGCACTTTCAATCTCCGATCAGTCAACACCATATTGTGACCTCAACTGGGCGTCCAGAACGTCCGGCATCTTCCGTGCTTGTACGGCCACAACAAAATTCAGTAAACCACTTTTTTACCATTGAAATTGATGGTGCAGAGTCCCCATAGTATTTATCAAGTTTAGCCTTGGTTTGAGTGATGGTTTTTCTCCGCAAAAAAAGAGAAAAGCTTAATGAGCACACAAAATTCACTTTTCCCCATTTTCTCCTCAAATCACACGGTACTCTGCTATCAATGGCTGTCAAACACAAACTAAATGACGCAGCTTGTTCAAATTTTGACAGGAGTCAACTGACAGGTACCTGTTGACAAGAGCAGTGTCGCCCTTTCAGTTAAGAGGCGGGAAATTCAAAAAGTCCCGGACTTATTGACCCGCCCTCGTATCTATACAGCTTATCTGCTTTGAACTGGCTTACATGGCAGCATAGATCCAGACTACATCTACATAAACTGGTTCTTGATCATCCAGGATGGGGGTATACTGCACATTTTTAAAAAAAACTCAAGCAAATTTCAAGGTTGAATGCTGGGCTTTTGCACCCAGTTCTTGTTTTTCCCTTCATTGTCTCCAAAAGGGTCAGCCGCCCCTATGAGAAGAATATGCAATGTGCACTTTGACCCCATTTGAACTGTCACGGCCCAATGCTATGGAGTCATGGGAATTGTAGTTTGCTGAGACACCAGCACGCTTTGGCAGAGAAGGCTTGTCAAACGACAACTTTCAGGATTCCATTGCCTTGAGCCAGTGTTTTTCAACCTTTTTTGAGCCGCGTCACATTTTTTACATTTACAAAATCCTGGGGCACACCACCAACCAAAATGACACAAAATGACACTCTAACACAGTCATACATATAGTTGATATGTTTTTAAATGTATTTATACACTCAGTGTGAAACCTGGGCCTGTTTCGATGAACACAACATAGATATCCTGGCAGGAATGGCAGAAAGACACAAACTTCCCACACAGAACTCCCATAACCAAGAGAAAATACTATAAGAGTTTGGTGGGCATTGACCTTGAGTTTTGGAGTTGTCGTTCACCTACACCCAGAGAGCACTGTGGACTCAAACAATGTCATGTTATGTTGTTGTTTGTTTTCTATCCAGAATCACAATGTTGGAAGGAGGCTCACCACTTTAAGGTCCCTCAAACAGGCATGGGAAATCTTCGGCCCTCTGGGTGCTTTGGACTCCAACTCCCACCATTCCTAACAGCCTGAGGCCCTTTCCTGCTTAAGTGGCTGAGGGGGGAAAAGGAAAAGGGCCTGAGGCTGCTAGGAATGGTGGGAGTTGGAGTCCAAAATACCTGGAAGGTCCAAGTTTGCCCATGCCAGCTTTCGACAGAGACCTCTTCCCCTTTGTGCCCTTTCTTCTCCCTCCTGCCCAACACTTACTTTTTCTTCGACACTGCTGCTTTTGATCCGAGGGGGCAGCGTGAGCGTGTTCAGGAGGGGAGGGGGGAGGGAGGATGGCGTGACCCGTGCGGGCGCTACTGCGCAGACTTGCCCCAGAGCAAAGCGAGCAGAGCGAGGCTGGGAAGAAGGGAGTGGAGAAGAAAAAGTGTTCGGCAGGAGGGGGAAGAAAGGGGATTGGAGGTTCCAATTTCCCACGGCACACCTGATGATCGCTCACGGCACACTAGTGTGCCAGGTCACACTGGTTGGGAAACATTGCCTTGAGCCATGGGAGTTCAAGTGGTGCTGGACTGCAGAGTAGATGCACCTGAAAGAAAATTATTTATTTATTTTAAAATGTTGTACCCCGACCTTCTCACCTCCATAGAGGGACTCAGACCGGTTGGGGATGGACAACTGCACCCACGAAGCCGGTGTTGATTCTGTGTCCAGGAGGTACCTTTGGTCTTAGCGACTCGTAATTATTTGCCAATAAGGTTGAGCCAAAACAAACAGGATTTTCCCATAAACAAGCAGGATGGGGCTGTGCCCAGTATCACAAAAGCAACCAATAACACCTTAAACACAACAAGTTGGAGAATAAAAGGAAGACGAGTCAGTTCTGGGAAATGGAAGCAGGAAGGTTGACCGCGTGTTGGTTGATGGCTCCACACTTCTGGAGCGTCTTTTGGATACAAAGAAACACACACAAAAGGTGATGCGGAATGGGATTCAAAGCATGAAATGAGAAATAATAACACTATGTCACATGATTTTTGTTCCTGGGTTATAAATGTCATTTCCTAATTGTTTATATCAGTGTTTCCCAACCAGTGTGCCATGGCACACTAATGTGCCATGAGCGATCATCAGGTGTGCCGTGGGAAATTGGCACTCTTCCCCCTCCTAGCAGCTCTTTCTCCCTCTTTCCCTCCCCAAAGATCCTCCCCGAGGCAAAGGAAGGGCTCAGCCGAATGCCAGGGCCAGGCCCGCCTTGAGGAAGCCTTCAGGAGCCTCGACTCAGCATGGCTCCAGCTCCCGCTCCCGCTCAGGGCTGCTTCAGCCTCTCGATACGTTTCATAGATCTGTGTGGCCTCTTTCGCTGCCTCCCTCCTCCCTCCGCAAAAGCAGAGCACTGGACGGAAGTGATTGAGTCGGCGTTTTCGCATTGGCTTGGAGTTCTCGCGAGAACAAAGCCGGAAGCTTTGGTGAATTGGGCAGTGAGCAAACCTGGGAGCATCGAGAGGCTGAAGCATTCACAGGTTTCCAAGAAACAAATTGAGACTCTCCGCTTGGATAATTTTTTTTTTACTATTTTACTGGATTTTTGGAGGGTTGCCCCCCAACGGATCTGTTTATAACAGCTTCATGACATCCATAGTTATCTGGAAGCAAGTTTCACTCAGGGTGAAATTTCACAAGGGTCTGGAGAACAGGCCCTATGAGGAGCGGCTCGAAGAGCTGGGCATGTTTAGCCTAAAGAAGAGAAGGCTGCGAGAAGACATGATAGCCATGTATAAGTATGTGAGAGGAAGTCATATCTATGTTGTGTTCATCAAAACAGGCCCAGGTTTCACACTGAGGGTATAAATACATTTAAAAACATATTAACTATATGTATTACTGTGTTAGAGTGTCATTTTGTGTCATTTTGGTTGGTGGTGTGCCCCAGGATTTTGTAAATGTAAAAAATGTGCCGTGGCTCAAAAAAGGTTGAAAAACACTGGTTTATATCATAAAACAGGAGGGAAAAGTGTTATGGCATGTAAGGAATCGGTGTGTGCGTGTGTGTGAGTCCCTCCAACTGTTTCTATGGACCCAATTAAATCCCTTTAGTTTTGAGCGTGTTCTTGTGTTTACAAACTTGGATAGCAATTAGCAAAGCATTTGGTGTTAATTGAAGGCAAGGAACTCTAGAATTAAAAGGCAGCCTCCAACTTTTAAAATTAAATTCTTTAATTAGAGAGAGTTTGTGAAAATTGTCCGCTTTGCCATGCTTTTTTAAACATTCCATGCACTGGGCGGCTGGGCTCACCCTGCGGCGATGGCGCATGCGCGAAACTTCCACGCGTGTGCCATTGCCGCAGGGCGGGCCCAGCTGCCCAGAGCCGCTGATCACCCTACACGGGGCTGAAAGGGAGGAGCGTTTTGGAAGTGGCCAGAGGCAGAGCGCCTCCGGCTTCAGGGCGCTCTTCCTTTTCGGCCTCGTGGTGGGGGGTGGTTGGCGGCTCTGGGAGACTGGGCTCGCCCTGGCACATGCGTGGAAGTTTCGTGCATGCACCATCGCCGCAAGGCGGGCCCAGCCACCTGGAACCGCCACCCGCCTCTCACCACGAGGTCGAAAAGGAGGAGCGCCCTGCAGCCGGAGGCGCTCCGCCTCTGGCCGCCTCCAGAGCGCCCCTCCTTTTCGGCCTCGTGGTGGTGGGGAATGGGGACAACGTAAAATGCGCCCCTGAGTATTGGCAAGTGGTAAGCAAATGCTTACTTTGCGGAGTGCAAGATCCAGCCCTGGGGAGAACTCCAACTCACACAACAAGATGCACTTTATGGCATCAAGAGGTCACTCAACCTGCATCGGTGCAACCGGTTTGAGCCACATTTTGATCTATTTTATGTATTAGCTGGACCTGATCATCTGGCGGAGCATGATTGTTGACTTCTCTCCTGATAACAGGGCATAGGTCAACCCAGAATGTCCACTAAAACTCGGTTTCTTGCAAAAGACCACTGGTTCCAAAGCATGCATCTACATTGGAGACTTAATACAGTTTGACACCACTTTCATTTTCCACGGCTCAATGCCACAGGATCCTGGGAGCTGTAGTTCGGAGAATCTTTGGCAAAGATGTAGTAGTAGACTCATGTAATCCAGTTCAAATCTTTGATAATCTGGATCATATGGCAGTGTAGGTGCATATAATCCAATTCAGAGCAGATAATCTAGATTCAGAAACTGGATTATATGGGCCCTTCTACACGGCCATATAATCCAGTTCAAAGCAGAAAATCTGGGTTCTCTGCAGCTGTGCAGAAGGAGCCCAGGGCAGGTTAGAGCGGACCAACGCTGGGCAACATCCTTGCAGATGGCCAATTCTCAAACAACCGGAAGCAACTTGCAGTTTTCCAAATTGCTTTGAACTGGATTATATGAGTCTACACTGCCTATATATAATCCAGTTCAGAACAGATAATCTGGATTTTATTTGGCAGTGTAGATCCAGGCATAGGTCTAGCCCAAAATTGTCATCGTTCATGGAAATCTATTGGGTGACCCTGGGCAAGCCACACTCTCTCAGCCTCAAAGGAAGTCAATGGTAACCCAAAGAAACCTGGCCAAGAAAAAGGTTCATTTTGGGGTTACTGTAAGTTATTCGATGAATGACATTTCCGTAGCCTCTTGGAAACTCGAGATCCATAATTGGTGCATGACGCAAAGTATGTTTCTGCCTCTTAAGGAAATTCAATAGCTTCTGGGTAGGAGGAAGGTAAATAAATCTACACCAGAAGCATCATATGACAGTGAAGGAATTTATTGAGGTGCCTCCATGGCTGGATCTACACTGCCATATAGTCCAGATTATCAAAGCAGATAATTTGTTCCTTCCGTCCATTTTTTCCCCTACGTCACCTCGTCATGCCTTGCGTCTTATGTCTTGCGTTAACCCTTCCTTCTTCTCCCATCTGTACTTGATGTTTCTCTTCTTTAATTTATCAGTTAAGAAGTACTTTCTTCTTTTTTCAAGCATTGTGGTCGGGAATTCTTTAAATATTGTTATTTGTCTTTTGTTCTATATCGGGGGGAGTTTGCACTTTCCTTCAATATTGCATCTCTCGTTGTTTTCCTATTGAAGTGAACCAAGACGTCCCTTATAGCTTTGTGTCTTCTTGAATAGTTGGTTGTCAATCTGATTGGTGCTCACCAGACCACGATGTCCTGACTTCCCAGCAACGCAGAGACCACCCAGATAGATCCGAGTTAGATCCCCGACCACAGATTGTGATCGAGGGTGGTCCTTGGCCGCCTGGGTCAGAAAAAACTAAGATGCCACAACTATGTCCCCACGCTATGAAGACCCCAATGCGGAGGCCAAGTCTGGAGCTGGGGAGAGACGTATGGACGGGGCGCTGGGTTTTCCGCCCAGTGACAGCGACAACGGCCAAAATCTTGAGGTCGTTGGGCAGGAAGTAATTCCTGAAATCGACCCCCAAGAACCGGGAGAAATCGACTGAGTCAGCCCTGCGACCCATGGAGATCCCTGTAGGGCAAGGCTGCTCATTAAGTCGATTGCAATCGACCGGTCGATCTGTGGGCCTCATCCAGTAGATCTTCAGGCCCTGACCAGGTCAATCGCATTTCCTCCATCGTTGGTCCTCTTCACGCGCCACCTGCACACTCCAAGTGATCATGACTCGTCCCAGAGGCAGGATGGGACGCTTCTGCGAATGCGCACGGAGCGGCAGCCGCGCATCACATCATCCACAGCCGCCCCCTCCTTTGCTCTGTGATGTCTCTGAGTGGCCGGAGAAGGAGAGAGGGAGGGGGAAAGCAGAAGAGCAAAAGAAGGGGCGGGCGTGGATGCCATCGTGTCATTCACAGGCGCCCCCTCTTTTGCTCTTCTGCATTCCCCTCCCTCCTCCTTCTCCAGCCACTCAGAGTCATCACAGAGCAAAGGAGGGGTGGCCGTGGATGATGCAATCGCGCGGAACTCGGCACGAGCGAGGCTCCGGGGCGAGGCCTGGTGTGGCTCCCATTCCCTGGGGATTGGAAAGGCCTGGCCAGTGCCTCCCATTCCTTGTCACCCGGAGCCCTGGAAAGAGCCGATCCGCCAGGGCTCCGGCAGCGATGGAGAGGCCTGCAGGGGAGGCAAGGCGCTCCTCCCACCTCTCTCTTGCCCGGTTCCACCATGGAGCCGGGTGAGAGAGGGGCGGGTGGAGAGGAAGGCTGGGCCTGCGGAGGAAGTTGCGTGCGCGCGCTTGCGCAATGTGTGGTGCGCGGAAGCTGTGTGCATGCGTGAAGCATGCGCTTGCGCATAAGGTAGGTAATCTTTTTGACTTGGTTAATTTACAAGTAGCTCGCATGCTGGAAAAGTGTGAGTACCCCTGCTGTAGGGCATGGAGGTGGCCCAGCACCAGGACGCCCAAAGATGTGTCCTGGAAGGCTGGACCTGCCCATGGTGGATCATCTAATTGAAGAATATGAAAGGTTGATGCAACACTTCAGATTCTTCAGGAACCTATTGGCGAGAGTGGGCATCCTGCAACCTCCCAGCCCCAGTGAGATCGTTAAAACTGCCACCCCGGAACCCCCCCGGCAAGAATCTCCTGCACCCCCAGAACTAGACTGGGACCAATCGTGGGATTTTCCAACTAGGAGACACAGAGATAAAGAAGAGAACCTGAGAGGTAATCAAGACGTAGCATGCGGCAATACCATGGGGTTGTTTGGGGAGACCGGCCCGGAGCAGAGACTCAACATGGAGGAGGGAGAGGTCGATTGTCTTGACCCGGCACTGACGCTGAAGATATCGGAGGTCCTGGCCTGTGCCCGGGAGCTTCTTCCCCAACACAGCAGACAAGAGGCCACAGCTAAGCCATCAAAAAGAAGGATACCTAGTATCTTTAGATCAAGGACTTTCTTGACCCCTGGTAGCTGGTCCAGATTGGATTCTTACAAGCCAAAACCTGACCTTTCAGAGGAGACCATGGGTTTAAAAACTGCCTTTGGTCCCAGAAAGGTCAGACCTCCTCCAGCTAAGGTCGATTTCCACTGGAAACCCTCTGAAGGACTATTAGATAGAATTACATAGACAAACATCTCCTATGACTTCTGACCCTGTAGATAGGCCTCTAGATTGTCGTATTGTACCCATATATAGTATATTGTGTTCTATGTATATTGTAGTGTGTATTGCTGTAATTTACCCCACTGGTCTTGTCCAGTGAACTTTGTAAGTCGCCCCGAGCCGTATGGGAGTGGCGACTAATAAGTTCGAATAATAAATAAATAATAAATCTATAAGTTCTATCTACCGTATTTTTCGCACCATAAGACGCAGATTTTTCCTCCCAAAGTGGGATGAAAAGTCAGCTGCGTCTTATGGAGCGAAGACGCAGGCCGGGGGAGCGCTGGAGCAGAGGAGGGGCGGCGATATACTTACCCTGTCGCTGCCTCTCCTCTTCTGTGGTCCGCTGCGGCGGCGGAGGGACCCTGGTGCACTCCCCTGACTCCTTTTCCTTTCCCTCCCACCTTTTCTTCGCTCGAGGAAAGGTGAGAGGAAAGGAAAGGAGGCAGGGGAGGAGTCAGCCAGCGCCGCGTCAGAGCTGACGCGACCCTGGTGCACTCCCCTCTGACTCCTTTCCTTTCCCTCCCACCTTTTCTTCGCCTCGAGGAAAGGTGAGAGGGAAAAAGGAAAGGAGCCAGGGGAGGAGTCAGCCAGCGCCAGAGCTGACGCGACCCTGGTGCACTCCCTGACTCCTTTCCTTTCCTCCCACCTTTCTTCGCCTCGGAAAGGTGAGAGGGAAAGGAAAGGAGCCAGGAGAGAGTCAGCCAGCGCCGCGTCAGAGCTGACGCGACCCTGGTGCACTCCTCTGACTCCCTTCCATTCCCTCGCACCTTTTTCTTCGCTCGAGGAAAGGTGAGAGGGAAAGGAAGGGAGCCAGGGGAGGAGTCAGCCAGACGCACCTGCTGATAAGATTTACCTAGATTTTAGAGGGGGAGCGAAAATATTTTTTTTCCTATTTTCCTCCTCTAAAATCTAGGTGCGTCTTATCAACAGGTGCGTCTTATGGTGCGAAAAATACGGTAACTCCTTTCCATCCCTTGCTGTGGAATTTGGAGGACATCTGCCAATATCCCTTAATTGAATTGAAACTCCTTTTCTTTAAATTCTAATAATTCCTGTTGTTCTTCTAATCTTTTACTCAACAAATTCAAAGTCCCCAATTTTTTCTTGAAGTTTTGCCTCTAAGTTTACTTCCTTTTGTTTTATGGCCTTCATTTCTTCCTGCATTCCTGATAGTTGGCTCTTTATTGATGTGATTTCTTCCTTAAGACCTTTATTCAGATTTGTCATCTCTTCTTTTATTAGTTGTTCCTGGTTTCATAAGGGTCTTTCCTGATCTCCTTGTTTATTTCCTAGGTCATCATGGTCGGATCACTGTGTCCTGAGAATCCGGATTGAGCTGGCTCCTCCTCCCTGCAAGGGCACCGAACAGATTTGGGTTCGCCCAAAGAGACTTATGGAACCATCTAGGTTCCTGAATGCTCTGAGGGATCTGGAGTCTGTCAGCGTCTCCATCGATGAGCAAGTTAACATCTGGAACACAGAACTGTCCAATGCTCTCGAGGAGATTGCCCCTAGATGCCCTCTCTGATCTGGCCGAAATCAGTCGCCTTGGTTTACCGAGGAGTTGCAATCGATGAAGCGGGAGAAGAGACGGTTAGAGAGCGTGTGGAGGAAACACCGTGATGGAGGCTCGCAATCAGCTTATAAGCTATTTATGGATGCTTATGAGCAAGCTATGAAGGCGGCGAAAAATTCACATCATGCGACCTTGATAGCGTCCGCTAGCTCACGCCCGGCTCAATTATTCAGAGTAATTAGGTCTTTGACTATGGTCCCTACCATCCTAAATAATGATGATCAGGCTCTATCAGCCAAGATTTTCCAGAGCTTTTTTGCAGACAAGATTTCGGCCCTCCGCCGGGAACTTCCAGCCACAATTGATACAGTGAGTGAACTCGAGACTCCGTGGCCTCTTGCCGGGCCCACCTTCAAACGGTTTCGGCCACTGGACACAGAAGCTGTTGATAGGATAGTTTCTGCAACTCGTCCGACCACTTGCTCCCTTGATCCGTGCCCCTCTTGGCCAGTGAAAACTTGCCTGGAGGGGTTGCGTGATCCTCTGTTGAGACTAATTAACACCTCCCTGGAGCAAGGAGTGTTTCCAGAGGGTTTGAAAGAGGCAGTGGTCACTCCATTGCTGAAGAAACCGGGATTAGATCCTACGGTCCTCTCCAATTACCACCCAGTTTCGAATTTATTGTTTCTGGGCAAGGTAATTGAAAAGGCAGCAATGGAGCAGTTGCAGTCCTTCCTAGATGACGCAACTTGGCTAGACCCCTTCCAGTCCGGCTTCCATTCAGGGCATGGGACGGAGACAGTTTTGGTAGCCATCACAGATAAGCTACGTTGCCAGCTTGACCAGGGCAGATTGGCACTGCTTGTGTTATTGGACCTCACAGCAGCGTTTGACACTGTTGATTACGATCTTTTGACCCACCGCCTTGCCAGGGCTGGAGTTAGGGAACCGGCTTCAGCAAGTGAGGAGGGGTAAGGTTGTCTCCGAGGGTTCCCCCCTACTTTGTGGGGTGCCCCAGGGGGCTATCCTCTCCTCCTATTATTTAACATCTACGTACGACCACTTGCTTGGCTGGTACGTAGCTTTGGGCTGGAGTGCCACCAATATGCGGATGATACCCAGCTCACTCTAGGGATGGAGGGCCGGCCGAATCCGTACCCAATAATTTCCATCGGTGCCTTGAGGCCATTACTGGATGGTTGCGAGCCAGTAGGTTGAAGGTGAATCCGGCTAAGACGGAGATGCCGTGGCTGGGTTGTCCGGGCACTGGTGGGGTTCAGCTCCCAACCCTCTAAGTTTACTTCCTTTTGTTTTATGACCTTCATTTCTTCCTGCATTCCTGATAGTTGGCTCTTTATTGATGTGATTTCTTCCTTAAGATCTTTATTCAGATTTGTCATCTCTTCTTTTATTAGTTGTTCCTGGTTCCTTAAGAGTCTTTCCTGATCTTCTTGTTTATTTGCTAGGTCATCTTGTTTCTTTGATATTTTTAACATTCCTGCAAACAGGTCTTCCAGTGTCAAATCTGGTCGATTAGAACCAATCCTGCCAGTTTTTCCACAACCCTTGAGTGCCAGTCCCTTATAGATTCCACAATCAATTCAATCCTGTCTCCAACAAACACAAATCTCACTTTAAAAAGAGGGTTTCCGAAATGGAAGGAGGCTCTGAAGAGATCGAATGTCAGCCGGCAACGCATTCCAAAGAATAGGGTGTCTGTAATCAAAAAAGCTCTTAGGGCTTGGAATGACCAGGAGATTCTGCTCTTCGGAGCGAAGGGATCTGGTGGGACGATATGGGATAAGGCGGTCCCTTAAGTACACTGCCCCAGACTATTTAAGGCCTTGAAAGTCAGAACTAACACTTTTAAGGCAATCCGGCATTCTACAGGGAGCCAGTGCAGATCCTGCAGGCTTGGCGTGATGTGACAGCTCGTTGAGATTCCAGCAAGGAGTCGAGCTGCAGCGTTCTGCACCAGCTTAAGTTTCCGGATTACCGACAAAGGAAGGTCAATGTAAAGAGCGTTACAGTAGTCTAACCTCGAGATGACAGTGGCTTGGACCACTGTGGCCAGGTCGTGTCGAGACAAGTAGGGGGCCAGCTTCCTTGCCTGGCGAAGATGGGAGCATGCCACTCTGCTGACGATGGAGACATGAGACTCCATCAACAGCAGAGGGTCTAAAGCGAGGGTGCTCACACTTTTTCAGCATGCGAGCTACTCTTAAAGCAACCAAGTCCAAAAGATCTACCTGCCCCCGCCGCCGCGTGCTCCCGTGCGCTCCCGCCGCCGCGCGCTCTTGCCATTGCACGTGCTCCTGCAGCGCTTTGTTCTGCCTGCGGGGCATTGCAGGAAGGAGAAAGCACGAGGCGGGGCATCCAGAGGGAGCACTCCGCCCTGCCTGTCTCGCCGGCAACGGAGGCTGCACAGCTCCTTCTGGACGAGAGAGAGGCAGGGCGCTCCAGAGGCCCCCCTCGTGCTTCCTTCTTCCTGCAATGCCCCGCAGGCGGAAGAAGCACCATGAGAGCGGAAGCCAGCAGCAGGAGCACGCGTGCGTGCAGGGTGTGCGCGCGCATGGCAGGAGCACCCCATCTGGCTGGTGAGGCCCGAAGATCACCTGGAAGAGAGCTGAAGATCTACTAGTAGCTCCCGAGCTACCTAATGAGCACCCCTGGTCTAAAGTAACCCCAAGGCTCTTTACAGATGACGACGAACATAATGTCACGCCATTCAGGGTTGGAAGCTGAACATCCCCACCCCCCAGACGACCAAGCCACAGGATCTCCATCTACAAATGTGGGGAAAAATTTGGAATGTACATTTAAATTACACTTACGAGTATGACTTAAAAGATAGTGGATTGAAAGTATTTTATAGGTGGTATCTTACACCAGATAAGATAGCAAAATACTGTAGAAACTATAGTAATAAATGTTGGAGGTGTAAGAAAGAAGTAAGATTTTTTTTCATATGTGGTGGGGGTGTAGAAAGATAAGAAAATATTGGATATATATATATATATATATATATATATATATATACAGCAAGCGTTAGATATTAGATTTACATTAAAACCAGAATATTTACTACTAGGTTTATTAGATTTTAAGACAGAGAAAAATAAGGAAAAGCTATTTATAAATTGTATCTCCGCAGCTAGGATAATACTAGCAAGAAAAAGGAAAGAAGAAGATATCCCAACGGTAGATGAAAGGAAGATAAAAAATATTGGGACATTATAAATATGGACTGCCTGGCTAGAGCACTGGCAAACAATAATAAAATGAAATATACTGACTGGACATTGTTGGTAGTGTTACCGAACAATAGAAGGGGCCCTGCCCAGATAGGGCCAAGGGCCCAAATTTCCCCTAAGAGCGAGGATCCCTTAGTAGAACTTTGCTGACCTTTTAAAACGCTAGAATTTCCCAAAATAACCCAATCAATTGTCTCACCAAGTCCTGGAAGCGTGCCCACCGAGAGAAGGAATCTTTACCAGCTGGAAAGGATGACAGCAACAAAGTCCTGAGTTTTCCGCAAAGCTGACATGTTTATTTGGCAAAAATACAAAGCATTTATACCCTAGAGTCCATTCATATTCAAATTTAGTGCCCGCCTTGGCTATGTGTGCTCCCAGTTGATTGGATGGAATGTTGTAAACAACTGAGCATCAGAAAGCCAGATGGAGACCCCCCAGCCAATTGCAAGCTAGCGCATCTTGCAATCCAGCCATTGAGGAAACCAGGGAGGCGGGACAGTGAAACTGGCTTGGTGATGAGTTTCAGGTGGGATTGGAATGTCCTGGGGGCAAACGAGAACTGCTTGTGTCCTCAAGTCTACCTAGCTATTGTTTACATTTGAAAAATAAATGGTTTTTACCCTAGACCAGTGTTTCCCAACCAGTGTGCTGGGGCACACTAGTGTGCCATGAGTGATCATCAGGTGTGCCGTGGGAAATTGGAACCTCCAGGAGGGGAGGGGGGAGAGTCTAGTCTGTTGAAGTATAAAAACCCTAAGAAACCTACCTCGACAAAGGCACTCCATGTGTGTTCATAGTTGGGCATATTGAGTATTCATGCTAAGTGTGGTCTAGATCCATCATTATTTGAGTCCACAGTGCTCCCTGGAAGTAGGTGAACTACAACTTCCAAACTCAAGGTCAATTCCCAAGCAAACCCTTTCAGTACTTTCTGTTGGTAATGAGAGTCCAATATGCCAAGTTTGGTTCAATTCCATCGTTGCAAGAGTTCAGGATGTTCTTTGTGTGTTAACTATAAATCCCAGAAACTGTAATTCCCAAATGTCAAGGTCTATTTTCCCCAAACTCCATCTGTGTTCACATTTGGGCATATTGAGTATTCATGCCAAGTTTGGTCCTGATCCAACATTGTTTCAGTCCACAGTGCTCTCTGGATATAGGTGAACTACAACTCCAAAATTCAAGGTCAATGCCCACCAAACTCTTATAGCATTTTCTCTTGGTTATGGGAGTTCTGTGTGGGAAGTTTGTGTCTTTCTGCCATTCCTGCCAGGATAGCTATGTTGTGTTCATCGAAACAGGCCCAGGCTTCACACTGAGTGTATAAATACATTTAAAAACATATTAACTATATGTATTACTGTGTTAGGGTGTCATTTTGTGTTATTTTGGTTGGTGGTGTACCCCAAGATTTTGCAAATGTAAAAAGTGTGCCGCGGCTCAAAAAAGGTTGGGAAACACTGCCCTAGACCGATACTTCCTTTGTTTGGTAGGTATCAATCAACAGAAGCTTGGTTTCTTTGTTTAAAATGGCCAGGTTGAACAAGTCTTTATTATGGCCAATAAATGAGGATCCGATCCCTCATTGAATTAACCTTGTTATGAAAATATGGTTAGTGTGTGCCTATGCCTATGATTTATTAACAGACAAAGCCTCAGAAATTAATAAATCACAGGGCAGGTAGACCCAGTATGAGTTTCAGGGAGAAAGACCCTGAGAAGGAACCTGGCATCTCTCCTTAATATGGTCATGCAATAGCAAATAATGGCTGGTTTGTACGGGAGCAGCTAGTCAGATTGCGGCCCTCCTGATCCCCTGCATGAGGTTCCCAGAGAGGTTTTTCTAAACATAAAGCGAACGACAACGGGGAAGCAAAAGAAGGGGGAAAATATACAAAGAATGAGGCACCATCTGCACCCATACACTGTTCACAAAAAGATCACAAAAAGGCAAACAAACAAATGTTGCATCTTCTCTGAGGGCCATCAGTCCATGAAACAGCAGGAAATAGTGGGAAAGGGTTTTGAAGTCCATGGGGGGAGAAGGGCCTGCGTCCTGGCTCACTGAAATAGTCCTTAGTCCTTGGGGGAAAACTATAAGAGAAAAGTCATTTTTGCTAATAGCCAGAGGAGAGTCCAAGCACACGGAAGTCCTTGGAAAACGATGTCTCCCAAATCACTCAGGGCTTGCCCCTGTTGGCCTGTCTGCATGCAACTCCGTGCACAAAGAGTCCATGGCTTCAGGTTAAGTGAGGCAAGAAAACAGAGAGGTAGAAATGGCCGGAGGCCTTTTGATGCCAAATCCCAGCCTTTTGTGCTAGAGATGCCAGACCACATGTGCAGGAACGTTGGAACTCCTTGCTGCAGGTCAAACCAATTAGGATGCAGATGGGCTCTTTCTGGGGCTCGCCTTTGAAAAAAAAAAAGACAACATCAAATGGACAATAACATCTATATAACGTCGAGATCAGCAAAAGAATCTCGATAATGTTTGGAATTATCGGGAGTCAGGCCCAGATTAACTGTTTGTGGCGCCCTAGGCCACACTCTGGAAGCGCCGCCCCCATCCCGGGGCCAGGGCCGCTTGCAGGGGGGGCTCCTTCCTCCTCACTGAAGGAAGGAGGGGCGGGACCGATGCAAGCGAGGAGGGGGTGGCGGGACTTCCCTCCGCCTCCTCCTCGCTCACGTCGGTGTCGGCCCCGCCCGTCCTTCCTTCAGTGAAGGTAGGAGGGCCGATGCTGACGCGAGTGAGAAAGAGGCGGCGGGACTTCCCTCGCGTCGGCATCGGCATCGGCATCGGCACCGCCCCTCCTTCCTTCACTGAAGGAAGGAGGGGCGGGGCTGACGCGAGCGAGGAGGGGGCGGCAGGACTTCCCTCTGCCTCCTCCTCGCTTGCCTCGGCGTCGGGCCCGCCCTGCCTTCCTTCACTGAAGGAAGGCGGGGCGGGGCCGATGCGAGCGAGGAGGGGGCGGCGGGAAGCCGCGTCAGAGGCCCTAGGGCCTATGGTGCTCCGCGTAGGAGCGCTCAAAGATCAAACTTTTTAAAAAATAAACATTTTTTTGGGGAGTCCGGACTGGCCGTGCCCCCATGGCTGCCGCCCTAGGCCATGGCCTAGGGTGGCCTTATGGGTAATCCGGGCCTGTCGGGAGTAGAACTGAGGAATATGGACCAAGTGGGGAAGGGAAGGGGAGGGAAGTACAAATACATGTGATTTTTGTAAGTATGTAAGTTATGTGTGTTTGTAATGTTATGTTAAATGTCATGTTTTTTTTAAAAAAAATTGGAAACTCAATAAAATATTATATCCAAAAAAAAGAGAGCAGATAATCTGGATTCAGAAACTGGATTATATGGCAGCGTAGATGGAGCCGTAGTCTCCAAGCACAATAATACTCTTGTATAGACTGCACCCTAAAAAAGGCATGCATCCCCGTTTATCTTTGCAGGTGCGGAATATCCATCACGTTGCAGAGACGGGTGAGGCATTGACTTTACCTCCCAGGGCTCTGCTTTCACGCTGGGAGTTGCCGGGAAAATGTCAAAAAAACAGCAAACTGTTTGCCTTCAGGAAATAAGGTTTTCGCTTTCGGTAAAATTCCTCCCTGTCAATCCTTGGAGAGGCTTCGCTTTAAATCCAACATATTATTTACCGTATGGAACCCAATATCAATGGAAGGTTGAGCCAAGGAACTCCAGCGTACCTCTGAGAAGTCTTAAGGAGTGCTTTGGGGTTTTACAGAAAAAGGTAGATGATAATAGATGATAGTACTTAGGTGGGCACTAACCTTGAGTTTGGGAGGTGTAGTCAGGGGCGGTCTAAGGGAATTTGCAATGGTAGGCGAAGATTATTTTGGCGCCCCACCACCCCAAAAATTATTCCCCCAACATTATTTTTGCCCCCATTTTTTTTAAAGAGGTACCTTGCACGCTCCTTCCATTCCTCCCGCGTGCCGCCACTCCTTGCCCTGTGCAAGGCCTAAGGCCCCTCTAGATGATGCAATGCCCCATGGGAGGGGCTGGCAGCGGGCACCAGGAAGCGCTAGGAGGGCCTCGCGAGCGCAGTGCCTACAGAGCTCAAGTGAGCCGTGGACACAGTGTATGCGCACGGCGTGAAAGACCGCCCCTGGTGTAGTTCACCTTCATCCGGAAATGACAGGTGTTCGAGTCCTTTGTTGTGCTGCCCAGGGAGCTCGGGAGGGGCATCTGAGGTCACGATGAGTGGGTGAAGGGTCACCTGAGCTTGATCGGTGGCTTGACCTCCAAAATACAGTTTTATATAGAGATATCATATATAACATAATAGCCGTCCCCTGCCAGGCGTTGCTGTGGCCCGGTCTGGTGATCTGGAAAATAAAGTATTTCTTGTTATATTTTTTTCAGTATTGATGTGGAGATTGTCTGGTTTGCCTACTCTGGAACATGCAACATATCATTGGCCTTCTTTAGGGGTCCCTTTTAAATCTATGATACTATATCTGTCATATATATGTGTGTGTGAATCATATATATTTATCTATATCTATGGCTGGATGGCACTTTATCAGGAGGGCTTTGATTATGTTTTCTTGCCCTGGAGAAGGGGGTTGGACTGGATGGACTTAAGGCAGCATCTCACAATTTCTCAACCTGGGGGTTGGGACCCCTGGGGGGTTATGAGAGGGTGTCAGAGGGGTCGCCAAAGGCCATCAGAAAACACAGTATTTTCTGTTGGCCATTGAGGTTCTGTATGGGAAGTTTGGCCCAATTCTATCATTGGTGGGGTTCAGAAAGCTCTTTGATTGTAGGTGAACTATAAATCCTAGCAACTACAACTCCCAGATGTCAAGGTCCAATTCCCCCAAACTCAACCAGTGTTCACATTTGGGCATATTGAGTATTCATGCCAAGTTTGGTCCAGATCCATCGCTGTTTGAGTCCACAGTGCTCTCTGGATGTAGGTGAACTACAACTCCCAAACTCAAGGTTAGTGCCCACCAAACCCTTCAAGTACTTTCTGTTGGTCATGGGAGTTCTGTGCACCAAGATTGGTTCAATTCCATCATTGGTGTAGTTCAGAATGCTCTTTGATTGCAGGTGAACTATAAATCCCAGCAACTACAACTCCCAAATGTCAAGGTCCAATTCCCCCCAACTCTGTGAGTGTTCATCTTTCGGCAAATTGAATATCCATGCCAAGTTTGGTCCAGATCTATCACTGTTTGAGTCCACAGTGCTCTCTGGATGTAGGTGAACTACATCTCCCAAACACAGGGTTAGTGCCCACCGAACCTTTCAAGTACTTTCCGTTGGTCATGGGAGTTCTGTGTGCCTAGTTTGGTTCAATTCCATCATTGGTGTAGTTCAGTATGCTCTTTGATTGTAGGTGAACTACAAATCCCAGCAACTACAACTCCCAAATACTGAAATCAAACCCATCCCCAACCCCACCAGTATTCAAATTTGGGCGCATCGGGTATTTGTGTCAAATTTGGTCCAGTGAATGGAAATACATCCTGCATATCAGATATTTACATTACGATGCATAACCGTAGCAAAATGACATTAATAATAATATATTTATGAAGTAGAACCGACAATAATGTCAATGCCCTGATTGTGAAATGCGCTGGGCGCATCATAAACCTTCTCTGAGTTGCTGTGGGTCCCTATCTGTCGTCATATTTCTTTGGAAGCCACAAGAGCCTCTTGCTTATCTCAAGGATCGCTGTACAAATCAAATACTGGCAAAGTCCAGAGCAAACACGTCTTTCCCAATCACCTTTGTGCCTCTGTGTCACGTTCATTGGGCCTGAACACAACTGCCACGGGGAGGTGTCCTCCTCGCCTTTTCCTTTTCTCAGCTCTATAAATTGAGGGAAGACATTCTCCACCCAAGCGACCAAGACATCTCTCTCCTGGTTGTCAAGATCTGTTCGGGGAAAGTCTGCTTTTCCAAATCGGAGAAGCCAAAATGGTAAGTAATGTTTTTGCAGTCTGGCTTGATTTGGACCAGATCTGAAAATGGCAAAGTATGTGTGAATTGTTGTTGTTGTTATTATTATTATTGCCATGTTGTGATCTTTTGCAGCTGACTGATAGTAATTTTGTCAGCACCGATGGTGTTTAAGTGCAGGCCAAGGTTTTTAGGCACTGCACCCAGTGTACCCATCACCACTGGGACCACCTTTATTATGCACTGAACTGCTAAGGTGGGGGCTTGCCTAACCTCACCAGGTAGTGAGTTCCAAAGACAGGGAGCCACAGCAGAGAAGGCTCTTTTCCTAGTTCCCACTAGTCTTGCCTATGACAGTGGGAGAGGCGAGAGGAGAGCCTCCCCGGAGGATCGGAGAGATCGTGCAGGTTGGTGGCAGGAGATGCAGTCACGAAGGTAGGCGGGTCCCAAATCATTTAGGGCCTTATAGGTGATGACCTGAACCTTGAATTGGGAAGGTGAATGGCAGCCAATGGAGCTCCTTAAACAGCAAGCTTGACTAATACCTGGAAGCTCACTTCGACCCAGGTTGGCTTCGAACTCATGACCTCTTGGTCAGTAGAGATTTAATGCAGCTGGCTATCAGCCAGCTGCGCCACAGCCTGGTCTAGATGGAATCATTCCAGGAGTTGAGTGTGATGTCTGTAGACAGTCCACGTTTCACAGGCATATTGGGAGGACAATGGCTTTCTAAACAAGCACCTTGGCATCTCTACAGATGTCCCGTTCCTCAAACACACTCTGCTTCATTCGGAAGAATGCTGCGCTTGCAGAGCTCAGGCGGTGTTGTATTTGAGTCTCAGTGTTGACTTTTGTGGAGAGGGGGCTGCCAAGGGAGGGGAAATGGTCCACATTTTCTAATCAACGTATACATAATTCAGTTTGCGTTTAGTTGGGGGTTTTGTTTTAAAAATGTTGACAGGTATGTCAAAATATCATCTCGACATATTCCTTGTAAGTAAGCAGCATAGATACAGCCATTTTCGGTGCATTTGGAAACCTTAAGGTTTGGGGATATGTCTTAATGCAGTGTTTTCCAACGTTTTTTTGAGCCACGGCACATTTTTTACGTCTACATAATCCTGAGGCACACCACCAACCAAAATGACACAAAATGACACTCTAACACAGTAATACATATAGTTAATATGTTTTAAATGTATTTATACACTCAGTGTGAAACTTGGACCTGTTTCGGTGAACACAACATAGATATCCTGGCAGGAATGGCAGAAAGACACAAACTTCCCACACCGAACTCCCATAACCAAGAGAAAATACTATAAGAGTTTGGTGGGCATTGACCTTGGGTTTTGGGGTTGTAGTTCACCTATATCCAGAGAGCACTGTGGACTGAAACAATGTTGGATCAGGACCAAACTTGGCATGAATACCCAATATGCCTAAATGTGAACACAGATGGAGTTTGGGGAAAATAGCATGAGCATGTTCAGGAGAGGAGGGGGGAGGGAGGAAGACGTGACCCATGCGGGCGCTACTGCGCAGACTCACCCCAGAACAAAGCGAGGTAAAGCGAGCAGAGCGAGGCTGGGAAGAAGGGAGCCCGAGTGGAGAAGAAAAAGTGTTCGGCAGAAGGGGGAAGAAAAGGTATTGGAGGTTCCAATTTCCTACGGCACACCTGATGATTGCTCACGGCACACCGGTTGGGAAACACTGTCTTAATGGAATAAGTTTTCAAAATACATTATGATCCCTGTGTCCTCATTCCAAGACTTTGTATAGGTATGTGAAACCAGATATAATTGAAAAGAAGCACCTCTAGCCTAGAAAATCCCTAAAGAAGATAAATTTGGTTGGATGTGGGTGCTGGTCTTATAGGTACGGGTTATACTGCATATACGGAATGTATAGAAAGCTAGCTGGATGTAGAGTTCTGAACACTGGGCTGCGAATCTGGAGACAGCAGTTCAAATCTTGCTCAAGTCTGAGTCCCCTTGTGGAGAGAGGGTGGAATATAAATAAAGTTCTTATTATTGATATTATTATTATTTGTCACATAAGCCCCCAAGTGATGCAGTGGATTAAACCACTGAGCTGCTGAACTTGCTGGCTGAAAGGTCAGCGGTTCGAATCCGGGGAGCAGGGTGAGCTCCCACTGTTAGGTCCAGCTTCTGCCAACCTCGCAATTCGGAAACATGCAAATGTGAGTAGATCAATAAGTACCGCTTCTGTGGAAAGGTAACGGTGCTCCGTTGCAGTCATGCCAACCACATGACCTTGGAGGTGTCTACAGACAACGCCGGCTCTTTGGCTTAGAAACAGACCTGAGAACCACCCCTCTAGACTTAATGTCAAGGGGAAAAGCTTTACCGAAGTCACACTCTCTCAGCCTCAAAGCAATGCAAACAAATGCTGCCAAGAAAACGCTGCAATATGCTTCCTGTGCTTTATCCCTGGTGCCTCTATTTCAGGACGCTCTCTTCCGGCTGGGTGTCCTCTGCGTCGTGGTGGCCGTGTGCCATGGAGCCTGCTTTATATCCCCGAATGAAGCAGTGATCAAAGACGGTAAGGTGGTCAAGCGTGCTAATTCCTTCTAGGGCAGGCATGGGCAACGTTTGGCCCTCCAACTCCCACCATTCCTAACAGCCTACCGGGAGTTGAAGTCCAAAACACCCGGAGGGCCGAAGTTTGCCCATGCCTGCTGCATCTGCATTGTAGAACAACTGCAACTTGATCCCACTTCAACTGTCATAGTTGCATGCTATGGAATATTGGGAGTTGCAGTTTTGAAAGGGCTTTTGCCTCATCTCCCAGAGACACACGGACTATAGCTACATTGGGTACACCAGTGTTTTTCAACCTTTTTTGAGCCGCGGCACATTTTTTACATTGACAAAATCCTGGGGCACACCACCAACCAAAATGACACAGAATGACACTCTAACACAGTAATACATATAGTTAATATGTTTTAAAATGTATTTATGCACTCAGTGTGAAACCTGAGCTTGTTTTCGATGAGCACAACATAGATATCCTGGCAGGAATGGCAGAAAGCAAACTTCCCACACAGAACTCCCATAACCAAGAGAAAATAGTATAAGAGTTTTGTGGGCATTGACCTTGGGTTTTGGAGTTGTAGTTCACCTATATCCAGAGAGCACTGTGGACTCAAACAATGTTGGAACAGGACCAAACCTGGCATGAATACTCTGCTATATATGAATGAATGAATGAATGAATGAATGAATGAATGAATGGTTTATTGTACTAGCTGACTCGTAAACAGCAGGGTTTCTCCACTTGGTATCCTCTACTAAAGAGTGACCAATATTGTCAACAATATCTTCAAGATTTAACATCTGTAGCCCTTAGAAAAGGATTTTCAGCCCTGCGCTTTAAAACAATGCCATCAGGCTGGTTAGAGGGAAGATATAGAGGGATCCCTCATTCCCAACGTCTTTGTATCTGTGAGTCTGGGGAAAGAGAGGATTTAATACACTATCTGTTACATTGCCCATTGTATAATGACCCTCGAAACAATCTCCTGGGAACACTTTTGGAAGAAAGGGCAGCATGGCAACAGTCAGCAGTTGTCTGTGACTTGTTAGCAGATTATTCCAAAAGGATTACATTAAAGGTTGCCACATTTGCAGTTGCAGCTCAGAAAATTCGAGCCAAAATAGTAAACTCCACTGCAGCCCTAGTGGAGAAGAAAAAGTGTTTGGCAGGAGGGGGAAGAAAGGGTATTGGAGGTCCCAATTTCCCACGGCACACCTGATGATCGCTCACGGCACAATAGTGTGCCACGGCACACTGGTTGGGAAACACTGGGGTACACAAACAAAGGCTTTCATAGCCGGAATCACTGGGTTGCTGTGAGTTTTCTGGGCTGTATGGGCATATTCCAGAAATCGGCCAATCTGTAAATATGCCATCTCTCTCCATCCCTTGGAGAAGAGCGGTGGGTAACCAGACTCTTCCTGTTTGCCACATTTTTGGATAGTAAAAAGGTCTCTTATATAACAATATTTTGCTGCTATTCTAGTTGTCTTTGTAAACGACTAACAACTTGTTTTGCCAGACAGATGTTGGCTTTTCTTCCTTAACTGATCATTTGTTATCCTTCATTAGGAGCATTGTGTTTGCCTCCTTAACTTTAAGACTCCTTGTCTCTTGCAATGTAAACATGTTGTTTCCCGCCAAGAGTCACTGTTCAGCCATGCCAGCAGTTCTCATCAGCAACTTTTAATTACAGTTCATGAATTCTCCTTCTATACCTGGGACGTCGTCCTCTTCCACCGAGCGTGCAGCTCCGGGAGGGACGCACATGGAGCGGTGAGGGAGGAAGGGGACACCCGCCTAGCCAGCCAGATCAGCCGAATCAACCCTGGCGATCAATGGGGTGACAGATGTCACAGCCAGGTTGCCCTCATGAATTGTTCACCTCATTTTGTAGTTTTCCAGGCCTCATTTCTTAGGATGGCATCTTTAGCTTCTATAGGCCCCAACCATACACTTTCCAAGCAATTTCATTCAAACAACAAATCATATTTGATCACAGATAAGAGTCCTTTCTGGAAACGTTGGCCACGGCCAGGCCAGATTTCTAACACTTTATGGCACTATTGAAAATAAAGCCAATGGGTGTTTTTAATCCTTAGGTAAGCTGGTGGAGC
Organism: Anolis apletophallus; assembly: GCA_030556195.1. Taxonomy (NCBI): domain Eukaryota; kingdom Metazoa; phylum Chordata; class Lepidosauria; order Squamata; family Anolidae; genus Anolis; species Anolis apletophallus. The sequence continues at coordinate 4,870,476 of JARBWK010000013.1, read as the reverse complement.
CTGTGTGCATCGATCAATATGATAAGAGCAAGCACCCTGTGGGCGATTCTTGGAACACAGCTCAGTGTATGAAATGCGACTGCGGCACAGACATGATGGAATGCTGCACCAGGTAGGCAAAGTGGATTCACTCATTTAGGCCGTTTATACTTCTGCACTGATCCCTATTGTAAGGCTTGCACTCTAAATAATGTTACGGGATTCTGGTACATGAAGTGATTTATAGTTTCCAAATCACAACCCCCCCGAATTTTGCACTCCAGAACAGGAAAAGCCATATGACTTAAAACACACCACATGATGAGTGAAAAATCCAATTCAAGACCCCTTGAACAGGCTAGAAACCCACAGGAACAAGACCCCTTGAACAGGCTAGAAACCCACAGGAACAAGACCCCTTGAACAGGCTAGAAACCCACAGGAACAAGACCCCTTGAACAGGCTAGAAACCCAACGGGAACAAGACCAGTTGAACGGGCTAGAAACCCACAGGAACAAGACCCCTTGAACGGGCTAGAAACCCACAGGAACAAGACCCCTTGAACAGACTAGAAACCCACAGGAACAAGACCCCTTTAATGGGTTAGAAACCCACAAGAACAAGACCCCTTGAACGAGGTAGAAACCCACAGGAAAGAGACCCCTTGAACAGGCTAGAATCCCACAGGAACAAGACCCCTTGAACACGTAGAAACCCACAGCACCAAGACCCATTGAACAGGCTAGAAACCCACAGAAACAAGACCCATTGAACAGGCTAGAAACCCACAGGAACAAGACCCCTTTAACGGGTTAGAAACCCACAAGAACAAGACCCCTTGAACGGGCTAGAAACCCACAGGAAAGAGACCCATTGAAGAGGCTAAAAATCCACAGCACCAAGACCCATTGAACAGGCTAGAAACCCACAGAAACAAGACCCCTTGAACAGGCTAGAAATCGACAGGAACAAGACCCCTTAAACAGGCTAGAAACCCACAGGAACAAGACCCCTTGAACGTGCTAGAAACCCACAGGAACAAGACTCCTTGAACAGGCTAGAAACCCACAGCAACAAGACCCATTGAACAGGCTAGAAACCCACAGGAACAAGACCCCTTGAACAGGCTAGAAACCCACAGGAACAAGACCCCTTGAACAGGCTAGAAACCCACAGGAACAAGACCCCTTGAACAGGCTAGAAACCCACAGGAACAAGACCCCTTGAACAGGCTAGAAACCCACAGGAACAAGACCCCTTGAACAGGCTAGAAACCCACAGGAACAAGACCCCTTGAACAGGCTAGAAACCCACAGGAACAAGACCCATTGAACAGGCTAGAAACCCACAGGAACAAGACCCCTTGAACAGGCTAGAAACCCACAGCAACAAGACCCCTTGAACAGGCTAGAAACCCACAGGAACAAGACCCCTTGAACAGGCTAGAAACCCACAGGAACAAGACCCCTTGAACAGGCTAGAAACCCACAGGAACAAGACCCCTTGAACAGGCTAGAAACCCACAGGAACAAGACCCCTTGAACAGGCTAGAAACCCACAGGAACAAGACCCTTTGAACAGGCTAGAAACCCACAGGAACAAGACCCCTTGAACAGGCTAGAAACCCACAGGAACAAGACCCTTGAACAGGCTAGAAACCCACAGGAACAAGACCCCTTGAACAGGCTAGAAACCCACAGGAACAAGACCCCTTGAACAGGCTAGAAACCCACAGGAACAAGACCCCTTGAACAGGCTAGAAACCCACAGGAACAAGACCCCTTGAACAGGCTAGAAACCCACAGGAACAAGATCCCTTGAACAGGCTAGAAACCCACAGGAACAAGACCCCTTGAACAGGCTAGAAACCCACAGGAACAAGACCCCTTCAACAAGATTACCAAGACACATGAAACTTGATTCTGAACGATGCCTGATCTGAAAGGTTTTTCCTTTGAGGCAAACTTTATATCCCAAAACCTAAAAATTAATTTCGTTTCCCCCCACTCTTGGCTCTTATCTGACAAAGTCTTTCAGGACGTCGTAAACTTTGAGTTTGCTGTCTATCCTGGCAAAATTCCAACCTCCTGTTTTGCCACTCGTTATCTGGCTGCTAATTAAAAAAAACAGGTGTCAGAATGTTTTCAAAACCCAAATCCTGAGAGCTCACAGAGAGAGGGAGTAACCCATCATCTCTCTGCTCAGCAGGAATATTCTCATGAGAAAATGCCTTTTGCATCGAAGCCTCTCTGTCATTGCCAAACCATTTCCCAGATCAGAAGCATCATGATCCTGAAACACAATCACAGGCTGATTCACAACACTGAACTGCTGCAAGCTGGATAGCAAGTGTCCCAAAAGAAAGCAAAATGCAAGCAAAATACATGCTTCAACCTATCTATCAGGAGAGTCCAACTGCTAGCATCTGACCTTATCTACACACACTGTTTAGTAAACTCACGAATTCTGGTTTTCATCCAAAATATTCAGAGGCTTCAATCTTCACTGTTGCAATATATACAAATGTACAAACAGGATTCACGGATCCACCTCCTTTGTACTTGCAAGCAGTCAGAGTCATCATATACAGCAGGGCTGTCCAACTGGCGGCCCCGGGGCCGGATCCGGCCCCGTAGCCTGTTGGACACGGCCCCACCTATGCCCTCAGCCGCCATTTTTAAATTTTAAAAAATTGATTTTTTTAAAATGGCGGCCGAGGAGGGGGGCGGGGCAGGGAGGAAGAAGAGAGCTAGCTCCTCCTTTCCGGCGCCCCCCTCCTACCTAGGGCGGGAGCCGCCGAAAAGGGCAGAAGGCGGCGCCAAGAGCAGCGCGTCACAGGCCTGGCGTGACGCGCTGCTCTTGGCACCGCCTCTCCTCCTTTCGGTGGCTCCCGGCCCTAGGAAGGAGGGGGGCGCTGAAAGGAGGAGTAGGCTGTGCCAGGGGCAGCGCGTCACGCCAGGCCTGTGACGCGCTGCCGTTCTTTTCCGCCTTTGCCCTTTTTCGGCGGCTCCCGGCCTAGGAAGGGAGGGCGCCGAAAAGGAGGAGTAGGTGGTGCCAAGAGCAGTGCGTCACGGCAGGCCTGTGACGCGCTGCTCTTGGCGCCGCCTACTCCTCCTTTTTCGGCGGCTTTAGGAGGGGGCGGGGCCTGGGCTGGGGGCGGGGCCTGGGGGCAGGGCCTGGGGGCGGGGCCGAGCGGCCCCGCAGGTCATCAGTGACCTCTTATCTGGCCCTGGACCCGCCAGAAGTTGGACAGCACTGATATACAGCATAGGCAGATACTCACACCGAGTCACACAGGAGAGAGAAAGATGGATTCTTTCACCCTCCTTATATAGATAGCCACCTGCTGATAGGTCATTAGTAAGGGACACTGGCTGATGCAACCCCTTTGCAATAACCATCACAGGGTTATAACTCAGCCATTACCACATTCCCTTAGGTATTGTATCATGACATTCACAATCATACCCAGGTGCTATCAATATTCCACGTTTTCATCAAACAGTATGTTTCCCATGATTAGAAATGCTGTGTCATTTCTATCTAACAAATAAGACGTAACACACATGGAAAAGGGAATGGCTGCCTTTCTTCCTCTGAGGCCAGGGCAGTGGCAGTTGTGACTGCAGGAGGGGCTTCCACCTGCTTCTAGGCATGATGGGGCTGTGCTTGCTCTTTCCTTTCCTCAATCCAAGGCCAAGGCAGAGGCAGTTGGGATAGGGAAGGAGCTTTTTCTGCTTCAGGACATAGGCACAAGGGAGCTGTGGCTACATCGTCTATGATGCCACGATCCTCTCCCTCCAAGGCCAGGGCAGTGACCTTGGGATGGATGGAGGCCTTTTCTTCTGGACCTAGGCATGATGAAGCTTCACCTGCTTCCTCTTCCTTCGAAGCTAAGGCCGTGGCAATGGAGAGGAGGGCGGATCTTTCATCTGCTTCAAGTCAGGATGGAGCTCTGCCTGCCTCCTCTTCTCTCCCTCCAAGGCCAGGGCAGTGGCAGTTGGGATAGAGGAAGGTGTTCCTATCATGCTTTAGAGACCTGGAAGCAGATGGGAGCCCCTTTCTCCACCCCAACTGCCACTGCCCTGGCCTTCGAGGGTCATTTTTCTCATGCACTTATGGGCCTGAGTGGAATGGAGATGTGCCACCTCGTCCCAACCGCAACTGCTCTTCTAGGTCTAGATATGATGGAGCTGCACCTGACTCTTCTTCTCTTTGCAAGTCTAAAAACCCATGTCATTGATTACCTTCTTCTTCTGTTTCTTATTTTTAGATACGGTGGTGTTGCGCATATCAAAGGATGCATATCAAAGGTTGATGAAACAACATGCAAGTATAAGTTCTATAAGGAGGCAAATCCATCAGAACCATGTTTTGAAAAAGGCCAGGAACCCCAGATATGAATGGAGAGCAAGTGAATAAATGAACCTCTGCATCTAAAACGGACTCTTGTCTTTATTGACTTTCGCTGCAAAGCCCATAGCATTTCACAGAGAGGAACTTTTCAATGGATTCTGGACTGAAAGCAGACCTAGAGACTTTTCTACGAATCTCTATGTCCTCCAAAGCAATTTTGTGGCCAGCTTCCAACAGAAGTTGATCAGAGTCAGGTTGGAAGACCTAGAAATTCTTAGAGAGGTTTTCTCAAGTTGAAAAATAAGAGTTGTTTTAACTTAATGGTGTTCCGCCACCCCTGACCTTAGCAAATGTGGAGGGCTGGCTGTAGGTTCAGATGGTTGTAGAGCTTCATCCGTACATCTCAAGGTTGCACCAAGCATATTTTGGTACTAAAAATCATCTTCCTCAAACAAAATTCTTCCTTTTTTCCTCCATACAACAGTGGTTCTCAACCTTCCTAATGCCGTGATCCCTCATGTTGAGGTGTCCCCCAACCATACCATTATTTCGTTGCTACTTCATAACTCTGATTTTGCTACTGTTATGAATCGTGATGTAAATATCTGATATACAGGATGTATTTTCATTCACTGGACCAAATTTGGCACAAATACCCGATACGCCCACATTTGAATACTGGGGGTGGGGGTGGGGGTGTGTGGTTTTGACATTTGGGAATTGTAGTTGCTGGGATTTACAGTTAACCTACAATCAAGGAGCATCCTGAACTCCACCAACAATGGAATGGAACTAATCTTGGCACACAGAGCTGTCATGTTCGGTGGGCATGGACCTTGAGTTTTGGAGTTGTAGTTCACCTACATCCAGAGAGCATGGTGGACTCAGAGAATGATGGGTCTGGACCAAATTTGGTATGAATATTCAATAGGTCCAAATGTGAACACTGGTGGAATTTGGGGAAAATAGACCTTGACATTTGGGAGTTGTTGTTGCCAGGAGCATTCTGAAGCCCACCAGACTTCTCACAAAGAACTCCCATGACCAACAGAAAATACTGTGTTTTCTGATGGTTTTTGGCGACCCCTCTGACACCCCCTCGCAACCCCCCCAAATTTGAATCAAGCTTCCACACCAAAAGGTTGGTTTGTGGGTGCCTTACCTGTGCTGCCACAGCTGAGTTCTGGTTCTTATGATGGAGGCGCTCAAAAAAGAGGACCCTATTGAAGTCCGAATGGTTAAACAATAACAATAATACAATTCACAATAGTTACTGATAATATACAAACATTCAAAAAAGCATTGCATAAGCTGAGTCAAGTCACAATAATGTTTTACTCATGGTAATGCAATTATTCCATCAACATTAACAAGTTGCGTTGGATAATCCGATTTAGCATGTATTGGATAATCCGGTTTAGCATGAAAGTCTCTCAGGGAAATCCAAGTGGACTCAGTCTTATGAAGAAAAGTCACAGTATCATAGTCCAAAATGAACAAAGTCCCAAATTGTTGGTAAATCGCTGATATTAAACAAAAAAATCCACGAAGTCGGTTATGGCATAGATGCCTGGGGTGAAACGCCGTCAGTCAGCCACACAGGAGCCGGGTTAACGGAAGAACATGACAGGAATCCCGCTCCATTTCGCACTCATTCGTGCTTTTTCAAAACCCAAGTATAAGTATGGCAATAATAGGCGCTCACTGTAAAAAATAGTAAAAAGGTCCAGTAGTAACAGTCAAACCAACTCAGGAATAATGTAAGATAGTATATACAATTAGTGAAATAAATACCGCAAAGATACAAGCAGTCAGGCTCGGGCCAGACCCACAAGGAGTAAGGCAATGCATTAAAGGCCCGTGTTCATTATACCAGAAAATCCATTACAGGGGTAATTACACACACCAGAAAAGGGAAACCTAAATTAAAAGAGATTGGACCGACATGGTCTCGTTGAGGCCAAACGGATGCTCGGTGCATAATTTGGAGATCCAGGCATTTTCGCTCCTAATCAGAGCCCGGTGATGGTAAGAATGATCGAAAAATTAACTCTTTCTAGGCCTAAAAAGACCAGTTCTTCTGGGCGATGATTGAAAGTTTTAAAATGGGAGTATAAGATGGAATCGTTGATGTCCTAAGCAGGGCCGGACTAAGGTAATTTTGAATGGTAAGCGAACACTATTTTGGCGCCCCCCCCCCAATCAATCACTGAATATATATATATATATATATATATATATATATATATATATATATATATATACACACACACACACACAGTGTATATATATATATATATATATATATATATATATATATATATATATAGGCATAGACAAATTTTGGCCCTCCAGGTATTTTGGACTTTTTATTGGCTGTTTGGAATGGTGTGAGTTGAAGTCCAAAACACATGGAGGGCTGAAGTTGGCCCATCACACACACACACAAACACTCACACACACATATATACTCCTTCTTTCTCACCCTTTTCCCTGCTCTATTCCTATTATCTTTGTGTGTGTGTGTGTGTATATATCTATACATATCTCTATATATAGATATTCCCCTTCCTTCCTCACCCTTTTCCCTGCCCTCTTCCTATTCTCTTTGTGTGTGCGCAAATCTATATCCCTATCTATCTATATCAGACCTGGGCTAACTTTGGCCCTCCTTCCAGGTGTTTCAGACTTCATCCCCACAATTCCTAACAGCCAGGATTGTGGGAGTTGAAGTCAAAAACACCTGGAAGGAGGGCTGAAATTGGCCCAGGCCTGTATGCGTGTGTGTATCATATATTCTCGAGTATAAGCTGACCCAAATATAAGCCGAGGCACCTAATTTTACCACAAAAATTGGGAAAACTTATTGACTCGAGTATAAGCCGAGGGTGGGAAATGCAGCAGCTATGGGTAAATTTCAAAAATAAAAATATATACATTAATATTATTAATTTATTATTAAAATTACATTAATTGAGGCATCAGTAGGTTACATTTAAAAAAATATTTATCATATTTCAAAGTAAAACAGTAAATTAGCTCTGTAAATGGAAAAGGAGGGTCAACAACAGCAATATGGTATCAACAATAATTCAGGGCAACTTCCAACATAGTAACAGACAAACATTCAATGCCTATATAAACAAAAAAAAACCCATAAAAATTAAACAAAAGGCAATAGTAAACCTTGTACAATAAGTTACAATAAACTGTTGCATTAAATAATTATCATTAAAAGCAATTAAAAAACCATCTGAGGTAAAGTGTCATATCAGTTCCCTTTTGCCTTTTCTCAAGCTTCTCTTTTTGATGCAGCCTAGAAAGGAATTGGCCTTTTCAGCTGCAGCATCACACTGTTGGCTCATGTTCAGCTCCTGGTTGACTAAGACTCATTTCTTAGAATCGTAGAGTTGGAAGGGTCCTCTAAAGACCATCTAGCTCAACCCTCTTCATTCTGCAGGGAAAGCACAGTCAAAGCACCCCTAGCAGATGGCCATCCAGCCATAATAATAATAATAATAATAATAATAGAAGTGGAAGGGAACTCTAAAGGCCATTTAAACCAACCCCCTTCATTCTTGCTTCATACAGGGAAAACACAATCAAAGCACCCCTGGGAGATGGCCATCCAGCCATCATCATCATCATAGTTGAAAGAGACCTCATGGGCCATCCAGTTCAACCCCATTCTGCCAAGAAGCAGGAAAATCACATTAAAAGCACCCCTGACAGATGGCCATCCAGCCTGTGTTTAAAAGCCCCCAAAGAATAAACCTCCACCACACTCCAGGGAAGAGAGTTCCACTGCTGAAAACATCTCACAGTCATGAAGTTCTTCCTAATGTTCAGATGGAATATCCTTTCTTGTAGTTTGAAGCCATTGTTCTTTGTCCTAGTCTCCAGGGCAGCAGAAAACAAGCCTGCTCCCTCCTCCCTATGACTTTCTCTCACATGTTTATATATAGCCCTCATCATGTCTCCTCTCAGCCTTCTCTTCTACAGGCTAAACATGCCCAGCTCTTTAAGCCGCTCCGCATAGGGCTTGTTCTCCAGACTCTTGAGAACAATTTTTACATTATATAAATGTAAAATTCATTTGTGAGATTAACATAACTCAAAAAACACTGGACAAATTGCTGCGACAAGACACCTACTAACACCCAAGGAGTGGCCATCACTCAAAAATTGATTTTGTCATTTGGGAGTTGTAGTTGCTGGGACTTATAGTTCACCTGCAATCAAAGAGCATTCTCAACTCCAGCAATGATGGAACTAAACCAAATGTGGCACACAGGACTCCATGACCAATAGAAAACACTAGAAGGGTTTGATGGGCATTGAATTTTTAGTTTGGGAGTTGTAGTTCACCTACATCCAGAGAGCATTGTGGACTCAAACAATGATGGATCTGGACCAAACTTGACACGAATATTCCATATGCTCAAATATGAACACAGATGGAGTATGGGGAAAATAGACCTTGACATTTGGGAGTTGCAGTTTCTGGGATTTATAGTTCACCTACAATCAAAGAGCATTCTTAACCCCACCAATGACAGAATTGGGACAAACTTCCCACACAGAACCCCCATGACCAACAGAAAATACTTAATGCCATCCAGTCCAACTCCTTTCACCAGGGCAAGAAAACATCATCAAAGCCCTCCTGACAAAGAGCCACCCAGCCATAGACATAGATAGATACAGATATGATTCCCACACACATACATATAGTATCCTAGATATGAAAGGGGCCTCTAAAGACGGACAGTTATATGTGGCATGTTCCAGAGTAGGCAAACCAGACAATCTCGTCATCAACACCTACAAGGAAATAACAAGAAATACTGTTTACCCACAAGCATAAAGGCATTACATGTTACGCAGCGGTGTGGTCCGCCTAACGCTCATGTCCATAAGCTCAAGAAATACGCCAGACCAGCAGAGGTAAAATTGAAGAAAACAAATCTTTACTCTTGACCTTTACTCTATCACCACCCCACACCACACAGAAAATAACACAAGCAGTTATAGGCCCTTGGGTGTGGCACTAGGTTGCTGATTGCCTGTTAACCCAGGTGCACAGCATTATTACATACATAGCATACATAGCATTTTCATTCACACATAATCTTGGTCCTGCAAGGACTTATCGTAACGCCCCTCCTTGTGTTAATGAAAAGCTTTACATGTACAACATCAGCAATGTTAACACGAGTGTAAGTGCTAATAAACAATAATCGACTAATTATACTTTTGTATAATTCCACTTGTTGAATTGGTTCAGCATCTTCTACATCATTTTGAAAACCCAAAATCATTGGCGATTGTACTCCTTTACAATCCTCCATGTTCATACCCTTTAACATATGCAGAATTTTACCTTTCTGACTTAAAACAAAACCACCTTGTTCATTTCTTATAATGTTTACGCCCAGAAAATACTGTATTGGCCCAAGATCTTTTAACTGAAATTCTTGCTTTAACTCAGCTGCAAAATGAGTTATTTCACTATCTGTTTTACAAATGAAAACCAAATCGTCTACATAAACTAAAAGAATTTGGTAATCACCACTTATATTTCTGGTAAACACACATGGGTCTGCCCTGCTTTTGCTAAAACCCATTTTCATTAGTCTGTCATTAAGGCAGTCATACCACGCTAACCCAGCCTGTTTGAGTCCGTAAAGGGCTTTGTTCAGTTTTAGACCCCCATTGCTCTTGAGTCCTGGTGGTGCCTTAATGTATATGTTTTCCTTTAAGTCTGCATTAAGATATGCAGTATTGATGTCAAAATGATTTGCCTTTAGCTTTAAGCTAGCGGCTATATTCAAAGCCACTCTCAGTGAATTAGGATTAAGAGTAGGTGAATATACCTCAGAGTAATCAATATCCTTCCTCTGAGTAAACCCCCTATTGGCCTCACTCCCTCAGGTAATTTAACTGGTTTAAACACCTTCAACCTTTGCATACTGGCCAATTCTTCCTTCATGGCTTGTTGCCATTTTTCTTTCTCTTCATCAGGCAAACTCTCAACTTCCTCATAAGTTTGAGGCTCGTTGTTAACCAAACACACCCTGACCTGCCGAATTTGTAACCAGTCAGGTGCTTTTCTTTTCCTAGTTGATCTTCTCAAGCCCATGTTTTGGCTAGTTCCTACCCCAGGATCTTGTTCCTCCTCCTCATCCGATGACTTAGATCTCTTCATTCCTTTTATCTGAGGTCTACTCATACGTTCAGAAGTTGTTGCAACACTTTCTTCCTCTCTTATTGAGGCTTGTGCCTCCTCATGAGTACTCTCATTTGCGATAGGAAGAAATACCTCATGGTTAGCATGGATTTTGTCCCAATTCTGTGGACATGCAAAATTACCTGACCTTGAAATGACTATTGACCCGTCATCATCTAAGAATCTCCATGCTTTTGCCCCCTGAGCATATCCCACCATGATCAGCTTCCTGGATTTATCCTGGCCTTTCCTTCTGATTGCTTTGGGCACTAGAACCCAAGCTTGAGTCCCAAACGCTCTCAAATGATTCAGAGGAGGTCTCTTACCATACAAAAGAAAATAAGGAGTTTCCTGAATAGGTTCAGACCACAATCTGTTAATTAAATAATTGGCTGTATTCATTGCCTCTCCCCATAAGTTGGCTGGTAAACCAGAATCTGCCAACAGAGAATCCTTCACAGTTTGTATCTTCCTCACAAACCTCTCAATTTTCCCATTCTCAGCACTTTGGTATGGGCAAGTGAGCCGGTGTTTTATCCCCTCCTTCTTCAAGAAATCTGCCAAATTATGTGATGTGAATTCTCCTCCTCTATCTGATTGCAAGGCTTTCACATTCACTTCAAATTGTCTCTTAACATAGGCCACCCAGTTCTTGAATATTTCAAACACTTCACTTTTGTGTTTTAACAGAAAACACCATGAAAAATTAGAAAAATCATCCAAAATACATAAACAATACACAGCCCCTCCTTTACTAGGAGAAAATGGTCCAATTAAGTCTGCATGTACCAGCTGAAAAGGCTTTTCTGACATTCTTAAGCTCTTTTACTTATTGGTGCAGACTGAACCTTTGTTCTTTTACAAACAATACAATCAAGAAAATGCTTGCAGTTATTCAACTTTAAACCTTTACTGCATTCCTGCATTTTCTCAATACTTTGAAACTTGGATGTCCCAAAACTCTGTGCAGTTCACATATACACTTATTATGCAATGGAGTGTTTTTGCCAACTATATTCACACTGCATGCATCCTTTTGTTCCAACACATATATACCATTCTGTATTCTTCCTGTACCATACAGTTTGGTCCCTTTCAGGATTTTAACTTTGCCTTCTGAAAAATAACATCAAACCCTTCACTATCAAGTTTACTCACTGATAGGAGATTAAACTCAACCTGTGGTACAAAATACACATCCTTTAGTGTTATGCCCAAACATTTAACATAAACTTCTCCTTTTACTTGAACAGAATAATGCTTCCCATCAGCAAGACTTACATTCAAACCATCCAGCTTATGTAACTTTTTTTTAACAAAGTCTTATCATTCACAATGTGTTTTGAGCACCCTGAGTCAACATAAAAAATGTCTTTCTGCTCAGGTCTTTTGTCTGTTTGCACAATTTTCACATGCGATGACCCCCTCCTCAATGGTTGCTGTACCTTTTGTTTGTCCCGTAACCTTGGGCATTCTCGTTTAAGATGTTTTGGAGAATGACAGATAAAACATCTCCTTACAGCACAAACAGTCTCCTTCTCTTGCTCCGCTGTATTTACAACCGGCTGTCTCTGCTGAGCAATCCCAGCTGTGCTTGCAGCCTCCATACTGCGGTCCTTCCGTCGATCCCAGTCTGCAATTAACCTGGCACAAATATACTGCAAATTAAGCTGAGCCTGTGGGAGTGACTCCAAGGAATTTACTATTCCGTCAAAGGAATCATCCATTGAAGACAGAACAATAAAGCATTTGTTTGCTTCAGTAAGTCTGAAGTCTCTCTGCTCCAAATCCATGAACAGGCTTTGCAAACACTGCAAATGGTCCTTCAGCTCCTCTCCAGCCTGAAGACGCTTTCTGTACATCCTCCTGGCTAGTACAGCCACAGTTGCCGCAGAGTCAGAGACATGCACCGCTTTCAACCGCTCCCAAATAGCATGTGCAGAGGACAAACTGCAAACGTGGACCAGCTGCTCATCTTCCACTCCGAGGATGAGGGTTGCCTTGGCCTTCTCCTGGGCTTTCTGCTGTTCAGCATTAGGGGCTTGTGGTGGTGGGTTCGAAATACATTCCCACAGGGATTCCCTCCTCAGGTAACTCTCCATACGCACCTTCCACATAGAGTACTTACTGCCATTCAACCTGGCAATGGGAAATGCTGCCAGATTCACTCCTGGATCCATCTTTCCGGCACAAAATTCCAAAATAAAAGAGTAAAGTCAAACCTGGTCTTTTCCAAAAGCAAAATATGGACCATGCAGCGTCAATGCTGACTGAGGCTAGGCTTTAGACCATCCGTCTGTCTGGGTGTCTGGGCCCATAACCTGTTACGCAGCGGTGTGGTCCGCCTAACGCTCATGTCCATAAGCTCAAGAAATACGCCAGACCAGCAGAGGTAAAATTGAAGAAAACAAATCTTTACTCTTGACCTTTACTCTATCACCACCCCACACCACACAGAAAATAACACAAGCAGTTATAGGCCCTTGGGTGTGGCACTAGGTTGCTGATTGCCTGTTAACCCAGGTGCACAGCATTATTACATACATAGCATACATAGCATTTTCATTCACACATAATCTTGGTCCTGCAAGGACTTATCGTAACATTACATATATTAGAAAACAACATTTTTTTCCTTACTTTATTTTCCAGATCACCAGACAGGCACACAGCTTGTGTGTGTGTGTGTGTGTGTGTGTGTGTGTACACACACATATGGGAAGGAGGGAGGGAGGAAAGAGGGAGGAGGGAAAGGGAGGGAGTGGGGGAGGGAAGGAAGAACTGGAGGAGGAAAGGGAAGCGACGAGAAGAAGGGAGGGAGGGAGGGAGGGAAGAAAGAGAGAGGGTATGAACGAAGGAAAAAGAGGGACAGAGGCAGGGAGAGTGAGGTGGAGAGTGAGGAAAAGGGAGGAGGGTGGGAAGGACGCGAGAGAGATAGGAAGTGGGCTCCCTCGAGCTTCACCTTTCCAACGTGGGCAAGGCTGCCTTCTCGTGCTTCCTTCTTGACCTCCAGCTGGGCGCAGAGGGCGGGCCTGGAGTGCAGGCAAACCTTCCTCCTCTCTGGCCTCGTGGCTTCTTCCAGTGCCTCGTGCTCAGCTGCTCTCGCCTGGCGGGAAACGGAAGAGCCCGCGCCATCCAAATACGCATGTGCAGAGCAGAAGGGAGGCGGTGCGTGGCTGCGCCTCCAGCCTTGAGGGCGCGATCTGCCGCTCCTCCCCCCTCCTTCCCTCTGCCCAGCCCTCCTTCTCCTCCCTCCCTCCTCAGGCACTAGCACCAGGCCAGCTGCAGCGGGGACAAAGATGTGCCCCGCAGCGGCGTCTCAGTCCAGCTGGAGTCGCCTCGCACTGCAACAAAGGCGCATGCGTGGAACCTGGCAGCCAGATGCGCCCCTGGCCACGTGGTGCCCTGAGGCGACCGCTTACTTGGCCTCCACTAAGAACCGCCCCTGGTCCTAAGTGAATTTTCCAATCACTCTGACCATCACTGGGTTCTGATTAGGAGCGAAAATGCCTGGATCTCCAAATTACGCACCGAGCACCCGTTTGTCGGTCCAATCTCTTTTAATTTAGGTTTCCCTTTTCTGGTGTGTGTAATTACCCCTGTAATGGATTTTCTGCCATTTCCTACTGATGGGATGGTCCGTCCTCCGTGTGAATTGGAAAGCTCATGATGATTTATCACCCTTGAGGACGCCTATTTATCCAAAACGTTGCCTCTGAAGAAGTCCTTGTGACGAAACGGCCCTCCGCCGGCCTTGGAGTGAGCTCCCGCCGTCAGGCACTTCTCTCCGTTGCCCTTACTACTGTGAGGTTCCGCGGGACTCTTGTTTACGAACTTCTGCAATTGTCAGCTTCACAGACACTTACTGGACGCCTCCAGAGCCTATTCTTCATTGAACTACGAAGACCAATATTGTTTGCGGCTCGCCATTTGGCGAGCCCCGCACATGCGCATTGTGCTAATAGGCCCGGTGGAGTGTTCCTTACATACTACAACGCCCAGAGACACTTGCGGCAAGCCACTGAGTGTGTCCGCACATGCGCATTGCATTTATTTGAATTTCTCAGCGTTTTCTGTGAACTCATTGCCTTTCCGCTTGACACAGACTTTCTGGGATCCTCCAATTGTGTCCTACAGTTCCTAGTTACCTACTAAGGTACTCTACTTCTTAATTTGAACTGTAGCGTTCCATTAGCCAGGAAGACTTCACCTCCTTCCTGGCCATTGGCATCTACATGGATTATTACTGTGTTTATATTGAATGTACTCTGCTGTTTTGCATATAATTGTATGTACGATACTTCTATTGGTGTACCCGCTTTGTGGTTTATCCACTTGTTCCCCTGTTATTGTACTTATCTCATCCCATTGTGGTAAATGAAATATTAGTGATATATATTTGAATATATGATATTTTGATACACACCTGTTTACTGTAGTATTTGCATCACCTGAATAGCTTGTTTATTTATTTCTATTCCTAGAGAAGTCTCTAGGTCGGCTTTCAGCCAAGACTCCATTGAAAAGTTCCTCTCTGTGAAATGCTATGGGCTTTGAAGCAAAAGTCAATAAAGACAAGAGTCCATTTTAGATGCAGAGGGTCATTTATTCACTTGCTCTCCATTCATTTCAGGGGTTCCTGGCCTTCTTCAAAACACGGTTCTGATGGATTCGCCTTCTTATAGAACTTATACTTGCATGTTGTTTTATCGACCTTTGCTATGCATCCTTCAACATGCGCAACACCACCGTATCTAAAAATAAGAAACAGAAGAAGGTAATCAATGACATGGGTTTTTAGACTTGCAAAGAGAAGAAGAGTCAGGTGCAGCTCCATCATATCTAGACCTAGAAGAGCAGTTGCGGTTGGGACGAGGTGGCACATCTCCATTCCACTCAGGCCCATAAGTGCATGAAAAAATCCACCCTCTAAGGCCAGGGCTGTGGCAGTTGGGGTGGAGAAAGGGCCTCCCATCTGCTTCTAGGTCTCTAAGGAATGAAAGAAACACCTTCCTCTATCCCAACTGCCACTGCCCTGGCCTTGGAGGGAGAGAAGAGGAGGCAGGCAGAGCTCCATCATGGCTTGAAGCAGATGAAAGATCCTCCCTCCTCTCCAACTGCCACTGCCTTAGCTTTGAAGGAAGAGGAAGCAGGTGAACCTTCATCATGCCTAGGTCCAGAAGAAAAGGCCTCCATCCATCCCAACTGTCACTGCCCTGGCCTTGGAGGGAGAGAAGAAGAGATAGAGCTCTACTATGTCGAAGCCTTCCATCCCAACTGCAACTGCCCTGTCATTGAAGGAAGAGGATCGTGGCATCATAAAAGATGCAGGCACAGCTCCATTCTGCTTATGTCCTGAAGCAGAAAAAACCTCCTTCCCGCATCCCAATTGCCACTGCCTTAGCTATGGATTGAGGAGAAGAAAGTGCAAGAAGCAGATGGAAGCTCCTCCTACACTCCCAACAGCCACTGCCCTGGCCTTGGAGGGAGAGAGGAAGAGGTAGGCAGAGTTCCATCCTGACTTGAAGCAGATGAAAGATCCTCCCTCCTCTCCATCTCCATTTCACTCAGGCCCATAAGTGCATGAAAAAACCACCCTGTAAGGCCAGGGCAGTGGCAGTTGGGGTGGAGCTCCAATCTGCTTTTAGGTCTCTAAGGAATGAAAGAAACACCTTCCTCTATCCCAACTGCCACTGCCCTGGCCATGGATTGAGGAGAAGAAAGTGCAAGAAGCAGATGGAAGCGCCTCCTACACTCCCAACTGCCACTGCCCTGGCCTTGGAGGGAGAGGAGGCAGGCAGAGCTCCATCCTGACTTGAAGCAGATGAAAGATCCTCCCTCCTCTCCACTGCCACTGCCTTAGCTTCGAAGGAAAAGGAGGCAGGTGAAGCTTCATCATGCCTAGGTCCAGAAGAAAAGGCCTCCATCCATCCCAACTGTCACTGCCCTGGCCTTGGAGGAAGAGAAGAAGAGATAGAGCTCTATTATGTTTAAGCCAGGGATGCTCATTAGGTAGCTCGGGAGCTACTAGTAGATCTTCGGCCCTCTTCCTGGTGATCTTGGAAAAATCTTATTTTCACCGTAGGATATCGGTGAAGCCATTTAGGCAATTTATTTTCTACATTCTATATTGATTGAAAAATATTCATTAAACTACTGAGTTGTGACCACCCTGAGGAGAAATATCAAAACGGGGTGGTTCCATGAAATAATGAACCTGTAGGTGGATCACCCATCACTTCCGTACATGGTGTGGATACACTTGCAACGCCAGCGTCCTACTGCATTATTACAACTTTGTTCCATCCTCACTTAGTGGATTACAATTACCTGGGAACCTGCATGATTTACACTTCTAGAGCAGTCGTGCTCTTTGGATTACAATATTATTTTGAATGCCCATACATTGATTACTGCGGATTCTCAAGGCTTACATTGGGGCTTACCACAGCTTGGACCTATAGCGCATTTGCATTTTCTTTGGACAATGTTTTTGTACTTACCTCAGAGGAGTTCTGGAATTATAACATCATTATATGCTGGTGGCGTGAGTAACGTGTGTGTGTATGTAATATATGTGCTCACCCATCTACACGTGTGCCATTTTGTATGACTATAATACATTGTGTATATGTGTAAACACTATTTTTTCTATTAAAAAGTTAGGCACTGTAGGGGCCTCAGGAGGAGATGATCGGGTCAGTCAGGGAAGTTGCAATGCAGAGACCACCACCCGTAATGTTAAAAGTCATAAACTCAGGCCCACAGGTAGAAAAATGCAATTACACGAAGAAGATGAGGAGATTGGGCCTTGAGGGAGAAAGGAGAGTGGCAGAAAGACATGAACGTGATGCCAGGCAGACCGTGTCTCACCCCTAAGGGTGAGACATGACATAGTCCAACATTTTTATGAAAACACCCATTTAGGTGAATCTGAAAAAAAAAGCAGCCTTGTTGGGGGAGGAAAAGGTATAATAGAGGGTCTGGATTTCGGTATCAAGACGGCTCGCCGTTTGAAGCAAGCATCTGCTCGCACAGGAAAGGGTTAACAGGACATTGAAAAACAGTTTGGCAAGGATTTGTCAAGAGACAAGATTGAAATGGTGCACACTGCACCAGAAGACAGGGCTGTCCCCTTTTGAAAGACTTTATGGGAGACCCCATTAAACATGAAGGACTATGAATGGAATGGCGTCAGACAGTCTGTTTTAAGAAATCAGCAAATCTTAGAACAAGTTTAGCTGCTAGGAAAAACACCTTGAAGAATTGAACCAATACCCTGTAGAATTGCACCACCCTACCCTTCTTCATTGCTTTTTCACCAGAAAACGTAATCGTGGAGGAGCCGTAAGCAGTCGAGATGGAGAGGGCCCGTGTCGTCCTGCTGGCCACGCCCCTGCCGTGAAAGTCGGAGGGATAAAGCCATGGATTAGTTGCACGAGAGTAAAAGAGAGTATCAGCTGTTCGAGAGAGCGGAGATCGATCCGGAGGATGGACAGGGACTTAAAATCAGTAAGCGAGGCCCTGGAAAAGGGTCAACCAGGCCACGAAGTTGATCGCTACGGGTGCAAGTGACCTGCGTGGACAAGACGCTGTGTGGCCCACCGAGAGACAGGAAAGCACTAAAAGCATTATCATTGAGGGGGAGTGGGGCCAAGTACTGATGAGAAAGATAGAATGGAGACCATACACATACCTCACACTGCTCAGACACAAAGGGACTGGAATGATGCGACATGCAATCACATGTATGCCAAAGACAGTATAGACAAGGCTCAGTTCATGATATCTCATAGTTTCCCTATACTAACAACGCCATATGTTTCAAGTAGAAGGTTAAAAGCACTTATTATGTAATAGGAGATGGGGAGGAGAAAATCATCTCATTAATGGAATTGATTTAATGTGAAATGGTTAAAGTCATTAGTAATGCTAATCATCATGATTTTCTGTTCTGTATTGTTGAAATCTTGCACCTTTGCAATGAAAAAGTCAGTCAAGTCAGTAAAAAAAAGTGAAAATGGGTGAAAAACGTGATTGGCAGATAGTTTGGAGTACATCTTGAGTGGTAAAAGCATGCTGTGTAATCGATTCATTGGCCAGAATCGTTTACAAGAAAAAAGTTAGGAATAAAGCAGAGTTGATGCTTTCAGCAGAGGTACTGTCAGGAGGGAGTGCTGCTCAGTATAGGCTTCAGAATACTGGAGTAGTTTGCCAAGTAATAATGACGGGAATAAGCTAATATGATTAGTAGAAAGGCACAAGAACATCAAGTGCCTTTTTAGATAAGCGCCCTGACAGGCCGAATGCTAGCAACATGCTTTTGTGTACAATGTTCTTGAATGAATAGATAGTGCGCATGGCAATTAGAGGCTTCTCCGTGAATGCTAGGGAGGAGTTGCATAGATTTGTAACAACCTGAAAACACCAGAGCAGATAGCGTAGCCTGAGAATCAGAATTAATACATACGCCATGCCTTTTAGCAAATAGGAATGAGATGCTAGGATGCTTTGTTTAATTGGATAATAAGGTTGGTTCATACAGGCCAGCCAATAATGATGATGAAGATGGACGGAATTGGGGATCTGCAGCCATTGATGATATAAAACCTGTGTGCTGGAAATGATCGGGGCTCTGCCATTTGCAGCCTTATGCTAGGCAGACCCCGTTAGCTGATGTAATCAATAAACCTTTGACTTCATTGCCGCAGCCGGTTGTTACGTCTTTTCTCGTTCCTGTGCCCGCACGTTTATGCCGCTTGAGGTAAAAAGGTAAACATTTCGGAGTTTTGGGACTCCGAGTATTCTGCTTCATTACCATAAGGGTACTATATAAGCTGCAAATTTATCATAGTTATTCCCAAATAGTTTTGGTGTGTACTGATCTTCGGGCCTCACCAGCCGGATGGAGCGCTCCTGCCATGCGTGCGCACACCCTGCTGCTGGCTTCCGCTCTCGCAGTGCTTCATCCGCCTGCGGGGCATTGCAGGAAGCAGAAAGCAGGAGGCGGGACCTCTGGAGGGAGCAACCTGCCTCTCCCTCGTCCAGAAGCAGCTGTGCAGCCTCCGTTGCCTGCGAGACAGGCAGGGCAGAGCGCTCCCTCTGGATGCCCCGCCTCCTGCTTTCTGCTTCCTGCAATGCCCCGCAGGCGGATGAAGCACTGCGCAGGATTTCTAGCCTGTTCAAGGGGCCTCGTTCCTGTGGGTTTCTAGCCTTGTGGATATTGAATAACTTTGCCTGGATTGTCTTTGCATCCTGTTGATTCCTGTCTGGATTAATACTGCCTTGGAATGTTTGTATATCTTTTGTGGACACTGCTTTATCTTACTGCATTTTATTGACTTTATACTTTTTGGAACTTCCTTACTTTTTATAAGCATCTATTTCTACTGGCTACTTTATTTTGCTTCAATAAAAGGATTGGATTTTTCACTCATCGTGTGGTGTGTTTTAAGTCATATGGCTTTTCCTGTTCTGGAGTGCAACATTCAGGGGGGTTGTGATTTGGAAACTATAAATCACTTTACGTACCAGAATCCCGTAACATTATTTATTTAGAGTGCAAGCCTTACAGCAGGGATCGGAGCAGAGGTATAAACGGCCTAAATGAGTGAATCCACTTTGCCTACCTGGTGCAGCACTCCATCCCGCCTGTGCCGCAGTGGCATTCCAAACAGCCAGCTGTGTTCCAAGAATCACCCACAGGGCGCTCACTGTTTTCATATGGATCGATGCACACAGGCTCCACTGGTTTTCCTAAGGATCAAAAACACCAATTGGCTTTACTTTCAATAGTGCCATAAAGTGTGCTAGAGATCTGGCCTGGCCGTGGCCAACGTTTCCAGAAAGGACTCTTATCTGTGATCAAATATGATGTGTCGTTTGAATGAAATTGCTTGGAAAGTGCATGGTTGGGGCCTATAGAAGCTAAAGATGCCATCCTAAGAAATGAGGCCTGGAAAACTACAAAAGGAGGTGAAGAATTCCTGAACTGTAATTAAAAGTTGCTGATGAGAACTGCGGGCATGGCTGACCAGTGACTCTTGGGGGGAAACAACATGTTTACATTACCAGAGACAAGGAGTCTTTAAGTTAAGGAGGCAAACACAGTGCTCCTAAAGAAGGATAACAAATAATCAGTTAAGGAAGAAAAGCCAACATCTGTCTGGCAAAACAACTTGTTAGTCATTTACAAAGACAACTAGAATAGCAACAAAATATTGTTATATAAGAGACCTTTTTACTATCCAAAAATGTGGCAGACAGGAGGAGTCTGGTTACCCACCGCTCTTCTCCAAGGGATGGAGAGAGATGGTGTATTTGCAGAATGACAGATTTCTGGAACATGGCCATACAGCCTGGAAACCTCACACAAACCCAATGATTCCGGCCAAGAAAGCCTTTGACAACACAATCTGGCCTATGTTCGGCTGTCTTCTCCAGGAGAAGGAAGACGGGATGGTAACGTATGCATGTAGGAATGAATGCTTATATGTGTGTGTGAATGCCGAGTAAACTATATTTCCCCTTGTTTGTGTACCCAATGTAGCTATAGTCTGTGTGTCTCTGGGAGATGAGACAAAAGCCCTTGCAAAACTGCAACTCCCAATATTCCATAGCATGCAACTATGACAGTTGAAGTGGGATCAAGTTGCGGTTGTTCTACAATGCAGATGCAGCAGGCACGGGCAAACCGGGTGTTTTGGACTTCAACTCCCGGTAAGCTGTTAGGAATGGAGAGAGTTGGAGGGCCAAAGTTTGTCCGTGCCTGCCCTAGAAGGAATTAGCATGCTTGACCACTTTACCGTCTTTGATCACTTCTTTATGCCTTGCTCCAAAGCAGGCTCCATGGCACACGGCCACCACGACGCAGAGGACACCCAGCCGGAAGAGAGCATTCTGAAATAGAGGCACCAGGGATAAAGCACAGAAAGCATACTACAGAGTTTTCTTGGCAGCATTTGTTTGCATTGCTTTGAGGCTGAGAGTGTGTGATTTCGGTAAAGATTTTCCCCTTGACATTAAGTCTAGAGGGGTGTTTCTCAGCTCTGTTTCTAAGCCAAAGAGCTGGCGTTGTCCGTAGACGCCTCCAAGGTCATGTGGTCGGCATTTATTTATTTATTTATTATTCAATTTTATATTCCGCTCCTCTCTGCAGGCTCGAGCGGATCACAATGAGCAATAAAACATGCGATAAAACATATAATAAAACATCAGATAAAAACACAGTATATGACAGAACATCAGCAGATTACATTTCTCGGCACAGATGGAGACATAGCGTCCACGCTCGGGTTTACCCAAACGCCAGCCTAAAAAGGGCCGTCTTACAGGCCGTCTTACAGGAGCACCGTTACCTTTCCACAGAAGCGGTACTTCTTGATCTAATCACACTTGCATGTTTCCTAATTGTGAGGTTGGCAGAAGCTGGACCTAACAGTGGGAGCTCACCCTGCTCCCCGGATTCAAACCGCCGACCTTTCAGCCAGCAAGTTCAGCAGCTCAGTGGTTTAATCTACTGCATCACTGGGAGCTTCTGTGACTAATAACAACAACTTTATTTATATTCCACCCTCTTTCCACAAGGGGACTCAGACTTGAGCAAGATTTGAACTGCTGTCTCCAGATTTGCAGCCCAGTGTTCAGAACGCTACACCCAGCTAGCTTTCTATACGTTCCGTATATGCAGTATAACCCGTACCTATAAGACCAGCACCCACATCCAACCAAATTTGTCTTCTTTTCGGATTTTCTAGGCTAGAGGTGCTTCTTTTCAATTACCTCTGGTTTCACATACCTATACCAGTGGTTTTCAACCTGTTTTGAGCCGCAGCACATTTTTTACATTTACAAAATCCTGAGGCACACTACCAACCAAAATGACACAAAATGACACTCTAACACACTAATACATATAGTTAATATGTTTTTAAATGTATTTATACACTCAGTGTGAAACCTGGGCCTGTTTCCTCTCACATATTTATACATGGCTATCATGTCTTCCCTCGGTCTTCTCTTCTTCAGGCTAAACACGCCCAGCTCTTCAAGCCGCTCCTCACGGGGCTTGTTCTCCAGACCTTTGTGAAATTTCACCCTGAGTGAAACTTGCTTCCAGTTAACTATGGATGTCATGAAGCTGTTATAAACAGTTCCTTGGGGGAGGGGGGAGGCAACTCTCAAAAAATCCAGTAAAATAGTAAAAATAAAACATTTCCATGCGGCTCAATTTGTTTCTTGAAAACCTGTGAGGGGGCTGCTAGGAGGGGAGAGAGTGCCAATTTCCCACGGCACACCTGATGGTCACTCATGGCACACTGGTTGGGAAAAACTGACCTATACAAAGTCTTGGAATGTGGACACAGGGATCATAATGTATTTTGAAAACTTATTCCATTAAGACATATCCCCAAACCTTAAGGTTTCCAAATCCACCGAAACTTATGCCGCTTACTTACTAGGAATATGTCGAGACGATATTTTGACATACTTGTCAACATTTTTTAAACAAAACCCCCAACTAAAGGCGACCTGAATAATGTATACGTTGATTAGAAAATGTGGACCATTTCCCCTCCCTTGGCAGCCCCCTCTCCACAAAAGTCAACACTGAGACTGAAATACAACACCGCCTGAGCTCTGCGAGCGCAGCATTCTTCCGAATGAAGCAGAGTGTGTTTGAGGAACGGGACATCTGTAGAGATGCCAAGGTGCTTGTTTAGAAAGCCATTGTCCTCCCAATATGCCATTCCAGGCTGTGGTGCAGCTGCCTGATAGCCAGCTGCATGAAATGACTACTGACTGAGAGGTCATGAGTTCGAAGCCAGCCTGGGGCGGAGTGAGCTTCCAGCCATTAGTCTAACTTGCTGTTTAAGGAGCTCCATGGGCTGCCGTTCATCTTCCGGCCCCAATTCGAAGTTCAGGTCATCACCTATAAAGCCCTGAACGTGTTCGGACCCGCCTACCTTTGTGACCGCATCTCCTGCCACCAACCTGCACAACCTCTCCGATCCACTGGGGAGGCTCTTCTCTCGCTTCTCCCACTGTCACAGGCAAGATTAGTGGGAACAAGGGAGAGAAGAGAGCCTTCTCTGCTGTGGCTCCCTGTCTTTGGAACTCACTACCTGGTGAGTTTAGGCCAGCCCCATCTTAGCAGTTCAGTGCATATTTATTTATTTATTTATTATTTTTAAAAAATTGTACCTCGACCTTTTCACCTCCATGGAGGGACTCAGACCGGCTTACAGCAAAATTCAACGCCATACAAATTTAAAACATCTTAAAACAGCATATTAAAATACATAAAAACAGAGATACATAAAAACCACATTGTCATTAAAACCACATTCAGCTCGGTATATAAAAGTGGTCACCCATTTCAGATTGAAATCAATCTCAGCTTATTCTGGGAAGGCCTCGTTCCACATCCAAGTCTTCACCCGCCTCCTGAAGGACAGCAAGGAGGGGGCAGATCTAACATCGCTTGGGAGGGAGTTCCACAGACGAGGGGCCACAACAGAGAAGGCCCTGTCTCTCACGCTTGCGAAGATGGCGGGATCGAGAGCAGGGCCTCTCCGGAGGATCTTAATGTCCTTGACAGTTCATAGGGGAGAATGCGTTCAGACAAGTAAACTGGGCCAGAACCGTATAGGGTTTTGTAGGTTAAAACCAGCACTTTGAATTGTGCCCGGAAACTAACTGGCAGCCAGTGGAGCTGGCGCAGCAAGGGAGTTGTTTGCTCCCTGTACCCCACTCCTGTTAGTAACCTGGCTGCCGAGCGTTGGACTAATTGCAGCTTCCGAGCAGTCTTCAGAGGCAATCCCACGTAGAGAGGGTTGCAGTAGTCTAATCAAGATGTAACCAGAGCATAGACTACCACGGCCAAGTCAGACTTCCCAAGGTACGGGCACAGCTGGCGCACAAGCTTTAACTGTGCAAAAGCTCTCCCGGCCACCGCCGAGACCTGGGGCTCCAGTCTCAGCGATGAGTCCAGGATCCCTCCCAGACTGCGAACCTGCGCCTTCAGGGGGAGTGTAACCCCATCAAGCACCGGCTGTAACCCTATGCCCTGTTCGGCCGTGCGACTGACCAGGAGTGCCTCTGTCTTGTCTGGATTTAGTTTCAATCTGTTAGCCCTCATCCAGTCCGTTACAGCGGCCAAGCACCGGTTCAGGACTTGAACAGCCTCCTTAGTAGCAGGTGGGAAGGAGTGACAGAGCTGGACATCATCTGTGTACAGATGACACCGCACCCCAAAACTCTGGATGATTTCCCCCAATGGCTTCATGTATATGTTAAATAACATAGGGGACAGTACTGAGCCCTGCGGGACCCCACAGTACAATGGCCATGGGGTCGAGCAGTAGTCCCCTAGCACAGGGGCGGATTTACCATTAGGCAAAGTAAGCACCCGCTTAGGGCGCCACGTAGTCAGGAGCACATCTGGCCGCCAGGTTCCACGCATGTGCCATTGCTGCAAAGGGACTCCAGCTGGACTGAGACGCCAATCGCCCAAAATGCCCGTCTCGACTGCAAAAAGTTCGCCCATCACATTTCACAATCGGGGCATCGATCTACTACTGCAGGCGGAATGGGAAACCTTGGCATCTCCTCCAACATCTCAGTGTTAGACTCTTAGTCATGTAGGATCATTATATATTGGTGTTTCTCAACCTTCCTAATGCCGCTGATAACACACAGAATTTGGGGGTCTTGCCATGAAGGCAGACCGGCTAGACCCACCAAAGAGGGCCCATGTCAAACCTGGTGAGAAAGGAAGCAACCAATCCTATATTTTTCCTAAAATGTCCTAATTTAAACAGATCTCACCAAAGCCTGAAGAGGACGCCATTGAGGTTTTTATTCATTCCAGCTGGAAAAGATCACAGCCGCAATCATTCACCATGCTGTAATGTACATCCCTTAGTGAACATCCCTTTTATAGGGTTACAGATTTGAATTTCCCTCTTCCCACCCCCTGCTGCTGATTGGCAGATGTCATGACTTGCAGGTGGGGCACAGGCGGTCCCTGTGCATGGCCCCAGCCAATGAGGGCGAAGAAGGAGGAATAATGAGAGAAGGGGTGGTTCTGAGGGTGGGCTTTGCCCAGGCTTCCCAAACCAGTTTTTTCTGAGTTGCAGACAAAGGCCTTAATCCCTTATTTCCTGTTCTGGCCAAGCACAGACCAAAAATCCTTTTGTGTGAGTTTCAGTAGATTGGGGGGTAAACAAAGAGGTTTCCAGTTTTGCCATGATCCTGGGGTGTTTCATTATAAGATTGTGAAAAGGAGATATGGTTTGCATAGCTGGTTTTGGGTCTCTGGAGAAACCCTTTTGTGATGTGTAACAAAAATGTTGCCAAAACAGCTTATGGGTCCCTGGCAAGCGAATCTTAGAAGCCAGTTTTCCATAGCCAAGTGATAATCTGTTGGGGCTCCTGGACAGATTTCACCTATTGTTTATGCAATGTCTTTGATTGAAGCCAGAGATAAGGAACTTCCTGGCCCAAGGGTGTGAGTTTCTCTTGAGCCAGGGTGTGTGTTGGTTCATGAAAAGGTGACACTTCATATTTCATTTCATAGGCGGACACAGGAGAGTAAAACATATAGAAAAATACATTCAAGTAATAGGAACCATATTTCATATCAACCCCTCCCACCCCCAGACCAGGGAGATATAAGGTTTATTACATTCATGAGATCAGTCCATAAGACCAGACAGAGGTCTTTCTCTGTAGCGGCACCAGGGCTCTGGAATGCCCTCCCGGAGAGTGCCCGAGCCATCTCGGGTGGGCCCATTTCGGAGGGCATGCAAGACAGCCTCTTTGGGCTGGCCTTCAATTAAGTGCCCGAGGCGACAATGTACACTGTATGCCCTCTTAACCCATGCTCTGACCTTTGTAACTGTTTTAATGTGGCTTTTGTGTTTTGGTTTTATGTTTTATTGTCTGTACTGGCCGCATGCCGCATGTTGCGCTGTGCTGTCGGTGTAATTTTATGTGATCCGCCCCGAGCCTGCCGGGAGGAGCGGAATACAAGAATGAAATATAAATAAATAAATAAATAAATAAAGATCTTGAAAAAGGGAAAGAAAAGTCCTTAGCAAGTCTGCATGCTGCAGAGAGGTGTCCAAAGCGTTGGCATGACGAAACAGGAGCTGGAGTCATTGAATTATGGGGAAAGTTCATGAAAATAAGTCTTGGAGAGTTCTTTGAGATCAATTGAGAAAGCATGTGCTGAGGGAAAAGTCTTGTCCTTGGAGGTTTGTTTTATTGGAGGATTAGCCACAATGTTAGGAGAGAGGAAAGGAAAGCAAAACAGGAACATATCTTCGGAGACTGCTGCTGTAACCACACTACCCAGCCATGCTGGTCCAATGGACATTTTTTTGGAACTGTGGAACTCCCTGCTGCAGGCCAATGAAACAGGGGCTCTGGGGCTCGACTTCACCGCGACCCCTTTATACAGTTCCTTTTGTTGTGATGACCCCCAACCATAACATTATTCTCGTTGCTACTTCATAAATTATAACATTTATAATTAATTATAATATTTATAATTATAAATCATAATTAAACTATAATACTGATATTGTACTATGCTGATAATATAATATATTGTATGTATATATGTCTTGTAAGCCGCTCTGAGTCCCCTTCGGGGTGAGAAAGTCGTAAATAAATACATAAATAATACATAAATAAATGTCATTTTGCTATGGTTATGCATCGTAATGTAAATATCTGACATGCAGGATGTATTTTCATTCACTGGACCAAATTTGACACAATACCCGACACGCCCACATTTTAGTACTGGTAGGTTTGGGGTTGCGGTTGATTTCATCATTTGGGAGTTGTAGTTGCTGGGATTTATAGTTCACCTACAATCAAAGAGCATTCTGAACTACACCAATGATGGAATTGAACCAATCTTGGTGCACAGAACTCCCCCATGACTAACGGAAAGTATTTGAAGGGTTTGGTGGGCACTAACCTTGAATTTGGGAGTTGTAGTTCACTACATCCAGAGAGCACTGTGGACTCAAACAATGATGGATCTGGACCAAACTTGGCACAAATACTCAATATGTCCAAATGTGAATACTGATGCATTTTGGCGAAAAATAGACCTTGATACATATTGAGTATTTGTGTCAAGTTTGGTCCAGATCCATCTTTTGTTTTTGTTCACAGTGCTCTCTGGATGTAGATGAACTACAACTCCAAAACTCAAGGTCAATGCCCACCAAACCCTTCCAGTATTTCCCGTTGGTCATGGAAGTTCAATTCCATAATTGGTGGAGTTCAGTGTGCCCTTTGATTGTAGGTGAACTATGAATCCCAGCAACTACAACTCCCTAATGACAAAATCAATCCCCCAAACCCCACCAGTATTCAAATTTGGGTTTTTTCGGGTCTTTGTGCCAAATTGGTTCCAGTGAATGAAAATACATCCTGCAGATCAGATATTTACATTACGATTCATAACAGTAGCAAAATTACAGTTATGAAGTAGCAACCAAAATCATTTCATGGTGGAGTTCTCCACAGCATAAGGATCTGTATTAAGTGGTTACGGTATTAGGAAGGTTGAGAAACACTGTTCTAGAGCAGGGGTGCTCAGAATGGTGATCGGGATCACCAGGGTGATCTTCGGGCCTCATCCTGGTGATCTTCAGGCCCCTGACCAGGTTTTTGCTGTTGGTCCCCTGCACGGTGCCAAGAAGTCCTCCGTCGGTGCTCCTCCCGACTCCCTGCTCGCGTGCCGCCTCCATAACGCAGCAGAGTCCAAGTGGCAGAATGGGCACCCTCTTTTGGATTCCTCCCCCCCCCCCCTGTCCTTCTCCAGCCACTCAGAGTCGTAGGAGACCAAAGGGGGCGGGCCTGGATGACGCGATGCATGGCTGGCCCCGCGTGCATGCACAGAAGCGCCCATTCTGCCTCTCGGACTTCTCATGAGCTCTTGGAGGCGGCGTGGAAATAGGAGCAACGACGGAGGAAAAGAAGAAGGACGCTTTGGGGTCATTTCCTTACCGCATCTCAAAGGTTGGTCTTTTTACTTTGGGGTGGGTGCTTGATTGTTCTGTGGCATGTCCCTTTGTTTATTTTTAAAGTTTAAAAATGGCCTTTTAGATCCAAAGCCTCTCTGCTTGCTTTGTTCCTTGAGAAATATATGTTGGGGAATATGGAAATGTGGGAGAAATGGGGTGGTTGGATGTATTTTTGCATGCCCCTTTGTTTACCTTGCTGAGTATTAAATGGCCTTGCAGTTCAAAAGCCTCTCTTCTTACTTTCTGGCTGATAATATGTGTGGTAATATGGCAGTGTGGGAGAAATGGGGTGGTTGGATGTATTTTTATGCTCTGCTTTATATTGTTGTTATTAAATTGAAATGTTGATGTTTTATAACTTCATTTTATTTTTTTATTTTATTTTTTATAAAGTTTTATCAGGTATTTTATAACTTCATTTTATGTAAACTGCCCCGAGCCTGCTGTAAGGAGCAGTACATAAAAATGAATAATAAATATAAATAAATAAGAAAATAGTTAAACGTTTTACATTTCTGGGTAGGTTATCTTTGGGATTTGGTTTTTTAATCAGTAGATACCATGCTGAAAAAGTGTGAGCAACACTGTTCTAGCGTGTAGAAGATTAATTTATAGTCTTGTGGTATTATGAATGTAAATATAACAGCAGGATTTGCAACTGTTGATGAATTTCCTTTCCTAAGAGGTATTAATGCTTAGGTGTTTACATTTTGAGATGATTCATTACTGAAATGTCTGTTGTTGTTGTTGTTGTTTCTTAGGAGTTCCCCTTCTGTCCTTTCCCGCCTGGAAATTAACTTGAGATCAGAAGGGAGATCAGAAGGACTTTGCAGTAAGCCAGAACACTGGCCTTCCTCCAGGAGTCTTTCTCCTTTGTCTCCTGTTGCTCCATGAACTGAAGGCGCCAGAGAAGAGATGCAACATTTGTCTGTTTGCATTGTATGATCTTCCTCTCTGTATGGGCTGCATTGCATGGGGAACATGTATATTGGTAGCTGCATATCCAAAATGTCTTGCTTAGGTTTTCCCTTGTTGTATCTTCCCCAAATGTTGATTATTGTTAGAAAAAACCTCCTGGGACCCCACAGGGAATCAGAGAAGGCCGCAACG
>JARBWK010000013.1:4719550-4840651 GCA_030556195.1 Anolis apletophallus | reverse complement strand
CAAAACACTCCACAGGAACCAACCTTGGCACACAATGGCTTCCTCAAATAACCCGGCACCGCCGGGTCCTCAGCTAGTTTATCATAAAATATGGCTGGTTCTCACAAGCCTCGGAAACTTGTGCCCAGTTGCAATAACATACTGTACATTTATTTGATCATTTTAAAACAAAGAAACCATGCTTCTGCTTGACTGAAACTCACCACACAAGGAGGTATCGGTCCAGGACAAAAGGAACCATTTATTTTCAAATAAAGACAAATAGCCAGGTAGACTTGAGCACCCAGGTGTAGCTCGTTTGCCCTTAGGTCATTCCCAAGCTCACAGGAATTTCACCATACCTGCCAGTTCCATTGTTTTCCTCTTGACCTTTGTCCTGTCTCCCTGGTTTTCCTCATTAGCCGGAATGCGAAATACACTAGTTTCCAATAGGCTGGGAGGATCTCCAGCTGGCATTTTTTGATGCTCAAGTTGTTTGCCACATCTCCATCCAATCAGCTGAGAGCACACATACCCAAGACAGGCCCCAAAATTTGAATATGTAAGATTTAAAGGTATATAAGCATTGTAACTTTACAAAATAAACAGGTTAGCCTTTCGATCACTTAGGACTGTGGCTTTCATCCTTTCCAGATGGTCAGAACCTTCTCTCGGTGGGGCATGCTTCCAGGATTTGGTAAGACTATTGATTTGGGATATTTGGGATTTCTAGCATTTAAAAGGATCCACCAAATCCCTATTTAGGAATCCCTGCTTTTAGGGGGTTTTGGTGTCCTTGGCCCCATCTGGGCAAGGCCCTTTCTATTGTTCGGTAT
This sequence comes from Anolis apletophallus, assembly GCA_030556195.1. Lineage (NCBI taxonomy): Eukaryota > Metazoa > Chordata > Lepidosauria > Squamata > Anolidae > Anolis > Anolis apletophallus. Next base: position 4,839,836 of record JARBWK010000013.1, on the reverse strand, counting down.
CACCCTGACCAATGGAAAATACTGGGAGGGTTTGGTGGGCATTGACCTTGAGTTTTGGAGTTGTAGTTCATCTGTTTTTAATCTTGAATTTGGTGAGAGTTGCCCCGAGCCACCCGGGAGTGGCGACTCACAAATTTGAATAAATAAAATAAATAAAATAAAATACATCCAGAGAGCACTGTGAACAAAAAACAAAAGATGGATCTGGACCAAACTTGGCACAAATACTCAATATGTATCAAGGTCTATTTCCCCCCAAAATCCACCAGTATTCACATTTGGACATATTGAGTATTTGTGCCAAGTTTGGTCCAGATCCATCATTGTTTGAGTCCACAGTGCTCTCTGGATGTAGGTGAACTACAACTCCAAAACTCAAGGTTAGTGCCCACCCAACCCTTCAAGTACTTTCCGTTGGTCATGGGAGTTCTGTGCACCAAGATTGGTTCAATTCCATCATTGGTGTAGTTCAGAATGCTCTTTGATTGTAGGTGAACTATAAATCCCAGCAACTACAACTCCCAAATGATGAAATCAACCCCATCCCCAAACCTACCAGTACTAAAATGTGGGCATGTTGGGTATTTGTGTCAAATTTGGTCCAGTGAATGAAAATACATCCTGCATGTCAGATATTTACAGTACGATGCATAGCCGTAGCAAAATGACATTTATTGATGTATTATTTATGTATTTATTTACGACATTTATATGCTGCCTTTCTCACCCCGAAGGGGACTCAGAGGGGCTTAGAAGACATATATACATACAATATATTATATTATCAGCATAATACAACATCAGTATTATAGTTTAATTATGATTTATAATTATAATTTATAATCTCTATATATAAAGGAGACACGGTCGTGCAAAGAAGGATATAGACAAAGAAACTATAAGTCGCAGAAGCACCAAACTTGGCAGCCTACTGGACCATTACACTCGCTACAGACAACAGCAAAAAACCGACCTACGTCCTCCCAGCACCCCAAAAACGATCCCCAAAAATTGCCACCGGAACTCCCAACCCTGGCCACTGTTGCCAGCGCGAACGCTTAGAACGTTCGCACATGGCAGCCAGAGCGCCTCCGCCTCCCTCAGGAAGAGCGGCGGGGGACTGAAGGAGGAGGGGAAACCCCTCCCTCCTCCCCAGCCCCTCCCACCTCCTTCCGCACCCCCTGCCACCGCGACACTCCCTCCCCCAAGCCCCCTCCCTCCTCCCGGGCTCCCGCCTCCCCGCCCGGTTCCAAAGCCTGGCGGGGGCGGGCCAGGAGGCGGGACACTCCCTCCCAAGCCCCCTCCTCCCTCCCGGGCTCCCGCCCCCGCCCGGTTCCAAAGCCTGGCGGGGCGGGGCCAGGAGGCGGACACTCCCCTCCCCCTCCCTCCCCCTCCTCCCGCTCCCCGCCTCCCCGCCCCGGTTCCAAAGCCTGGCGGGGGCGGGGCCAGGAGGCGGGACACTCCCCCTCCCAAGCCCCTCCCCTCCTCCTCCCGGGCTCCCGCCCCGCCCGGTTCCAAAGCCTGGCGGGGGCGGGCCAGGAGGCGGACACTCCCTCCCAAGCCCCCTCCCCCTCCTCCCGGGCTCCCGCCTTCCAGCTGCTTCCGGACCTGGGCGCCGCTCCTGGATCCGGGTCGCACGGCCGACGCCGTGGCCGCCTCCTCTGCTGCCTCCTCAGCCTCCTCCGCCGTCTCGCAGCTGTTCCCGGACTCGGCCCGCATGGGCGGCACCGTGGCCGCCTGGAAAGCGGACGAGGAGGCGGCCACGACACCGCCCGCACCACCCGGGTCCAGGAGTGGCGCCTGGTCTGGAAGCGGCTGGAAGGTGACGGAGGAGGCCAAGAAGCCAGCAGAGGAGGCGGGAATGGCGCCGTCCCACGCATCCTGGGTCCAGGAGCGGCGGCACTACACTTCCCAGAAAGCTCCGCATGAACAGGAAGTGACCGTGCGGGGCCTTCTGGGAAGTGTAGTCCCGTGGAGGACTTCCGGCCGGGAGAGGCGGGACTTCCTCCTGGCGCCTGCTTTGGCGCATCCTTGCCCTCTTCTGCCGCTCCCTGCTGCTCCTGGACCTGGGCCGGCGAAACACGCGGCCCGGGTCCTAGAGCGGGTCCTAGAGCGGCTACGAGGCGGCGGAGGAGGCCTATGAGGCGGCAGAGGAGACGGCCACGACGCCGCCCACCCGGCCCACCTCAACAACCGCCTGAGAAGCAGCGGAAGACCCCCCTTCCCACGACGACGAGGAGAACACAGAAAATAAAAAGTAAGGAAACGAAAAGAAAAGAATAGAAGGATGGAAGGGGAGAAGAAAGGAAGAAAAAAGGAAGGAAAGAGGGAAGAAGGAGAGAGAGAGAAAACATACAAGGATGGAAGGAAGGAGGGGGAAGGAAAATACACCAGAAAGGAATGAAAAAGCCACAGCGAAGCGTGGCCGGGTCAGCTAGTTAATTATAAATATTATAATTTATGAAGTAGCAATGACAATAATGTTATGGTTGGGGGTCATCCCAACGAAAAGGGACTGTATAAAGGGGTCGCGGCATTAGGAAGGTTGGGAAACAACAATATATAATGATCCTACATGACTAAGAGTCTAACACTGGGATGTTGGAGGAGAGGCCAAGGGTTTCCATTCCGCCTGCAGTAATAGATCGATGCCCCGATTGTGAAATGTGATGGGAGAGACATAAACCTTTGATTTGCCGTGGGTCCCATTCTGTCGTCATATTTCTTTGGAAGCCACAAGAGCCTCTTGCTTATCGCAGGGATCGAGGTACAAATCAAATACTGGCGAAGTCCAGACCAAACACGTCTTTCCCAATCACCTTTGTGCCTCTGTGTCACGTTCATTGGGCCTGAACACAACTGCCACGGGGAGGTGTCCTCCTCGCGTTTTCCTCTTCTCGGCTCCATAAATTCAGGGAAGACATTCTCCACCCAAGCGGCCAAGAAATCTCTCTCCCGGTTGTCAAGATCTGTTCGGGGAAAGTCTGCTTTTCCAAATCGGAGAAGGCAAAATGGTAAGTCAAGTAATGTTTTTGCAGTCTGGCTTGATTTGGACCAGATCTGAAAATGGCAAAGTATGTGTGAATTGTTATTATTATTATTATTATTATTATTATTATTATTGCTGAGTTGTTGTGAGTTTTCCCACGCTGTATGGCCATGTTCTAGGAGCATTCTCTCCTGACATTTCGCCTGCATCTTTGGCAGGCATCTTCATAGGTCGTGAGGTATGCTGGAAACTAGGAAAATGGGTTTTATATATCTGTGGAATGATGTTCAGGGTGGGAGGAAGAACTCTTGTCTGTTGGAGGCAAGTGCGAATGTTTCAATTGGCCACCTTGATTAGCATGGAATGGCCAACAAGGGATTCCCCAGGCAGTAAGAAGCTTGACCTTGAAACTGCTAGGCCATTAAATGTTAATCAAGGTGAATAATTGCAACGTTCACCCTTACCTCCAACAGACAAGAGTTCTTTCTCCCACCCCAGACCTTCAACAGATATGTAAAACACACTTGCCTAGTAGGCCTGGTTAGGTTTGTCGGAATGGTTGTAAAATCAGAATGAATTCGGATTAAATTCACTTCTGAAGTGGTTTCGAAGCGATGTAAGCAACCCAGAAGTGAATTTGCCATTTCGAAGCCACCACCGCCGTTTTCGGAAAGGAATAGGCAAATACACAGATCTTGCCCCAGGCCTAACATGGAGGGAAAGACAGCCGCGTCCAAGCTGGGTGTTTAACCCAGTTTGGATGCAGATGCCTTCCCTCCACATTAGACCTGGGGCAAGAGCCGCGCACGGCTCTCGCGCCAGTTTTAATGCGGAGGGAAGGACCTCTGCAACCAAACTGGATGTTTAACCCGGTTTGGATGCAAATGCCTTCCCTCTGCCATTAAGAAAGCCGTTGCGAAATTTCTGAAAAATTCGTAAAAATTCCTAGTGACCCTACTAGGATATTTTGATTGTTATATACAGTATACTTGTGTGTGTTTTATGAGTTGAATTCACAAAGACATTCTGTACAACTATTGCGAGTTGAATATTGATGCACTTTATTTATGGGACTCTTTGTGATTCTCTGCTAACATTGTGTATTTATCTATATATATAAAGGAAGACTCGTCATCGAACAACTGCCAGAGGCAGAGAAACCTTCCAAGGCAGACAAACCAAACTTGGCAACAAAAATAAGCCTCAGGCAAGGAAGGTTTTTAGCAAAGAAACTTTCCCCCAAAAACCTAGAAGGCCTCCAAAACAACGATAAAATAAACTACATTTCCCAGCATCCTCTGCGGCTGCCAGCAAAACCCATTGGCCAACATTGGCCCACACAAAATGCAGGGAGGTTGAGTTACCATAGTAACGGTGGGTGAAGCCAGCCAAGGCTAGATTAGAATGCTGAGTGATTTGAGTTTAGTCAGTTGGTGTTTGTGGGTTAAACTGTCAATGCCAAGCTCTAGGAGGGAGACAAATAGGGCACCAGGGACACAGGCACCACTGACAAACACATACCTCCGGAATAACACAAACTTGCAAAACTCACAAAAAAACCCTGCAACACAAAAACCCACCCCAAACAAAATACACAACAAACACCACTGGCAAAAGCTCCACATCACAACCAGCACACAGCCAGACTGAGACAACTATGTCACCACAACACACACAAAATACACCTCACAAATACCTGACAACTTCCCCAACACAAAACCCAGGACTGCACTCACTACTCACCACCACACACACCTCCAAATACACACACGTCAAAGGCACAATACTCCAGCAATTCCTACCCACACAACACAACACAACACAACTTCCTATCACAAGCCATCCCCCCAACCTTATGCGACCCCGCACACACAGCATCTACCACCACCACAAACAAAAACCAACTCCACCTATACTCCAACCGCAACACAACACTGCCCGGATACTCTACAAACACACACAAACACCCAAAACACCCCACCCACACAAGCATTCCACAACAAACTACCACCCACAATGCCACCACACACCCACTAACTCACCAAAAAAATAATACCTACACACAACACAATACGCACATAACACAACCTTGTGTCTACTGCTCAACCCATTTGTATGCCATTCCTTCCTTCCACACAGGCATAAGCTGACCCAAAAGACATGCAATGCTTCCTAAATAGAACAGCATCGGACGACACACTCGCAACGCTACATACATCAAACAAAAAAGGGCAGAACAAACGCAAGAACAGAAAGACACACCGACAACTCCACAGGACTTCAACATCCCACCCACCAGAACAACCCACAATGACACAGCCATGACCCCACCAAGACCATAAGTAACATCAATTCCAACCCTTACGTACTCAGACTTTCTCGCATCTCCTAAATAGGGCACAGCAACGCGTGCCGGGTACAGCTAGTACTTCTATATAGTATTGTTGATCTTTCTGTCAATACATTTTTGCATTGACAATTGATAATTACCAGTGTGTAATATTTATTCCACAAATTTAGAATAAGTCTCCCCTCAGTGTGTGCTTAGTTTCGAGGTCTGCAGGCTTTCTATGTCTTAAGCCCCCTACGGATGTCCCCATCCTCAAACACTCTGCTTCATTCGGAAGAATGCTGCACTCGCAGAGCTCAGGCGGTGTTGTATTTCAGTCTCAGTGTCGACTTTTGTGGAGAGGGGGCTGCCAAGGGAAAGGAAATGGTCAACCTTTTCTAATCAATGTATACATAATTCAGTTTGCCTTTAGTTGAGGGTTTTGTTTTAAAAAATGTTGACAAGTATGTCAAAATATCGTCTTGACATATTCCTAGTAAGTAAGCAGCATAGATACAGTCATTTTCGGTGCATTCGGAAACCTTAAGATTTGGGGAAACGTCTTAATGGAGTAAGTTTTCAAAATACATTATGATCCACATTCCAAGACTTTGTATAGGTATGTGAAACCAGAGATAACAGAAAAGAAGCACCTCTAGTCTAGAAAATCCCTAAAGAAAACAAATTTGGCTGGATGTGGATGCTGGTCTTATAGGTACGGGATATACTGCATATACGGAACGCATAGAAAGCTAGCTGGGTATAGCATTCTGAACACTGGGCTGCAAATCTGGAGACAGCAGTTCAAATCTTGCTCAAGTCTGAGTCCCCTTGTGGAGAGAGGGTGGAATATAAATAAAGTTGTTGTTGTTGTTATTAGTCACAGAAGCTCCCAGTGATGCAGTGGATTAAACCACTGAGCTGCTGAACTTGCTGACTGAAAGGTCAGCGGTTCAAATCCGGGGAACAGGGAGAGCTCCCACTGTTAGGTCCAGTTTCGGCTAACCTTGCAATTCGGAAACATGCAAGTGTGAGTAGATCAAGAAGTATCGCTTCTGTGGAAAGGTAATGGTGCTCCGTTGCAGTCATGCCGACCACATGACCTTGGAGGTGTCTACGGACAACGCCGGCTCTTTGGCTTAGAAACAGAGCTGAGAACCACCCCTCTAGACTTAATGTCAAGGGGAAAATCTTTACCGAAGTCACACTCTCTCAGCCTCAAAGCAATGCAAACAAATGCTGCCAAGAAAACTCTGCAGTATGCTTTCTATGCTTTATCCCTGGTGCCTCTATTTCAGAACGCTCTCTTCCGGCTGGGTGTCCTCTGTGTCGTGGTGGCCGTGTGCCATGGAGCCTGCTTTGGAGCCCTGCCTAAAGCAGTGATCAAAAACGGTAAGGTGGTCAAGCATGCTAATTCCTTCTAGGGCAGGCATGGGCGAACTTTGGCCCTCCAACTCCCAACATTCCTAACAGCCTACTGGGAGTTGAAGTCCAAAACACATGGAGGGCCGAAGTTTGCCTGCTGCATCTGCATTGTAGAATAACGGCAACTTGATCATACTTGAACTGTCATAGTTGCATGCTATGGAATATTGGGAGTGGCAATTTTGCAAGGGCTTTTGCCTCATTTCCCAGAGACACACGGACTATAGCTACATTGGGTACACAAACAAGGGGAATTATAACATTCACACACGCATTATAAGCATTCACTCCTACATGCATACGTTACCATCCCTTCTTCCTTCCCGTGGAGAAGACAGCTGAACATAGGCCTTATTTGTTTACCATCCTGCCCATGTTCCTTCCTGGTGTCAGAAGACTGTACCTGCTGAACATTTAGGTTTTATCCAGTGTGTATTGTGTTGTCAGAAACCCGAATTGAATAATAAGATTGTGTTGTCAAAGGCTTGAATGGCCGGAATCACTGGGTTGCTGTGAGTTTTCCAGGCTGTATGTTCCACAAACCTGCCATTCTGCAAATACACCATCTCTCTCCATCCCTTGGAGAAGAGCGGTGGGTAACCAGAAACCAGACTCCTCCTGTCGGCCACATTTTTGGATAGTAAAAAGGTCTCTTATATAACAATATTTTGCTGCTATTCTAGTTGTCTTTGCAAACGACTAACAAGTTGTTTTGCCAGACAGATGTTGGCTTTTCTTCCTTAACTGATCGTTTGTTATCCTTCTTTAGGAGCACTGTGTTTGCCTCCCTAACTTAAAGACTCCTTGTCTCTGGTAATGTAAACATGTTGTTTCCCGCCAAGAGTCACTGGTCAGCCATGCCCGCAGTTCTCATCAGCAACTTCAAGAATTCTTCACCTCCTTTTGTAGTTTTCCAGGCCTCATTTCTTAGGATGGCATCTTTAGCTTCTATAGGCCCCAACCATTCACTTTCCAAGCAATTTCATTCAAATGACACATCATATTTGATCACAGATTAGAGTCCTTTCTGGAAACGTTGGCCATGGCCAGGCCAGATTTCTAACACACTTTATGGCAGTGTTTCCCAACCAGTGTGCCGGGGCACACTAGTGTGCCGTGAGCGATCATCAGGTGTGCCGTGGGAAATTGGAACCTCCAATACCCTTACTTATTAAAGGAGCGCTGCTACGTCACAGTACAAAATGCACAATTAATCATACATAATCATACGCAAAAAACACATTCAAAGTACCCAATCCTGCTGGAGAAAATCAAAAGTCTTACATAAGGTAGTTTGGCATGGTCGCCACAGAGAGCGGAGGAGTTGCGAACCAGGAAGTAGCGAGTTCATGGAGCGCTCCTCTACGGAAAACTCGTGATATTTGATGAAATCACGGAAGTGAGTGCAAAAATCAAAGTGTATCCTCATGATGTTATCCAATGTCAGTTCCAGGATCCGCACAATAACACAGTCAGTTTGCGGACAATTTATAGAAGCAGCACCATAATCATAGCGACAAGGTAGAAAATCACGTAGATAATCACATATATTCAAATTGCCAGAGGCTGAAGATAGATGTGGCGATGGAATCGAAAGCTGGCATGGGCAAACTTGGACCTTCCAGGTGTTTTGGACTCCAACTCCCACCATTTCTAGCAGCCTCAGGTCCTTTTCCTTTCCCTCCCGCAGCTACTTAAGCAGGAAAGGGCCTCAGGCTGTTAGGAATGGTGGGAGTTGCACTCCAAAGCACCCAGAGGGCCGAAGTTTTCCCGTGACTGATAGGTGTGTGTGTGTCTTTCTGCCATTCCTGCCAGGACATCTATGTTGTGTTCATCGAAACAGGCCCAGGTTTCACACTGAGTGTATAAATACATTTAAAAACATATTAACTATATGTATTACTGTGTTAGAGTGTCATTTTGTGTCATTTTGGTTGGTGGTGTGCCCCAGGATTGTGTAAATGTAAAAAATGTGCTCAAAAAAGGTTGAAAAACACTGCTTTATGGCACTATTGAAAGTAAAGCCAATGGGTGTTTTTAATCCTTAGGTAAATTGGTGGAGTCTGTGTGCATCGATCCATATGATAAGAGCAAGCACCCTGTGGGTGATTCTTGGAACACAGCTAACTGTATGGAATGCGACTGCGGCACAGGCGGGATGGAGTGCTGCACCAGGTAGGCAAAGTGGATTCACTCATTTAGCCCGTTTATACCTCTGCTCTGATCCCTGCTGTAAGGCTTGCACTCTAAATAATGTTATGGGATTGTGGTAGGTGAAGTGATTTATAGTTTCCAAATCACAATCCCCCCTGAATTTTGCACTCTAGAACAGGAAAAGCCCTCTGACTTAAAACACACCCACACGATGAGTGAAAAATCCAATCCTTTTATTGAAGCTAAATAAAGTATCCAGTAGAAATAGATGCTTACAAAAAGTAAGGAAGTTCCAAAAAGTATGAAGCCAGTAAAAATGCAGTAACATAAAGCAGTGTCCACAAAAGATATGAAAACATTCCAAGGCAGTATTTATCCAGACAGGAATCAACAGGACGCAAAGACAATCCAGGCAATGTTATTCAATATTCACAAAGCTAGAAACACACAGGAACAAGACCCCTTGAACAAGATAGAAACCCACAGGAACAAGACCCCTTGATCAAGATTACCAAGACACATGAAACCTGATTCCGAACAATGCGTGATCTGAAAGGCGTTTTTCCTTTGAGGCAAACCTTATATCCCAAAACCTAAAAAATTATTTTTGTTTCCCCCCCACTCTTGGCTCTTATCTGACGAAATCTTTCAGAGCGTCATAAACTTTGAGTTTGCTGTCTATCCTGGCAAAATTCCAGCCTCCTGTTTTGCCACTCGTTATCTGGCTGCTCATTAAAATCCCCAGGTGTCAGATTGTTTTCCAAACCCAAATCTTGGTAACCATCACCTCTCTGCTCAGCAGGAATATTCTCATGAGAAAATGCCCATTTGCACCGAAGCCTCTCTGTCATTGCCTGCCTGATGAAAATCATTATTTATTTATTTACTATTTTTATATGCCACCCTTCTCAACCCCGAAGGGGACTCAGAGTGGCTTACAGCAAACAACAATACTGCCAGAGTGGCTTACAGTGTACATATAACAATATTGCCGGAGCGGCTTACAACAAACTGAAAAAACAACAATTAACATTACAACATACCGCAATATTGTTAGCAATATTGCATGTAATACAAATATATAAATTATAATATCACAATATAATTATTGTATCACATTATCATTGGCAGTATTATACTGTGTTACAATACAACACCACCAATACCAAATGCATATACCACATACCATACCGTAATCATACTATTATTATTATTACATTACAATTATTATACTATAAATTAATACAATATATTGACATTATATTATATTATATCAAATTGCAATGCAATGTAACACTATATTATATTATATATTATTATATTATATTATCTTTAAAATAATAAATAACATTATTTATTTAAACAAAATAAAATTACTTATTTAAATAAATAATTTTATAGAATCATTTCAAACAATTATTTTAAATTATAATGCAATGTAACACTACATTATATCATATATTATTACATTACACCATACTTTCTATAAAATAATACATAACACTATCTATTTAAACAAATAAAATTACTTATCTAAAATTACTTATCAAATAAAATTACTTATCATTGACCAAACCATCATTTCCCTCATCGGAAGGAATATGAAATTCATTGACCAAACCATCATTTCCCAGATCAGAAGCATCATGATCCTGAAACACAATCACAGGCTGATTGACAACATTGAACTGCTGAAAGCTGGATAGCAAGTGTCCCAGAAGCAAGCAAAATGCAGCAGAGTCCTTTTACAGCAAAATCATGCTTCAACCCATCTATCAGCAGAGTCCAACTGTTAGCATCCAACCTTATCTACACACACTGTTTAGTAAACTCATGAATTCTGGTTTTCATCCGAAATATCCAGAGGCTTCAATCTTCACTGTTGCAATATATACAAATGTACAAACAGAATTCACAGGTCCACTTCCCTTGTACTTACAAACAGTCAGAGTCATCAAATAGTCATATACAGCATAGGCAGATACTCACACCGAGACACACAGGAAAGATGGATTCTTTCCTCCTCCTTATACAGCCACCTGCTGATAGGTCATCAGTAAGGGACACTGGCTGATGCAACCCCTTTGCAATAACCATCACAGGGTTGTAACTCAGCCATTACCACATTCCCTTAGGTATTGCATCATGGCATTCACAGTCATACCCAGGTGCTATAAATATTCCACATTTTCATCAAACAGTATGTTTCCCATGATTAGAAATGCTGTGCCATTTCTATCTAACAAATAAGACATAATACACATGGAAAAGGGAATGGCTGCCCTTCTTCCTCTGAGGCCAGGGCAGTGGCAGTTGTGATTGCAGGAGGGGCTTCCACCTGCTTCTAGGCATGATGGGGCTGTGTTTGCTCTTTTCTTTCCTCAATCCAAGGCCAAGGCAGAGGCAGGTGGGATGGGGAAAGAGCTTTTTCTGCTTCAGGACATAGGCACAAGCTGTGGCTACATCTTCTATGATGCCATGATCCTCTCCCTCCAAGGCCAGGGCAGTGACAGTTGGGATGGATTGAGGCCTTTTCTTCTGGACCTAGGCATGATGAAGCTACACTTGCTTCCTCTTCCTTCGAAGCTAAGGCAGTGGCAGTTGGAGAGGAGGGAGGATATTTCATGATGGAGCTCTGCCTGCCTCCTCTTCTCTCCCTCCAAGGCCAGGGCAGTGGCAGTTGGGAGTGTAGGAAGAGCTTCCATCTGCTTCTTGCACTTTATTTTCCTCAATCCATGGCCAAGGCAGTGGCAGTTGGGATGGGGGAAGGAGGTTTTTTCTGCTTCAGGACATAGGCACAATGGAGCTGTGCCTGCATCTTTTATGATGCCACAATCCTCTTCCTTCAATGACAGGGCAGTGGCAGTTGGAATGGAAGGCTTAGACATAATAGAGCTCTATCTCTTCTTCTCTTCTTCCAAGGCCAGGGCAGTGACAGTTGGGATGGATGGAGGCCTTTTCTTCTGGACCTAGCCATGATGAAGCTTCACTTGCTTCCTCTTCCTTCGAAGCTAAGGCAGTGGCAGTTGGAGAGGAGGGAGGATCTTTCACCTGCTTCAAGTCAGGATGGAGCTCTACCTGCCTCCTCCTCTCTCTCTCCAAGGCCAGGGCAGTGGCAGTTGGGATAGAGGAAGGTGTTTCTTTCATTCCTTAGAGACCTAGAAGCAGACGGGAGCCCCTTTCTCCACCCCAACTGCCACAGCCCTGGCCTTAGAGGGTGGTTTTTCTCATGCACTTATGGTCCTGAGTGAAATGGAGATGTGCCACCTCATCCCAACTGCAACTGCTCTTCCACATCTAGATATGATAGAGCTGCACCTGACTCTTCTTCTGTTAGCAAGTCTAAAAACCCATGTCATTGCTTACCTTCTTCTTCTGTTTCTTATTTTTAGATACGATGGTGCTGCGCATGTTGAAGGATGCATAGCAAAGGTTGATGAAACAACATGCAAGTATAAGTTCTATAAGAAGGCGAATCCATCAGAACCATGTTTTGAAGAAGGCCAGGAGCCCCAGATATGAATGGAGAGCAAGTGAATAAATGAGCCTCTGCATCTAAAACGGACTCTTGTCATTATTGACTTTCACTGCAAAGCCCATAGCATTTCACAGAGAGGAACTTTTCAATGGATTCTTGGCTGAAAGCAGACCTAGAGACTTCTCTAGGAATCTCTATGTCCTCCAATGAAATTTTGTGGCCAGCTTCCAACAGAAGTTGATCAGAATCAGGTTGGAAGACGTAGAAATTCTTAGAGAGGTTTTCTCAAGTTGAAAAATAAGAGTTGTTTTAACTTAATGGTGTTCCCCCACCCCTGACCTTAGCAAATGTGGAGGGCTGGCTGTAGGTTCAGATGGTTGTAGAGCTTCATCCGTACATCTCAAGGTTGCACCAAGCATATTTTGGTACTAAAAATCATCTTCCTCGAACAAAATTCTTGCATTTATTCCCATACAACAGTGGTTCTCAACCTTCCTAATGCCGTGATCTCCCATGTTGAGGTGTCCCCCAACCATACTATTATTTCATTGCTACTTCATAACTATGGGTTTGCTACTGTTATGAATAGTAATGTAAATATCTGATACGCAGAATGTATTTTCATTCACTGGACCAAATTTGGCACAACTACCCGATACGCCCAAATTTGAATACTGGTGGGGTTTGGGGGAGATTGGTTTTGTCATTTGGGAGTTGTAGTTGTTGGGATTTACAGTTAATCTACAATCAAAGAGCATCCTGAACTCCACCAACAATGGAATTGAACCAATCTTGGCACATAGACCACCCATGACCAACAGAAAATACTGGAAGGGTTTTGTGGGCATTGACCGTGAGTTTTGGAGTTGTAGTTCACCTACATCCAGAGAGCACGGTGGACTCAGAGAATGAAGGGTCTGGACCAAATTTGGCATGAATACTCAATATGTCCAAATGTGAACACTGGTGCAGTTTGGGGGAAATAGACCTTTAGATTTGGGAGTTGTCGTTGTCAGGATTTATAGTTCACCTACAATCAAAGAACATTCTGAACCCCACCAATGATAGAATTGGGCCAGACTTCCCACAAAGAACTCCCATGAGCAACAAAATACTGTTTTATGATGGTTTTTGGCGACCCCTCTGACACCTCCTCACCCCCCCCCCCCCAATTTGGATCAAGCTTCCACATCAAAAGGTTGGGTCGTGGGTGCCTTACCTGTGCTGCCACAGCTGATTTCTGGTTCTTATGATGGAGGTCCATTTTCTGGGGCCAAAATCACAGTGCCTGAAGGTCAGCTCTCCCTTTGTGATGCTAGTAGGCGTCCGGTGTCTTATCTCCTGAACATGTTGCTCCTGGTGTACCAGGAGAACAACAAGTCTTGCCTTACCTTGCCTTTGAAAATGTAATGCATAATCAGGCCCAGAATATCTTCAGGAGACGGTCTGTCTTCCTGGGGAAGGATGGTGGCCTCAAATGCATCCTTTCTGCTTGTTTGGAAAGTCTCTTGAGAAGAGGGTTCGAATCGGAGCCTTCCTGTGTCCTATGGTTGCTGCTACATGGTAGAATCAGTGTTGTTTGACCCTGCCGATAGAAGATTATAATCACGTATATATTTAATTTTATTTATACTTTTCCCCTATTTATTAGCATATGTAACTGCCGTTTTCTGGGTCTGTGTGTTGTAATTTCTTAGTAAAAGTAACTGTTAGTGTGACAATGAAAGGGATGGTTCTATCACTTGGCTGAAGCCAAAAGCAGTGTTTTCTGTGTCTCTCAGGTAGTAAACACACCTGAGTTAATATCAGTCTCCATGGCAAACCTCCAGCTGGCCCTTTCTTGCAACACTCCAATGGTTTTTTGGGCCCTCAGCTGGCTCTTTCCCATGACCTTCTAGTGACCCCTTGGGCCCTCAGCTGGCTCTTTCCCATGACCTTCTAGTGACCCCTTGGGATCACAGCTGGCTATTTCCAGGCATGTCTCTGTTGCCAATCACATTCCTTGCTTGTCTCACACACTCACATTGATTGTCCTGTGTTCTCATTGGGAGTGACTTGTCCCATCTTTTTTTTTTTTTTTAAAAAGGTATCCCACCATCACCATGTGGCTGGACTCTTTCATCCTCTGTAATCCCTGTAAAGCTCACCAGTATTTTAATTTGGGTCACAATGGGTTTATGTGTCAAATTTGGTCCAAATCATCGTCAGTGGGATTCACGTGGCTCTCTGGATGTGGGTGGACTATAGTTTCCATCATCCTCTTTCCTCCTCCCTCTAAAGCAGTGGTTCCCAACCTTTGGTCATCCAGGTGTTTCCCAGAAATCCTAGCCAGCTTACCTGGAGGACCAAAGCTGACCAGTATCTTAACTTGGATCATGAAGTGTAGGTGAGCCAAGTTTGGTCCAGACCTATTGTTGGTGAGATTCACCAACAATAGATGTGGATGGACTACAACTCCTATAGTCCCCTTTCAATCTCCCTTCCCCAAAGAAGACCACCATTATTTTTTGTTGAACCACGGCACACTGTTGTTTATGTACCGAATTTGGCCCTGACCATTCAAACTGTGTAGGAGCCTTTGTGGATCAAACATACATAATTAATTATAGACATATTTATAGACAGTTTCACCTTGTCTCCCGTGCCATCAGTTGGGGGCCCTCCCCATAGCACCAACTATTGCTCTGGGGTCAGAGTGAAGAGGGGAATCCAGGAAGACAGTTCCACCTTGTCTCCCATGCCATCAGTTGGGGGCCCTCCCCATAGCACCAACTATCGCTCTGGGGCCAGAGTGAAGAGGGGAATCCAGGAAGACAGTTCCACCTTGTCTCCTGTGCCATCAGCTGGGAATGAAAAGAGTCCATGTTGATCCATTGAGGCACTACTCCTCCTCAAGCCAGGTGGATCCTCTGGCCATTTCAGGTCCCCAGACATGGGCAGAGCCCCTAGGGATTTTCCACATAGCCAGCCTGCCAATGGGGGAACCCTCCAGGGCCCTAGGTTCCAAGGTAGAATGTGGCTCCCATCTAGAGCTAGCTAGGAAGAGTCAGTAATGGATCAAAAGCAATAGAAAAGGGACTTGGTGGACTGGAAATCTCAACCTGGTCCTTGAGGATCTATGCATTTCTTCCGCCGGCTCTTCCATAGCCCTGCCGACCCTGGGCTCAGGTTTGCTAGAATCGCAATAGAAAGCATGGCCCCCACTTGTGGGAATTCTCTTGGAGCAGTTCTTCCTGAGAAGCGGGTGAAAGGTCGCTCATGCCTCCCACCTTTGGAACAGCTGAGCGGGGCAAAAGCCAGAGCATGGGAGCTTTCTGCTAGGGTGAATAAAATATCAGAACGGCTTGCCTCCTCCAGGCAAGAGGGAGGTTAGGATGGGACCAAGATGGCAGAAAAGGGTAGAAATATTATAGTGAAAATATGAAACAAAAATGAGGTTGATTGGTGAAACTTTATTTTAGCGGATACCGGTTCTATAGGAGGTCAATGAGGACCCCGTATCCATGGTTTTTACGGGAACATTTCCCCCGCTCCCAGGCTTTGGAAATGGGGGGGCTTTCTGTTGTTGGCATGGCTACAATGTATCTAGGGAAAATGGAGCATAGGCAGAGGCAGATGGGAGAAGAAGGGAAAAGGCTATCTTACAGGTCTTTGTTCTCAAGCGACCTGGCCCATGTGGCAGCAAGGATCTGTGGAACTCCCTGCTGCCGGATTTCTCAATAGGCCTCTGTCTGGGTCAACTGCAAATCTCCCCTCGAAAGCAAAACAGACCCTGGTCTGTTGACAGCTTCTGCACATAAAAAGGCATTGTAGCATTCTAAGCTCAGCATGGCCATCTGTTTGGATGGTTCTCCTGGCCTTCCCACTTGACAGATCCTCAGCAAAGACGGGATGCATGCGCACAGGCAGCCCAGCATCAGCAACAGAAAAATGGCAACTAAAAAGATGACAAAACCCTTTCTAAGCCAATCCAGGGAAGGAAGCCAGCTGGTTAGGAAGTTTAAATCAAACCCAACACTTTCCTGGATCCCAGCAGCTAGGTCCTGCATGTTTTTAACATCTTCCTGGATGGCTGATGTTCCATCTGACAAGTTGAAACAACACATTCTCTGAAAATCCTGACGTCCAAAATGGCTCTTAAGCAACAAGAAGTCTATGGCTGCACGATTATCGAGGACAGCTTCCCTTAACCCATGCAATTCTGTGGCAATGGTGGCTAAAGCTTGTGAAGTATAGTTTATGTTCTTGACCAGTGAACATGCCATGTGCTTTATTGCCCTGTAATTGATGGCTGCTGCCACCCCTGGGGTGAACAATGCTGCAGCCACAAACTGTGGTATTCCTGAGATCACAAAAGTGGGATCACAGTCAGGCTGGAGTCCCTGCACTGTCCTGGACCTACGAACAGGCCCATGGGCCATTTCCACCTCCTTCTTGGAAGGCATAAACAAGGACAACCTTCCCAAAGTACAACCATCCAAAATGGACATAGCATGCAGGTAGGAGTAGGCCATCTCTCCACATAGGAAAAACCATCCTGTTGGTAAAAGGATGTGGGCACTTCTCACAGGCACATTCTGAACAAAGGAGCAATCTTGTGGCTTCCCTTGGGTCAGGTTTTGACAAGGGAAACCCTGACAGGCCGAAATCCTGAAACAATGAGTGGCTGGGAGACTCTTAGCTATCCTTAAGGCACATGATGCGCATGATGACAAACTTTGGAGAGGCTTCACTTTAAATCCAACATATTATTTACTGTATGGAACGCGATATCAATGGAAGGTTGAGCCAAGGAACTCCAGTGTACCTCTGAGAAGTCTTAAGGAGTGCTTTGGTTGGCACCCCTGGGGGGTCATGAGGGGGTGTCAGTGGGGTGGCCAAAGACCATCAGAAAACACAGTATTTTCTGTTGGTCATGGAGGCTCTGTATGGGAAGTTTGGCCCAATTCTATCATTGGTGGGGTTCAGAATGCTCTTTGATTGGAGGTAAACTATAAATCCCAGCAACTACAACTCCCAAATGTCAAGGTCTATGTTCCCCAAACTCCACCAGTGTTCACATTTGGGCATATTGAGTATTTGTGCCAAGTTTGGTCCAGATCCATCATTGTTTGAGTCCACAGTGCTCTCTGGATGTAGGTGAACTACACTTCCCAAACTCAAGGTTAGTGCCCACCAAACCCTTCAAGTACTTTCTGTTGGTCATGGGAGTTCTGTGCACCAAGATTGGTTCAATTCCATCATTGGTGTAGTTCAGAATGCTCTTTGATTGTAGGTGAACTATAAATCCCAGCAACTACAACTCCCAAATGATGAAATCAACCCCATCCCCAAAACTACCAGTACTAAAATGTGGGCGTGTCGGGTATTTGTGTCAAATTTGGTCCAGTGAATGAAAATACATCCTGCATGTCAGATATTTACATTACGATGCATAACCGTAGCAAAATGACATTTATTTATGTACTAGCTTGGGGACCCGGCAGTGCCCGGGTCATTTGAGAAGTGTAGCAGGATGTAGAGTGGGTTATGGGGGCTCTGTGTGCCAGGTTTGGTCTTGATCCATCAGTATTGGGAGTTGCAGTGGTATCATGAAATTACTGAAAGTAGTGCAAGTCCCATCAACCTGCAGCCTGCAGCAGGATGTAGAGTGGGTCATGGGGGCTGTGTGTGGCATGTTTGGTCTGTATTGGTGAATGGATGAGGGTTGCATTGTTTTGAGGAAGTGAGTGAAGGTACGTCAAGTCCCAACATCTGTGGTCCGTCTCACACAAAACTGCACCAGGATGTAGAGTGGGTCATGAGGGCTCTGTTTGCCAGGTTTGGTCTTGATCAGTCATTGGATTAGGTTTGTAGCAGTGTTGGAAAGAGAGGGAAGGTACTGCAAGTCCAATCATCCATGTTCTGCCCCCCTCCAAACTTCAGTAGGATGTAGAGTGGGTCACTGGGGCT
The DNA here is from genome assembly GCA_030556195.1 of Anolis apletophallus. Taxonomy (NCBI): domain Eukaryota; kingdom Metazoa; phylum Chordata; class Lepidosauria; order Squamata; family Anolidae; genus Anolis; species Anolis apletophallus. The sequence goes on along the minus strand of JARBWK010000013.1, from coordinate 4,821,509 downwards.
CTGTGTGCCAAGTGTGGTCTTTATTGGTGTTTGTTGGGGGCCGCAGTGGTCTGTGGGAACAGAGGGGTGTGAAAGTACTACAAATCCCATCATCCATTGTCAGTCCTCCCCTGAACCTCACCAGGACGTGAAGGTAGTCATGGGGGTTATGTGTGCCAAGTTTGGTCTCGATCAGTAATTGGATAAGGGTTGCAGTGGACTTGGGAAGTCAGTAGAGATACTTCAAGTCCCATCATCCATAGTCCACTCTCCTCCGAACTGCACCAGGAGATAGAGTGGGTCATGGGGGTTGTGTGTGCCAAGTGTGGTCTGTATTGGTCCATTTTGGTGGCCTCAGTGGTCTGTTGTAACCAAAGTGTTTGAAAGTACTACAAATCCCATAATCCGTGGGTCATGTCCCTCAAACCGCACCAGGACGTAAAGGGGGTCAAGGGGGTTATGTGTGCCAAGTGTGGTCTTGATCAGTCATTGGATGAGTGGAGCAGTGGTCTCAGGAAATGAGTAGAAGTACTTCAAGTCCCATCATCCATGGTCCACCCTCCTGCAAACTGCAGCAGGATGTAGAGCGGGTCATGGGGGCTCTATGTGCCAAGTTCAGTCGTGATCAGTCATTGGATGGGGGTCGCAGCGGTCTTGGGAAGTGAGTGTAGGTACTTCAAGTCCCATCCTCCCTGGTCCTCCCTTCTCGAACCTGCAGCAGGATGTAGAGTGGGTCATGGGGGCTGTGTGTGCCAAGTTTGGTCTCGATCAGTAATTGGATAAGGGTTGCAGTGGACTTGGGAAGTGAGTAGAGGTACTTCAAGTCCCATCATCCATGGTCCACCCTCCTCCGAACTGCACCAGGAGATAGAGTGGGTCATGGGGGTTGTGTGTGCCAAGTGTGGTCTGTATTGGTCCTTTTTGGTGGCCTCAGTGGTCTGTGGGAACCAAAGTGTTAGAAAAAGTACTACAAATCCCATAATCCGTGGGTCATGTCCCTGAACCGCAGCAGGACGTAAAGGGGTTAGGGGGTTATGTGTGCCAAGTTTGGTGCAGGTCCATCACCCGCGCTGGTCGCTGTGGCCTGTGAAAGTGGCTGCCAATCAGAACGCTGCCACATTTCCGCCCTTCCGCCCCCCGTACACATACAAACATTCCGTTTTATTAAGGTATATATACAGATACAGATTATTTATTTATTTATTTATGACATTTACAGTACATGCCGCCCTTCTCACCCCGAAGGGGACTCAGAGGGGCTTAGAAGACATATATACATACAATATATTATATTATCAGCATAATACAATATCAGTATTATAGTTTAATTATGATTTATAATTATAAATATTATAATTTATGAAGTAGCAACGAGAATAATGTTATGGTTGGGGGTCATCACAACAAAAAGGAACTGTATAAAGGGGTCGCGGCATTAGGAAGGTTGAGAAACACCAATATATAATGATCCTACATGACTAAGAGTCTAACACTGAGATGTTGGAGGAGATGGCAAGGTTTCCCATTCCACTGTAAGCGCAAGCTAATAAATGTCGCAGTATATGTAGCAAAATATCACTTTTATACAATAATATCAAACAACAATGAGGGGTTCCCTCTATGGTATCATACCTACAAAATAGCACAACATAGTAACATAATCAATGTAACAGTATGGTACACATATAAACAGTTTCACTCTCCTACAAATTACTACTCTTAGTTCCCACGAATACAATGTTGGCTCTATGCAGTCAGGTAATATGCTGCTCCACGTTTCACCAGCTCAATGCTGAGTCCATATATGCCAACACGTATCAGATGATGGTACTCACTGTCCTGGCGTCCGTGTGTCCTCAAGTGAGGTATAACAGGTCCGTGAATGGGAAGTATCAGGGAGAGGCGTCGCCACACTTTGGGCAAATGCAGCCCAACTCCCGCGGCCGTGCCAAAACAAATTGCGCCAAGCTGTAATGCAAGCTGCTGCTAAGGCGCGCCGCAAAGCTCTCAATTCCGTCGCGTAGGAAAACTTTTACGACGTAGCGGCTTGTGTTTTGGCGGCGGATTGAATCAACGTAGTAGCAAATGTAACAGACAGGAGAACAGGAAAACGATGAGGGAGAATGAAGTAGATGGGAAGCGTAGGAAAGCAATACGGGAGTGAGACGAAGGGGGAACTCCGAGAAGGCAAGGAGAAGGCTCCGATCCGCCAACGGGTAACCATAAATGGGCCCAATCCCGTTTCGTCTTTCACTTCCTCAGGGCGGGGCTCTGGGTGCATATAGCTTCTCAATAATAATCAGGAACATCCATCATCCATCATTAGACAAATCTATAATATAACAATATAGTACAAACTATCATAGCAATAAACACAAGGATATGGGGTACTGTGTGCCAAGTTTGGTCTTGTGGTTCAGGGCCGCCTTGGTCTGTGGGGAATGAAAAGTTTGAAAGTACTACAAATCTCATAACCTGTGATGGTACTTCAAGTCCCATCATCCATGATCCTCCCTACTCCAAACTGCAGTAGAATGAATCATGGGTTAGGGTTAGGGTTAGGGTGATTTCCCTGACTGTAACTTGATTTCCCTGACTAGGCCTCAGTTAATGCGACATTGTGTATGGCCTGAATTAACAGTAACCAACCTTGGCACACTGAGCCCCTATGACCCATGATTCATTCTACTGCAGTTTGGAGTAGGGAGGATCATGGATGATGGGACTTGAAGTACCATCACAGGTTATGAGATTTGTAGTACTTTCAAACTCTTCATTCCCCACAGACCAAGGCGGCCCTGAACCACAAGACCAAACTTGGCACACAGTACCCCCATGTCCCACACTCCATCCTACTGCAGTTTAGAGGAGGATGGACCATGAAGGATGGGATTTCAAGTACCTCCATTCACTTCCCAAGCCCGCTGCGACCCTCATCCAGTGCATAATCATGACCACACTTGGCACAAAAAGCCCCCATGACCCAATGGACGTCCTGATGCAGTTCGTAGGGCGGACCACGGATGATGGGTCTTGAAGTACCTCCACTCATTTCACCAGACCATTGCCAACCTCATCCAAACACTGATCAAGACCAAACTTGGCACACAGAGCCCCCATGACTCATTCTACATTCTGGTGCAGTATTGAGGAGGATGGACCACGAATGATGGGACTTGAAGTACCTCCCCTCACTTCCCAAGACTGCTGCGACCCTCATTCAATGACTAATGAAGACCAAACTTGGCACACAAAGCCCTCATGACCCACTCTACATCCTGTGCTGTTGGGAGGGGGATAGACCATGGCCAATGGGACTTGCAGTACCTTCACTAACTTCCTGAGACCACTTCAAGCCACATACACATCTAATAGGAACCAACCTTGGCACACAATGCCTTCCTCAAATAACCCGGGCACCGCCGGGTCCTCAGCTAGTTATTGTATAAAAGTGATATTTTGCTACATATACTGCGACATTTATTAGCTTGCGTTTACAGTGTACTGTGACACAAGATAGGTATATTTCTCTGTTTTGCATCAAGGTTTCCCATTCCGCCTGCACTAGTGGATCGATGCCCCGATTGTGAAATGTGATGGGCGAGACATAAACCTTCTCTGATTTGCTGTGGGTCCCTATCTGTCGTCATATTTCTTTGGAAGCCACACAGGGATCGATGTACAAATCAAATACTGGCAAAGTCCAGAGCAAACATGTCTTTCCCAATCACCTTTGTGCCTCTGTGTCACGTTCATTGGGCCTGAACACAACTGCCACGGGAGGTGTCCTCCTCGCCTTTTCCTCTTCTCGGCTCTATAAATTGAGGGAGGACATTCTCCACCCAAGCGACCAAGAAATCTCTCTCCTGGTTGTCAAGATCTGTTCGGGGAAAGTCTGCCAAATCGGAGAAGCCAAAATGGTAAGTAAAGTAATGTTTTTGCAATCTGGCTTGATTTGCACCAGATCTGAAAATGGCAAAGTACGTGTGAATTGTTGTTTTTGTTGTTATTATTGCTATGTTGTGGTCTTTTGCAGCTGACAGATAGTAACTTTGTCAGCACCGATGGTGTTCAAGTGCAGGCCAAGGTTTTTAGGCACTGCACCCAGTGTACCCATCACCACGGGGACTACCTTTACTTCTGAGACGCCTCTCAGGAATGGACCTCGGAGGTACTGCTTTTCAATGGCTCCGGTCCTTCCTTGAGGGTCGCTCCCAGAAGGTGTTGCTAGGGGACTCCTGCTCGACCCCACGGCCATTGTACTGCGGGATTCCACAGGTTCAATACTGTCCCCTATGTTATTTAACATATACGTGAAGCTGTTGGGAGAGATCATCCGGAGTTTCGGGGTGCGGTGTCATCTGTACGCAGATGGTGTCCAGCTCTGTCACTCCTTCCCACCTGCTACTAAGGAGGCTGTTCAAGTCCTGAACCGGTGCTTGGCCGCTGTAACGGATTGGATAAGGGCTAACAGATTGAAACTAAATCCAGACAAGACAGAGGTACTCCTGGTCAGTCGTAAGGCCGAACAGGGCACAGGTTTACAGCCTGTGCTAGACGGGGTTACACTCCCCCTGAAGGCGCATGTTCGCCATTTGGGTGTGATCCTGGACTCATCGCGAACCTGGAGCCTGGTGGCTGGGAGAGCTTTTGCACAGTTAAAGCTTGTGGGCCAGATGCGCCCCTACCTTGGGAAGTCTGACTTGGCCACGGTAGTCCATGCTCTGGTTTCATCTCGAATAGACTACTGCAACGCTCTCTACGTGGGGTTGACTCTGAAGACTGCTCGGAAACTGCAATTAGTCCAACACTCGGCAGCCAGGTTACTAACAGGAGCGGGGCACAGGGAGCATACAACTCCCTTGCTGCGCCAGCTCTATTGGGTGCCAATTAGTTTCCGAGCACAATTCAAAGTGCTGGTTTTAACCTACAAAACCCTATACGGTTCTGGCCCAGAATTCTCCCCTATGAACCATCAAGGACATTAAGATCCTCCGGAGAGGCCCTGCTCTCAATCCCGCCATCTTCGCAAGCGCGTCTGGTGAGGACGAGAGACAGGGCCTTCTCTGTGGTGGCCCCTCGGCGGTGGAACTCCCTCCCAAGCGATGTTAGATCTGCCCCCTCCCTGTTGTCCTTTAGGAGGCGGGTAAAGACTTGGATGTGGAATGAGGCCTTCCCAGAATAAGCTGAGATTGATTTTAATCTGAAATGGGAGACCACCTTTTTAGACCGAGCTGAATGTGGTTTTAATGGCAATGTGGTTTTTATGTATCTCTGTTTTTATACATTTTAATATGCTGTTTTAAGATGTTTTAAATTTGTATGGTGTTGAATTTTGCTGTAAGCCGGTCTGCGTCCCTCCTTGGAGGTGAAAAGGTCGGGGTACAAAAATTTTAAATAAATAAATATGGACTGAAGTGCTAAGGTGGGGGCTTGCCTAACCTCACCAGGTAGTGAGTTCCAAAGACAGGGAGCCACAGCAGAGAAGGCTCTCTTCTCTCCCTTGTTCCCACTAATCTTGCCTATGACAGTGGGAGAGGCGGAAGGAGAGCCTCCCCAGAGGATCGGAGAGGTCGTGCAGGTTGGTGGCAGGAGATGCGGTCACAAAGGTAGGCGGGTCCCAACACGTTCAGGGCTTTATAGGTGATGACCTGAACCTTGAATTGGGACCGGAAGATGAACAACAGCCAATGCAGCTCCTTAAACAGCAAGCTAGACTAATGGCTGAAACCTCACTCCGACCCAGGCTGGCTTCGAACTCATGACCTCTCGGTCAGTAGTGATTTAATGCAGCTGGCTATCAGGCAGCTGCACCACAGCCTGGAATGGTGGAATCATTCCAGGAGTTGAGTGTGATGTCTGTAGACAGTCCACGTTTCACAGGCATATTGGGAGGACAATGGCTTTCTAAACAAGCACCTTGGCATTCCTACAGATGTCCCTGTCCTCAAACACACTCTGCTTCATTCGGAAGAATGCTGCGCTCGCAGAGCTCAGGCGGTGTTGTATTTCAGTCTCATCATTGACTTTTGTGGAGAGGGGGCTGCCAAGGGAAAGGAAATGGTCAACATTTTCTAATCAACTTATACATAATTCAATTTGCCTTTAGTTGGGGGTTTTGTTTAAAAAATGTTGACAGGTATGTCAAAATATAATTGCGTGTGCAAGGGTGGCACACCTCGCGCCAATAACAATACACAGACACAAGTGGTTGGATGAAATGGCCACAACTCATTTATTGAAAACAGGAACATAAAGGGTTGGCGGCCATGCATGGGTCCTGGATCAGGGTCGAACAGCCCCCACGATTGTCCAAAGGTGTTTGCAAGCCTGGGTTGCGAGCGGCCCAATGCCTGTCCATGGAAAATCAGCACCCCAGGGGGCCTGGGCATTATCCCCCCCCCCTAACAACCAAGAGGGGGCGATAAGCCAGCCTGATCCAGGGGCCATGCCACACGCCAAACACGGAGTTGCGACAAATAACATGAAAAAACGCATAACCAAAACAGAGCAACAATGAGGTGCAGTTAAACAAAAGACCCCAACAAACAATGATAACAGTAGGGGTGGGGAGGAAAAAAGGACTGGCTGCATGTGTGGCCAGAATCCCCGGGCGGAAGTAAAGGCCGGCTGGAAGCAAGGATGGGGCAGGGCAGGGCCACCTCCAGGGGCTTCTGGGGAGAAAAAGCCCCTACAAAGGCAAGATGGCGCGAGGGCAACGCTGCCCTGCAACTAGCTTGGCCGGTAAGTCGGCCAAGCCCATTCCTAGTAAGTAAGCAGCATAGATACAGTCATTTTCGGTGCATTCGGAAACCTTAAGATTTGGGGATATGTCTTAAGGGAATAAGGTTTCAAAATACATTATGATCCCTGTGTCCACATTCCAAGACTTTGTATAGGTAGGTATGTGAAACCAGAGATAATGGAAAAGGAGCACCTCTAGTCTAGAAAATCCCTAAAGAAGACAAATTTGGTTGGATGTGCTTGCTGGTCTTATAGATACGGGTTATACTGCATATACGGAACGTATAGAAAGCTAGCTGGGTGTAGCGTTCTGAGCACTGGGCTGCGAATCTGGAGACAGCAGTTCAAACCTTGCTCAAGTCTGAGTCCCCTTGTGGAGAGAGGGTGGAATATAAATAAAGTTAGTAGTAGTAGTAGTAGTAGTAGTCACAGAAGCCCCCAGTGATGCAGTGGATTAAACCACTGAGCTGCTGAACTTGCTGACTGAAAGGTCGGCAGTTCAAATCTGGGGAGCAGGGTGAGCTCCCACTATTAGGTCCAGCTTCGGCCAACCTCGCAATTCGGAAACATGCAAATGTGAGTAGATCAATAAGTACCGCTTCTGTGGAAAGGTAACGGTGCTCCGTTGCAGTCATGCCGACCACATGACCTTGGAGGCGTCTACGGACAACGCCGGCTCTTTGGCTTAGAAACAGAGCTGAGAACCACCCCTCTAGACTTAATGTCAAGGGGAAAATCTTTACCGAAGTCACACTCTTTCAGCCTCAAAGCAATGCAAACAAATGCTGCCAAGAAAACGCTGCAATATGCTTTCTATGCTTTATCCCTGGTGCCTCTATTTCAGGACGCTCTCTTCCGGCTGGGTGTCCTCTGCGTCGTGGTGGCCATGTGCCATGGAGCCTGCTATAGAAGAATGCATAACACAATGATCCAAGATGGTAAGGTGGTCAAGCATGCTAATTTCTTCTAGGGCAGGCACGGGCAAACTTTGGCCCTCCAACTCCCACCATTCCTAACAGCTTACCGGGAGTTGAAGTCAAAAACACCCGGAGGGCCAAAGTTTGCCCGTGCCTGCTGCATCTGCATTGTAGAATAACTGCAACTTGATCCTACTTGAACTGTCATAGTTGCATGCTATGGAATATTGGGAGTTGCAGTTTTGCAAGGCCCGTCAGGTTCGGATTACCCATAAAGCCACCCTAGGCCATGGCATAGGGCGGCACCTTTGGGGGGCGGGCAACAGGTCCGGACACCCCAAAAAAAGTTTTTTAAAAATTCCAAAAAAAAATCCAAAAAAAGGGCACATGTGCGCGGCGGCGTAAGCGCCATCCACGCCCCCCCTCTTGCTCTGCTCCCCTCGGTTCTGTCCCCGCTCCGGCTCTGCCCCACCCCCGGCTCTGCCCCGCCTCCTCGCCGGCGCGAGGAGGAGGAAGGAAAGCCCCACCGCCGGAGCCGATGCGGGGCCTCCCCACGGCTCCTCCCTCCCTCCTAAAGCTGTCCTGCCGGCCTGAAAAGCATGATTTCGGCCGCTTCTCAGGCCGGCATGGTGGCTTTAGGAGGGAGGGAGGAGCCGTGGGGAGGCCCCACATTGGCTCCAAGGGTGGGGCTTTCCTTCCTCCTCCTCGCGCCGGCGAGGAGCCGGGGGCGGAGCTGGAGGTGGGGCAGGGGCGGGGCAGAGCCGGGGCGGGGTGGGGCGGGGTGGGGGCGGAGCCGGGAGTGGAGCCGGGGGCAGGGCGGGGCAGCGCGGAGCCGGGGGCGGGGGCAGACCCTTTGACCTAGGGCGCCAAAAGGGCCTGATCCAGGCCTTGGCCCTTTGCATCATCTCCCACATAGACTATAGCTACATTGGGTACACAAACAAGGGGAATTATAGTTTACTTAGCATTCACACACACATAGAAGCATTCAATCCTACATGCATACGTCACAATCCCTTCTTCCTTCTCCTGGAGAAGACAGTCGAACATAGGCCAGATTGTGCTGTCAAAGGCTTTCTTGACCGGAACCACTGGGTTACTGTGAGTTTTCCGGGCTGTATGGGCATATTCCAGAAATCGGCCAATCTGTAAATACACCATCTCCCTCCATCCCTTGGAGAAGAGCGGTGGGTAACCAGACTCTTCCTGTCTGCCACATTTTTGGATAGTAAAAAGGTCTCTTATATAACAATATTTTGTTGCTATTCTAGTTGTATTTGTAAACGACTAACAAGTTGTTTTGCCAGACAGATGTTGGCTGTTCTTCCTTAACTGATCATTTGTTATCCTTCTTTAGGAGCATTGTGTTTGCCTCCTTAACTTAAAGACTCCTTGTCTCTGGTAATGTAAACATGTTGTTTCCCGCCAAGAGTCACTGGTCAGCCATGCCCGCAGTTCTCATCAGCAACTTTTAATTACAGTTCAGGAATTCTTCACCTCCTTTTGTAGTTTTCCAGGCCTCGTTTCTTAGGATGGCATCTTTAGCTTCTATAGGCCCCAACCATACACTTTCCAAGCAATTTCATTCAAATGACACATCATATTTGATCACAGATAAGAGTCCTTTGTGGAAACGTTGGCCACGGCCAGGCCAGGTTTCTAACACACTTTATGGCACTATTGAAAGAAAAGCCAATGGGTGTTTTTGATCCTTAGGAAATCCGGTGGAGCCTGTGTGCATCGATCCATATGATAACAGCGAGCACCCTGTGGGTGATTCTTGGAACATAGCTGGCTGTTTGGAATGCCGCTGCGGCACAGGCGGGATGGAGTGCTGCACCAGGTAGGCAAAGTGGATTCACTCATTTAGGCTGTTTATACCTCTGCTCCGATCCCTGCTGTAAGGCTTGCACTCTCAATAAATAATGTTATGGGATTCTGGCATGTGAAGTGATTTTCCAAATCACAAGCCCCCTGAATGTTGCACTCCAGAACAGGAAAAGCCATATGACTTAAAACACACAGTGAAAAATCCAATCCTTTTATTGAAGCAAAATAAAGTAGCCAGTAGCCAGTAGAAATAGATGCTTATAAAAAGTAAGAAAGTTCCAAAAAGTATAAAGTCAATAAAATGCAGTAAGATAAAGCAGTGTCCACAAAAGATATAAAAACATTCCAAGGCAGTATTAATCCAGACAGGAATCAACAGGATGCAAAGACAATCCAGGCAAAGTTATTCAATATCCACAAGGCCAGAAACCCACAGGAATGAGACCCCTGAACAGGCTAGAAACCCACAGGAACAAGAGCCCTTGAACAGGCTAGAAACCCACAGGAACAAGAGCCCTTGAACAGGCTGGAAACCCACAGGAACAAGAGCCCTTGAACAGGCTAGAAACCCACAGGAACAAGAGCCCTTGAACAGGCTAGAAACCCACAGGAACAAGAGCCCTTGAACAGGCTAGAAACCCACAAGAACAAGAGCCCTTGAACAGGCTAGAAACCCACAGGAACAAGAGCCCTTGAACAGGCTAGAAACCCACATGAACAAGAGCCCTTGAACAGGCTAGAAACCCACAGGAACAAGAGCCCTTGAACAGGCTAGAAACCCACAGGAACAAGACCCCTTGAACAGGATAGAAACTCACAGGAACAAGACCACTTGAACAGGCTAGAAATCCACAGGAACAAGACCCCTTGAACAGGCTAGAAACCCACAGGAACAAGACCCCTTGAACAGGCTAGAAACCCACAGGAACAAGACCCCTTGAACAGGCTAGAAACCCACAGGAACAAGACCCCTTGAACAGGCTAGAAACCCACAGGAACAAGACCCCTTGAACAGGCTAGAAACCCACAGGAACAAGACCCCTTGAACAGGCTAGAAACCCACAAGAACAAGAGCCCTTGAACAGGCTAGAAACCCACAGGAACAAGAGCCCTTGAACAGGCTAGAAACCCACAGGAACAAGACCCCTTAAACAGGATAGAAACTCACAGGAACAAGACCACTTGAACAGGCTAGAAACCCACAGGAACAAGACCACTTGAACAGGCTAGAAATCCACAGGAACAAGACCCCTTAAATAGGTGAGAAATCCACAGGAACAAGACCCCTTGAACAGGCTAGAACTCCACAGGAACAAGAGCCCTTGAACAGGCTAGAAATCCACAGGAACAAGACCCATTGAACAGGCTAGAAACCCACAGGAACAAGAGCCCTTGAACAGGCTAGAACCCCACAGGAACACGAGCCCTTGAACAGACTAGAAACCCACAGGAACACGAGCCATTGAACAGGCTAAAAACCCACAGGAACAAGACCCCTTGCACAGGCTAGAAAGCCACAGGAACAAGACCCCTTGAACAAGATTACCAAGACACATGAAACCTGATTCTGAACGATGCCTGATCTGAAAGGTTTTTTCCTTTGAGGCAAACCTTATATCCCAAAAACTAAAATTTGATTTCGTTTTCCCCCACTCTTGGCTCTTATCTGACGAAGTCTTTCAGAGCGTCGTAACCTTTGAGTTTGCTGTCTATCCTGGCAAAATTCTGGCCTCCTGTTTTGCCACTCATTTTCTGGCTGCTCATTAAAATCAAGTTACACACAGAAGGAAAATATCACAAACTCTAGCTTGCCTTAAGTATAAATGTAGTAACAACTTTATAGGTGTTTCAGTGCAAAAATAACTTATGTGCATAAATATACATACAGACATATACTGTAAATCACAATATTACAGTGGGTTATGCAAGGTACTTAGCATGTTATATCGGAGTCCATAGATATATCCCGATGGCTAAACCAGAGTGTTTGGGTACATAGCCCAGAGTTCTTCGATGGGAGTAATGCGGATTATTCCAATATGTTATAAAGGTACTGCCAAACCACATTCGGGATAAACAAACTGTTTAGGTTCCAAATTATCTTTGTACGGTAAATACTGGGTTTGTAATCCACAAGGATGGCACAGGGTTGCCAATCGGGTTATTTCTCCGTCTATTGAGGACAGTGGCAGTTGTGACTGCAGGAGGGGCTTCCACCTGCTTCTAGGCATGATGGGGCTGTGTTTGCTCTTTCCTTTCCTCAATCCAAGGCCAAGGCAGAGGCAGTTGGCATGGGGAAGGAGCTTTTTCTGCTTCAGGACATAGGCACAAGGGAGCTGTGGCTACATCTTCTATGATGCCACGATCCTCTCCCTCCAAGGCCAGGGCATTGACAGTTGGGATGGATGGAGGCCTTTTCTTCTGGACCTAGGCATGATGAAGCTTTACCTGCTTCCTCTTCCTTCGAAGCTAAGGCAGTGGCAGTTGGAGAGGAGGGAGGATCTTTCACGATGGAGCTCTGCCTGCCTCCTCTTCTCTCCCTCCAAGGCTAGGGCAGTGGTAGTTGGGATAGAGGAAGGTGTTCCTATCATGCTTTAGAGACCTAGAAGCAGATGGGAGCCCCTTTCTCCACCCCAACTGCCACTGCCCTGGCCTTAGAGGGTGGTTTTTCTCATGCACTTATGGGCCTGAGTGGAATGGAGATGTGCCACCTCGTCCCAACTGCAACTGCTCTTCTAGGTCTAGATATGATGGAGCTGCACCTGACTCTTCTTCTCTTTGCAAGTCTAAAAACCCATGTCATTGGATACCTTCTTCTTCTGTTTCTTATTTTTAGATACGGTGGTGTTGCGCATTTTCAAGGATGCATAGCAAAGGTCGATAAAACAACATGCAAGTATAAGTTCTATAAGGAGGCAAATCCATCAGAACCATGTTTTGAAGAAGGCCAGGAACCCCTGATATGAATGGAGAGCAAGTGAATAAATGAGCCTCTGCATCTAAAACGGACTCTTGTCTTTATTGACTTTCGCTGCAGAGAGGAACTTTTCAAAAGATTCTGGACTGAAAGCCGATCTAGAGACTTCTCTAGGAATCTCTATGTCCTCCAAAGCAATTTTGTGGCCAGCTTCCAACAGAAGTTGATCTGAGTCAGGTTGGAAGACCTAGAAATTCTTAGAGAGGTTCTCCCAAGTTGAAAAATAAGAGTTGTTTTAACTTAATGGTGTTCCCCCACCCCTGACCTTAGCAAATGTGGAGGGTTGGCTGTAGGTTTAGATAATAGGCTCACGTTGTTACCAAACATTTTGGAAATAGCCTGGCCCATAGGAGGCAGAGGCCCAGAAATACCCCTAAAGCGAGGATTTCAGCAAAAACTTCTGGCGAGTCTTAAAAGAAATTAAAAATCCCTTTCCCAAATGATCTCACCAAAGAAGTCCAGAAGAAGATGCCAAGTCTTTATTCTCGTCAGCTGAGGAGGAAGACAGCCGCAATATCCTTGTCGCAAAGCAGTCATAAAGTTACATTCAAAATACATGCCATTTTATGAGGTTACGGATTCAAATTTCCCACTTCCTGCCCCCAGACCAGCTTCGCGTTGATTGGATGGAATCTTGCTGGCTGGCTGCATCTTCTTTCAGTTTCCAGTCAATGGGGGCAAAGAGGTGGGCGATGAGTAGAACATTGAAGGCAAAAAAACATTTTGATGGGATTAAATATGTATTTATTTATTCATTCAAATTTATTCGTAGCCACTCCCAGTTGGCTCGGGGCGACTTACAGGATAAAACAAGAATTAAAACAGACATATTACCGGTAGAACCATGTCACAGGATTAAAAGCGATAGCAATAAAATACACATAGCATCAGGAGAAGCCGAACAGTTTAAGACCCAAAGGGCTGCTGGAACAGTAGGGTCTTGCAGGCCTTCCGAAAAGCAAACAGACTCTGAAGGGCACGGACGTCGGAGGGCAGCGCATTCCAGAGGACTGGAGCTATGATCGAGAAAGCCCTTCTTCTTGTTGTGGTCAGATGGTAAGCCCTGGAAATAGGGACCATGAGGAGATTTTGCGTCTCTGAGCGTAGGAATCTGGTGGGACAGTATGGGTTAAGGCGGTCCCTTAAGTAGATCAAGTGTCCAAGTGTTCACCAAGAACCATCCTGTTCTCAGGCTGAGCAATCCTATTGTCTTTTGGTTGATGATCAAATGTCCTCATCCGTGTTTTTCTCTGTTTGATAGACACAGATTAATATATTGCTGCAGGGCCTCAGTTCTTTGGATGGTAAACAAATGAAGAAGCTGTGGCCATGTACCAGTTTCCGAGGCTGATAGAGGTGGCCGTTTATGAAATATAGAAATAGTTTTGCCTATTAATCAATGGCACAAAGACAGACGAAACTCAGAGGCCTTGGTCTATTGATTTGCAGAAATCAGTTTTGGCCCAAGGGGGGAAAGACCCTTTTGGAAGAGCTGGCTCCTGCCATTGTCATGTAAATGAGGCTAGTGGAGGGGTGATTGAATCACAAACTTTGCAGCTGGCAAACCTCGCTCAAGGTAGCTGGCTAAAGGTAAACAGTGGTACTTTCATATTTTTAAATTACATACATGGGGAAAACATGAGGGGAGATACATTGGGGTTTATGGGGAAAATATACCATCCTGATCACCCCTGCCTACCCACCAGAAAAATACAGAGTTTATTAGATTCATAAAAGATAGCCCAAGAGAAAGGGGTCCTAGACAGAAAGGAAAAAGTCTTTGGGAATGAGCAAAAGTCCATAGGAGTAATGCAAAAGGAAAATAACTGGGTGTATTCATAAATGTGGGTTACAGAGGCATTGTCATGTGGGGCCATGGGGCCATGGGAGGAGCCTTAGGTTCCCACGTGGGGAGAGTTAGGGGATTATAGGATCACTTCTAGCCTGGTGTTCTTGGGAAAACTATGAAACCCTTGGTTTTAAACTGTCTTCTACAGAGCCTAAGAAAAAAAGGGGGTCACCTCCGGTATCAATGTCATCTTCCCTGAACATAATTCTTGCATTTATTCTCATTACAACGTCCTACACGAGATGGTCAATTAAAGCAGAAATGTTGCCTGGCTCTGGATATGGAACCCAATGACTGAAAAGGGATCTCAATTCTGATCTCAAGTCAATTTCCAGGGCGGAAAGGACTGAAGGAGAACTCCTAAGAAACAACAACAGCAACAATAGACATTTCAGTAATGAATCATCTCAAAATGTAAACATCTAAGCATTAATACCTCTTAGGAAAGGAAATTCATCAACAGTTGCAAATCCTGCTGTAATATTATTTACATTCATAATACCACCAGACTAGAACTGCACCTACACTCTAGAACAGTGTTTCCTAACTGATGTGCCGTGGCACACTAGTGTGCCGTGAGCGATCATCAGGTGTGCCTTGGGAAATTTGAACCTCTTGAGTCTTGAATAAGCTACGCCCCTTTATTCCCCGTGGGCCAATCTCGTTGCTGTGGCCTTGAACTCCCGCCCGGCACCAAGATGGCGGCAGCGGAGGCGGTGAGACCGGAAACGTCTTCCCTAAGGGGACGCCAGTGGAGTGGAAGTGCCTCGTCTGAGACAATGCGGTGGCGGTTGTGCCTGGCAGTGCTGGGTTTGGCGGCGGGCGTGGCGCTGGTCCGGTCGGCCGGGGCGGTGGAACCATTGAGCCTGAGCCTGGCCGCTGCCTCCACGGGCTTCCTCTCCTACCTGCGGGTCTACTGCCTCTTCGCCCACTGCTGCCATGACACAGGGAACAACGGGGCCCGCTTCCGGGCAGGTACGCGAGTAGCCTAGCGGGACTCAGAGACTGTGACGTGACGTGGAAGGAGCCTCATGGGCTATATTATTATTATTATTATGAACTATGTTTTAACATATTTTTATTTCCCCTTAGTATATGCTATTATATTGTTATATTATCTGTATTTGTCATAGTCATGGTGTTTCTTAACCTTCCTAAAGCCGTAACCACTTAATGCAGATCCTTATGCCGTGGAGAACTCCAACCATGAAATTAGTTTGGTTGCTACTTCATAACTGTAATTTTGCTACTGTTATGAATCGTCATGTAAATATCTGATCTGCAGGATTTATTTTCATTCACTGGAACCAATTTGGCACAAATATCCCATAAGCACAAATTTGAATACATTGGGGTTTTGATTTTGTCATTTGGGAGCTGTAGTTGCTGGGATTCATAGTTCACCTACAATCAAAGGGCACTCTGAACTCCACCAATGATGGAATTGAACTTCCATGATCAACAGAAAATACTGGAAGGGTTTGGTGGGCATTGAGCTTGAGTTTTGGAGTTGTAGTTCATCTACATCCAGAGAGCACTGTGAACAAAAACAAAAGATGGATCTGGACCAAACTTGTCACGAATACTCAATATGTATCAAGGTCTATTTTCTCCAAAATGCACCAGTATTCACATTTGGACATATTGAGTATTTGTGTCAAGTTTGGTCCAGATTCATCATTGTTTGAGTCCAAAGTGCTCTCTGGATGTAGGTGAACTACAACTCCAAAACTCACGGTCAATGCCCACCAAACCCTTCTAGTATTTTCTGTCATAGGAGTTCTGTGTGCCTAGTTTAGTTCAATTCCATCATTGGTGGAGTTCAGAATGCTCTTTGATTGTAGGTGAATGGTAAGTCCCAGCAACTACAATCCCTAAATGGCAAAATCACCCAATCCCACCAGTATTCAAATTTGGGCATATCGGGTAGTTGTGCCAAATTTGGTTCAGTGAATGAAAATACATCCTGCATATCAGATATTGATGTAATGATTCAGAACAGTAGCAAAATGACATTTATGAAGGAGCAACAAAAATAATTTGATGGTTGGGGGTCACCACAACATGAGGAATTGTATTAAGGGGTCGCAGCATTAGGAAGGTTGAGAACCACTGTTCTACAGTGTGGATGCCCCTCAAGAACTAAACCTTGAATACCCAGGACCCGCCGTGCAGATTTTGCAACGCCCTTCTTATCAACAAGTCTCTTCTCCAGAAATAAAGCTTCCTGTTTTCTCCACAATTCTTGAGAAGTTTGTTCCCCAGCTCCAGGAGGAAGTATTTATGTTTGAAAACCCTCCCCTTCTTGCTGATAGAAATATTTAGATATTTAGATACGGTGGACGTGTAAAAGTTGAAGGGTGCATAGCAGAGGTCGATCAAACAACATGCAAGTATAATATTTATTTTATTTATTTATTTCCACCATTTCTACCCCGTATCTTCTCAACCCCCGAGGGGGGACTCAGAGCGGCCTCACAATGGCAACCATTCAATGCCCAAAACACAGTAAACATATAATGGAAGCCACAACAGTCAAAAATTTAAAATACAATTAAATACAGTTAACATTAAAATACATTAAAATATAATTAGCATTAAAATATATCAAATACATTCACATAGGTTAAAAACAGTATTCTGTCCATAATAGAAGCATTGGGTCATGTCCACCAGTTTGCCATTTCAATCCCATCTAAAGTGCTGTATCGTGCTAATGTGCAAATGCCTGGTCCCATAACCAGGATTTCACTTTTTTCCTGAATGTCAGGAGAGATGAGGTGGATCGTATATCAATAGGGAGCGCATTCCACAGACGGGGCGCCACCACCGAGAAGGCCCTCTCTCTTGTCCCCACCAACCGCATTTTAGAAGTAGGCGGGAGCGAGAGCAGGGCCTCCCCGGATGATCTTAGATTACGAGGTGGGACGTAGCGGCTGATGCGTTCGGACAAGTAAGCTGGGCCAGAACCGTATAGAGCTTTAAAGGTCAAAACCAGCACTTTGAATTGAGCTCGGAATTGGACAGGCAGCCAGTGGAGCTGGCACAACAGGGGGTGGTATGCTCCCTGTATGTAGCTCCTGTTAGTAGTCTGGCTGCCGCCCGCTGGACTAATTGCAGTTTCTGATTGAACTGTCTTCAAAGGCAGCCCCACGTAGAGTGCGTTGCAGTAATCTATTCGGGGTGTGACCAGAGCGTGGACGACCGTAGCCAGATCAGACTTCCCAAGGTACGGGCGCAGCTGGTGCATGAGTCTTAACTGTGCAAAAGCTCCCCTGGCCACCGCCGAGACCTGGGGTTCCAGGCTCAGCGATGAGTCCAGGATCACTCCCAAGCTGCGAACCTGCGTCTTCAGGGGGAGTGTAACCCCATCCAACACAGGCTGTAACCCTATGCCCTGTTCGGCCTTGACACTCTCCCTGTCAAGTTGCTGGCATAGATCATCTACCAAGGCGACCAAGGCTGTTTCAGTACCATGCCCCAGCCTTCATCTAAAACAGACTCTTGTCTTTCTTGGCTTTCACTACAAAGCCCATAGCATTTCACAGGCAGGAACATTTCAATGGATTCCGAACTGAAAGCAGGTCCAGAGACTTCTCTAGGGATCTCTAAGGCCTCCAATGTGATTTTCCTGCAGAAGTTGACCAGAGTCAGTCTGGAACACCTAAATTTTCCCAAACAGGGTGTTTCAAGCTACAAAAAAAAGTTGTTTCAATTTAATTGAGGTCTGATGCCCCTAATCTTAGGAAATGTGGAACGTTGGACGTAGCTTTAGACTTGGGTTTGGGACACAAATGACCCTCCAGCTGGTTGGTGTGGCTTGATCCGCACATCCCAAGGTTACACCAAGCATATTTTGGTGGTAAACATCTACAGCAGTGGTTCTCAACCTTCCTAATGCGGTGACCCCTTAATACAATTCCTCATGTTGTGGTGACCCCCAACAATAAAATTATTTTCATTGTTACTTCATAACTAAATTTTGCCACAGTTATGAATAGTAATGTAAATATCTGATATGCCAGATGTATTTTCACTCACTGGACCAAATTTGCCACAAATACCCGATGTGCCCACATTTGGATATTGGGGGTGTTAATTATGTTCTTTGGGACTTGTAGTTGCTGGGATTTATAGTTCACCTACAATCAAAAGAGCATTCTGAACTTCACCAATGATGGAATTGAACCAAATTTGGCACACACAACTCCCATGACCAATAGAAAATGCTGGAAGGGTTTGGCGGGCATTGACCTTGAGTTTTGGAATTGTAGTTCTCCTAAATCCTGAGAGCACTGTGAACTCAAACAATGATGGATGTAGACCAAACTTGGCAATATGCCCAAATATGAACACTGGTACAGTTTGGAAAAAGAGACTTGATATTTGGGAGTTGTAGTTGCTGGGATTTATAGTTCACCTACAATCAAAGAGCATTCTGAATCCCACCAATGATAAAATTGGGCCAAATTTCTCACACAGAACCCCCATGAACAACAGAAAATACTGTCTTTTCTGATGGTCTTTGGCGACCCCTCTGACATCCCCTCGCGACCCCCCCAGGGGTCCCGACCCCCAAGTTGAGAAACACTGATCTACAGAAACCAAGGTTATCCCAAGAAAGTATCAATGGAAACCATAACTTCACTTTTGTTAAAGTTGTAGAGACTTATGGTGGTACATCCTACATATCAGATTACATTACGATTTAGAACAGTAGCAAAATGAAAGTTATGAAGGAGCAACAATAATCGTTTGATGGCTGGGGGTCACCACAACATGAGGAACTGTATTAAGGGGTCGCGGCATTAGGAAGGTTGAGAACCACTGTTCTACAGTGTGGATGCCCCTCAAGAACTAAACCCTGAATACCCAGGTCCAGCCGTGCACAGTTTGCAACGGCCTTCTTATCAACAAGTCTCTTCTCCAGAAATAAAGCTTCCTGTTTTCTCCACAATTCTTGAGAAGTCCACGAGGAAGTATTTATTTATGTTCAAAAACCTTCCTCTTCTTGCTGATATAAATATCAGCGAGAATTTTGTGCAGAAACGGGCGAAGCAAACTTTTCCTCATCTGGAGAGGCATTTTATAGCGACGGCTTACTCAGCAGCAAAACACCAAGATGGTAAGTAAAAATTGCTGTTGAAAAAACCCATCATTGGATCCCACTGATTTGAGCAACTTTCCGCAAGTCCCCAATCTCCCCTTTTTAGTCAAAGTCTTGGAACATGTCGTTGCCTTGCAGCTCTAGGGGTTCTTGGATGAAACTGACCATCTGGATCTGTCGCAGTCTGGTTTCAGACCGGGGCACGGAACCGAGACAGCCTTGGTCACCTTAGTGCAGGGGTCAGGAACCTTTTTGACTCAGAAAGCCATAAAAGCAAAATATTTGGAAATGTATTTCAGTGAGAGCCATATACTGTAATATATAATATATTTTAAGACTGGATTCAACTAAATGTGAGTCTATACGTACATACGATGAGAAAAGGATTCCCCCGGTAGAATGAGGGGACACTTCAGACCTGGCTCTGCAAAAGGCATGCTCAGGACTCTGGGAAGGGAGAGAAGATGGAAGGAAGGAAGGGGGAAAGAAAGAAAGAAAGAAAGGAGGGAGGGAGGGGGAGAGGAAAAAAGAAAAGAAGAACAAACTATTGAAAAGGAAGAAAAGAAAAGCAGGAGAGAGACAAGGAGGGGGGAAGAAGGAAATGGGAAGGGAGGAAAGGAAAGGGTGGGGAAAAGAAAGGAAAGGGAGTGAGGAAAAAGTAAAATAATGAAGGGAAAAGAAAGAAGGGGAGAGAGAGGGAAGTGAAAAGAAAGGAAGGAGAAGGAAAGGAAGACTTGGGGGAAAATAATAGGAGAGGAAGGAAGGAAGAGGGAGGGAGAATGGAGGAAAGAAGGAAGGAGAGAAGGAGAAGGAAAGGGTGAAGGGGGAGAAAGGAAGGAAGGAAGGAAGAGGAGGGAAGGGGAGGGGAGGGGAGGAAGAGGGAGAATGGAGGAAAGAAGGAAGGGGAGAGAGGGAGGGAAAATGAAGGAGAGAAGGAGAAGGAAAGGGTGATGGGGGAGAAAGAAAGGAAGGAAGGAAGAGCGAGAGCCAGATGCAATCATGAAAAGAGCCACATCTGGCTTCCGAGCCATACGTTCCCTACCCCTGCCTTAGTGGATGATCTCCCCAGAGAGCTCGACAGGGGGAGTGTGTCCCTGTTGGTTCTCCTGGACCTGTCAGCGGCCTTTGATACCGTAGACCACAGTATCCTTCTGGATCCCCTCGCAAGGATGGGTTTTGGGGGTATTGCTCTGCAGTGGCTGTCATCCTTGAAGATCGTACCCAGAAGGTGTTGTTGTGGACACCTGCTCAGTTCCGCAGCCATTGTCCTGTGGAGTCTCGCACGGCTCAGTATTGTCCCCCATGTTGTTCAACATCTACATGAAGCTGCTGGGTGAGATCACCCAGAGTTTTGGAGTTTGATGTCATCTGTATGCAGATGACGTCCAACTCTATTACTCCTTTCCACCAGTTACTAAGGAGGCTGTCCAGGTCCTGAACGGGTGACTGGCCACTGTGATGGTCTGGATTAGGATGAACAAATTGAAGTTGAATCCAGACAAGACAGAGGTCCTCTTGGTCAGTCACAAGACTGAACAGGGTATAGGGTTACAGCCTGTGCTGTGTGGGGTTGAAGCCACAAGTTTGCAGCTTGGGAGACCTCCTGGATTCATAACTGAGTCTTAGAATAATACAGTAGTCTCACTTATCCAACCTTCGCTTATCGGACATTCCGCTCTTATCCAACGCCCCCTTTTCCTCCAGCATTTCCTCTCCAATTAAAGGAGTGCTCCCAACTCTCTCTCCATTCCCAATAAGTGAAAAAGGCAAGGCAAGGAGGAGGGAGGAAAGGGGGGAAAGAGGCAGGACCAGAAGCGGAAGCTTCCTCCCTCGTTCCCTCTGCGATTTCCACACTCCTCTTCTGCATCCGGGCACTTCCTGCTGGGTCTCTCTAGCCCCGAAGTGTTCCCATACCTTAACCCTTTGAGTCCCTATTTATGCACCGCCGCATCGGACAAGTAACAGTAGGAGACTCCGCATTATCCGACATTTTCGGGTATCCGACATTTTGCTGGTCTGTTTATGTCGCATAAGCAAAACTCTACTGTATTGTCTAAACGTTTACGAAATCTTATGAGATGTTGATCTACGCATTGACTGAGCAATTACTACTTAAGAAATTGACAATCTTCTGTCTTTTTCAGAAACTTCTCCTGGGCTTGGCTGCCCTGTGCATGACCCTCGGATTGTGTTGGGGAGCCTGTGGGTTTCAACCTGTCAACTGGAAGATGGTAGATGGTAAGGTTATCATTGTTGGAAATCAATGGGTGCCAGCACAAAAGGGGGCAATGGGGACCCAGAGAAGGCCTGCAGCTCCCATGCCCAGATTACCCATAAGGCCAACTGAGGCCACGGCCTAGGGGAGCAAGCCGAGGGGGGGCGCAGATCACAGACCAAAAAACCTGGTCCACGCCCCTCTTTCCCCCTTTCCCGTGCCCCTCCTCACTCCTTCTCCCGGCAAAGTCTCTGCTCCGTCCCCTCCGTCTCTCGCTCTCTGGGCTGCGGCGGGGCCCTCGCACTGATCCATTAATTTGAGGTCCCTTCCTTCTTTGTTTGGGTTCCTCTTTGTCTAGTGAGGTCCCTTCTGGATTCCTCTGGATCTATTGAGGCCCCGTTCTCCTTTCCTTGGAACCTTTCCTATATTTTGCGGTCTTGTCTTCCTTTATTTGGCTTTTTTTCTTCACCCCTATTTCCAATACTGACGGACCGGATGCTGAACTCTTATTGGGTTTTCATCCCTCAGGCAAGTGGGTACCTCCAGTTGAATGTTTCGACAGTTCTGATGGGACAAGTCATCCTATTGGGTCTACCTGGAATTCCTCTCATTGCCTGAGATGCTCTTGTTCGGATACTGGAATACGATGCTGCACCAGGTAAGCAACAGGGAAAAGAGAATTGTAGTGTTGAAGGCCATACAGTCCAAAAAAACTCACAGCAACCCAGAAAAGAGAATGGTTTGCCCCAATCCTGTTGGCAACGTACAGATGGGCGGATACCCTAGAGGAGTGGTTGGACATTTCTGCCCAATTCAAAACATATGTCTCATAAAAGATACTCCAAAGGCCATCTAGTTCAACCTTCTATAGTTGGCCATGGAGAGCCACTACATACACAGAGAAGCATACTGTGTGTACATTTTGGTGCCTATTTATGCATGCAGTCACGCGACACAACAACTGAGCACAAGGGTTTCCACCCTCTCCTTCTTTGAACTCTCCATCTTCAGCAGTCTTTAAATAGAAAGTGGATAGGTATATTTCAGGAGTGCTTTGGTTGCATACTCCTGCATGGCAGAAGAACATTGGACTGTATGGCCTTGAGGATCCCTTCCAACCTTTATAATATCCTGCATATGAATACAGTATGTGTGTGTGTGTGTACACATTATTTCTACCCCGCTCTTCTCAACCCCCGAGAGGGGACTCAGAGCGGCTTGACAAAAGGCAGCAATTCGATACTGATACACAATATACAACATAAAATCATAAACATTCAGAATTAAAATACAGTTAACATTGAATACGTAATACACATTGACTTGAGTTAAAACAGTGTTCCGTCCACAACATGAGCATTGAGCCATATCCATCAACTTGCCAGTACAATTCCAATCCAAAGTGCTGCATTGTGCTAATGTGCAAAAGCCTGGTCCCATAGCCAATATTTTACTTTTTTCCTGAATGCCAGGAGGGATGGGGTCGATCGTATTTCGCTTGGAAGCACATTCCACAGACAGGGAGCCACCACCGAGAAGGCCCTATCTCTCGTCCCCACCAGCCGCGTTTGAGAAGTTGGTGGGAGCAAGAGCAGGGCCTCCCCGGATGATCTTAAATTACGAGGTGGGACATAGAGGCAGATGCGTTCGGACAAGTAAGCTGGGCCAGAACCGTATACACTTTTTCAGCATGCGAGCTACTTATAATAAAACCAAGTCTGAAAGATCTACCTACCTCCTCTAGGCTGGAAAGGGGAGGGGCGGGGGCGGGGCTTGGCGATCCCGGGACCGAAGGAGGTCGATCCTCGCTTCTTAGAGGGGGGCGGAGCCAGGCCGCGCCAAGCCTCACCCCTCCCCGGCTTCGGCACTCCCAGTAGCTTCTGCAGGCTTGAGGTGGGCAGGGCTAAGCCAGCCCTGTGCTAGCTATGCCACCACTGGCTTGGCACTGCCATCCTCAAGCCTGGAAAAGCTGCTGGTAGCGCTGAAGCCAGGGAAGGGGGAGGAGCCAGGCCACACCAAGCCCCCCCCCCCCCTTTCTGGCTTTGGAGCTCCCAGTAGCTTCTCTAGGCTTGAGGATGGCAGTGCCAAGCCAGTGGTGGCATAGCTAGCACAAGGCTGGCTTGGCATTGCCATCCTCAAGCCTACAGAAGCTACTGGGAGTGCCGAAGCCAGGGGAGGGGGTGGGGCTTGGTGCGGCCTAGCTCCGCCCCCTCTGAGAAGCGGGGATCGACTTCCTTTGGTCCCAAGATCGACTGGTTGATTGCGATCGACTTCCTAAGCAGCCCTGGTATAGAGCTTTAAAGGTCAAAACCAGCACTTTGAATTGAGCTCGGAAGTGGATCGGCAGCCAGTGGAGCTGAAACAACAGGGGAATGGTGCACTCCCTGTATGTAGCTCCAGTTAGTAATCTGGCTGCCGCCCATTGGACTAGTTGCAATTTCTGAACTGTCTTCAAAGGCAGCCCCACGTAGAGTGCGTTGCAGTAATCTATTCGGGATGTGACCAGAGCGTGGACGACTGTAGCCAGATCAGACTTCCCAAGATAATAATACACCCCTAAAGTCTTGCCGTCATGGAGGAGCCGCAGGCTCTTCACAAATTTGTCAGGGCACCTAATTTTTTAGAGGATGGTCCAGAGAGCAGTGCAATTCACTATGTCGAATGCCTTTGCAAGGTATAGTTAATCAATAGGTTCTAACACAATTATTTAATCATACAAGAATATATAAGGTATCATATAATAATACACAAATTAAGCATCATACATATTACAATGTGACCGCATTGGTACCGTGTCCGAAGGATGGCTGAGTCATAATGTTCATCAAATATGTATAGTTCAGTCCATTCAGAACTCAGAATAGTGTCCGTAGGCTCTAATGAAGAGCAGTGGGCACGGCAACCAAAGGTGCGGTGAGGAAATCCTTGCCAGATAGACCAAATTGCTCATCTCCATTTCTAAGTCGAAGAGCAGGTGTTGTCTGTAGACACCTCTAAAGTCATGTGGCCAGCATGACTACATGGAGCGCCATTGCCTTTCTGCAGAAGTGTTACCTATTGATCTCCAGGAAGTATGAAAAAGAATGAAGGAATGCGGCAGCTCCCCCTGGTGGCCAGAAGCTGGAATGTTAAATTGCCTCTTTCTCTATATGTTGTATGTCTATGGCATTGAATATTTGCCTGTATATGTGCATTGTGATCCACCCTGAGTCCCCTGCGGAGTGAGAAGGGCAGAATATAAAAAGATGTAAATAAATAATAAATAAATAAATACTCAAATTTGCATGTTTTTAAACTGCTAGGTTGGCAGAAGCTGGGAGCTCATGTCGTTCCCCGGATTTGAACCTGCAATCTTTTGGTTGGCAAGTTCTGCAGTTCAGTGGTTGAACGCAGTGTTTCCCAACCGGTGTGCTGTGGCACACTAGTGTGCCGTGAGAGATCATCAGGTGTGCCGTGGGAAATTACAGTGGGGAGAGAGAGAGAGAGAGAGAGAGAGAGAGAGAGAGAGAGAGAGAGAGAGAGAGCCTAGCAGGAAACTTCAGGCAGCGGAAATGAGGCTTTCCTGGCCGAAGCAGCAATGCCAGCTAGCCTGGTTGCAGTCAGGGAGAGCCCTCGGCGTCCAGGACTTTCCTCCCTCCCTCCTCTCTCTCTTTCTCTCCTTCCTTCCCTTCCTTCCTTCCCTCCCTCTGCGCGCCAAGGGCTACCTGGCCGTGCTGCGGCTCCTCTTGCTTCCTGACTCTTGGGCGCTCTTCTGCCCTCCTCCCCTCTGGCAGCAAGGAGGAGGAGAGGGAGAAGAAGGAGTCTGTGGGAGCTGCCCCCGTCCGACCCCGCTCCTGGAGGCTCGAGGCGAGGCTTTCTGCCCTCCAGCCCCTCCGCGCCGGGGAAGGGGAGCAACCCCTCATCTCCTGGCCTCTCCTGGCTGGGCTCTGGGTTCACTGCAGAGCAGAGCAGAGGACGGGATGCGCAGCTCCACAGCCCAGCTTGATTCCTTCCCAATCTGGCCCCAAGGCAACAGCAGGGAAGCCGAAGGGACATGGGGGGGGGGGAAGCACTCCTGGGGGGGCTGAACCCCTTTGGGAAGGAGAGCTGGGGGTGGCAACGGCTGCGAGCCTCCGCCACAGTTTGTTCCGAGGCTTGGAGCCACCCCATGTGCTCAATTTCTATTTGTCCTGCTCAGCCGAGCCCGCGTGTGCTTCGGCCACTCAGCACAGCCCTTCCCCGGGAGATGGTGATGGGCCTCATGCGCATGGGCCTCCGGGGGGTGGCGGAAGCAGCGGCATCACGAGGAGGGAGGGTGACAGTTAGTAAAATGACAGTTAGAGTGTCATTTTGGTTGGTGGTGTGCCCCAGGATTTTGTAAACGTACAAAATGTGCCGCGGCTCAAAAAAGGTTGAAAATCACTGGTTTAACCCACTGCGCCACCAGGGGCACTTAATAAGGACTTCAGTAAATCAAAAACAAAAGTTCCTTAAAACATCTTTTGCAAGTTCAGGTAAATGTTGATTGATCACATTTTCCTTTCCATTTCAGGTATATTCCTATGGGCAGACCAGGGTGCAAAGCTATCTTGGATTGGGAAGCCTGCGAGTATAAGTTCTACAAACTGGAGGACCTCTCCCGGCCATGTTCCCCTTAACAACATCCTTTCACTTTCGATGTATTTCTGAATCAACAAACCAATGTTTTTGGGCGGAGGGTCATTTTTTTTTGGCTGCACTTGGAATATTTTGAATCAGTTGCAAAGTCCCTCTATATTGTTCACCAGCAATAAATATATTGGTTCATCTTTTTTGAGAATTTCCAAGCTCCTTGGTTTTCTTGCTTTATTTTGTAGTCATGAGGGCAAACAACCAAGGGCCCCCTGCATTCAAGTTAATCTAACCTACAGCAGGGAGTTCCGCAGTTCCTGGATGCCCCATTGGGCCAGCATCGTTGGGAGTGTGGCTACAGCAGCAGCTTCAACCAACAGCCTTTCTTTACTTTGCTTTCTTCCCCTGACCCTAACATTGTAACAAACCCCCCAATAAAGAATCATTTAATTGCAACGTTTTCCATCTCCCTGGTGTTACATTGTGTCCTTTACTGTCTCCAACTCTCTCGAAGCATGAACTTTTCCTTTCCTGAGCCACACATCACTGCCGGCTTGCCCAGGATGCTCTTACAGCGTCCTGTGGGGCTGAAATTGCATTCCTATGAACCGCAGATACGGAAACCCATCGGGGCCCCGTATCCGCAGGTCAACGGATCGTCTCCATTTTGGTGTCATTTTTTCCTAGACTAATTCTAACTGCTATCTCACTTTTGCTCTTCAGGCCCCTACGACCCAGGAATAACCTTTTTTGTCATAAACTTTAAATGGAGACCAGCTGATTGTCATCCATGGCTCCTCACTGCAATGACAGATCCTGCCACCATCTTGTGGGTACCCACTTGGGACAATACAAAAAGCTAGCTTGAGAACTCATGGAGTAATTGCCGGCACTTGGACAAACATTTAGTCATTTAATCTACTCATCTGTTCCTCCCGGTTCATTGTTTCACTCTCATTGGATGAGAGCTGGAAGTGGCGCTGGCTTTCTGATTGGCTGAGGTGCGGCAAAGCTGGCCATGCCTCCCTGCCAGCTGATGACTCCATCCAATCAGTGTGAAGCCAGCAGAGGGGGCGGGGGCGGGAAGTTTGAACTTTGACAGCTCTGTTTTTCTATAAAAATGTACTGTATTGCCTTGCGCCAGGGCCGTAGCCAGGATTTTGTTTTTTGGGGGGGCTGAGTTTGTTTCGGGGGCTGAGACGGGGTGGAAGAGGGTCTACCCTAGCAAACCTTTTGTATTGTTATCCCAATAACCCCACTAATGTGGGATATAATGAGCATGGTGATCAGATCATGATATGAATAAACATAACAGTTTAAATAATGTACCAGTAAGGCCTTTTCGTGGACCACCCTGAGAATTTCGGGGGGGGGTGAAGCCCCCTTAGCCCCCCCCCTGGCTACATGCCTGCCTTGCGCTTTATGTCAGCTTTGGGCAAACAATTGCAGCTTGACATCCGCTCCAGCTGGAACGACATAAACAACTCGGTGACGATTCTTCAACTTGGTGAGATTTTATTTGGGAAATTCTGGGGAAATCCAATTGGTCGCTTCCTATCTTGCCAGGGCTATCTCGGATCCTCTTTGGTGGGGCTGACAGGTCTCTGCCTTTGTGGCAAGACCCCCACATTCTTGTTCAACATCAATATTGGCTCAAAGGGTTTACTCTTGGGGGAATTAATAGGATTTGGATCAAGCTTCTGTACCAAAACGTTGAGTGATGGGGCCTTGCCCAAGTTCTGTTTCTCATGATGACAGAGGTGTTACCAAAATATTTAGAACAGCCTGGCCCGTAGGGGGCAGAGGCCCAGAAGTACCCCTAAAGCGAGGTTTTCAGCAAAAAAAAACCTCAGGTGAGTTTGAAAAAGCAACCTAAAAATCCCTTTCCCAAATGATCTCACCAAATAAGTCTGGAAGAAGATGCCACTGAAGTTTTTATTCTTGTCAGCTGAGAAGGATGACCACTGCAGATTCCTTGTTGCAAAGCAGTCATAAAGTTACATTCAAAAGATATTCCATTTTTATAAGGTTACAGATTCAAATTTCCCACTTCCCGCCCCCAGACCAGCTTTGTGTTGATTGGATGGAATCGTTGGGGCAGCTGGAGTTTGATCCAATAGTGAAACAGTGCCACTTCTTGTTCTGGCGAATGGGGAGAGAGGAGCAGGAATGTTTTCAAAACAAAGCAGCTGGAGTTTTCCTGATTAGATCATGTCCACATGTTAATGAATCCAAGGCTTTGACCTTTCGGGCCAAAAGCAAGTCTTTTGTTCTTGGTGAGAAACAGGAATTTGCCCTTAACGACCCTCCTTGTTGACAAAGGGCCACATGCAGATTCTATCCATGAGAAGTTTCAGCTTTTTGGATGGTAAATAAATGAAATAACTGTAGCCATGTGCTGGGTTCCGAGGCCAGCAGTGACAGCCGATTGTGAAATATGAAATATAGTTATGCCATATGTTTTATAATCCAAAAACGAGACTAAACTCTGAGGGTTTGAGGCTTATGAAATGAATAGGGGTCTTTCAAAATGGGGAGAGGGGAAAGAAAGGAAACCTCTCCAAACCAGAAAGAATCCTCTGTCATGCAAATGAAGCTAGTGGAGGGATGATTGAATCACAAGCTTTGCAGCTGGCAAGCCTCATCTAAGGTAGCAGGCTAAAGGTAAACAGTAGCACTTTCATATTTTTAAAATCATATGGGAAAGGAAAAAAAAACATGCAGGAAAATGGTTAAATGGAAGGGGAGGGATTCAGGGAAATACCACTACCAATATCTCATAATTATTTCATATGCAAGGAGTAGAAAGAAAGTCCATATGATCTTAAAAAGCATCAAATCCATATGCTTTGGGGAAAGTCCATCTGTGTCCTTGGGGAAACTATAAGAGAAAAGTCCTTTTTGCTAATAACCAGAGGAGAGTCCAAATACATGAAAATCCTTGGAAAACTATGTCTCCCAAACCGCCCAGGGCTTGCCCCTGTTGGACTGTCCGCATGCAACTCCATGCACAAAGAGTCCATGGCTTCAGGTCAAGTGAGGCAAGAAAATAGAGTGGTAGAAAGGGCTGGAGGTCTTTTGATGCCAAATCCCAGCCTTTGGTGCTAGAGATGCCAGACCACATATGCAGGAACGTTGGAACTCCCTGCTGCAGGTCAAACCAATTAGGATGCAGATGGGGTCTTTCTGGGGCTCGCCTTCAGAAGTTGATCTCTGAAGGCCAAATCCCCATCTCTGAAGGTCACCCGATGCTCCTCTCCCTTTGCAATGTTGGCGTTCAATCTCTTATCTGCTGTCCAACAACATTATTTCAGCAGTGTAAATTCACCCAGATTGGGTGTATCCGCAAACCAAACTCTCCTCTGCTTCGGCCAAAATATGGAAATCATTCTTTGCTTTGTACATTTTGCAACGCCCTTCTTATCAGCAAGCCTCTCCTAGAGATAATAAAGTTGTCTGTTCTTCATATGCTCTCTTTTTACAATGCAAACAGAAACTCAACAGAAAAGGAAGTGCGATAAATACCTACGCAGGATTTGCCTATCTTGAGATGTTTTGCCTATCTCGACCCCCCTGTTTAAAGAGCTTACCTATAAAGCACTAAATGGTTTGGGACCTGCCTACCTTCATGACCGGATCTTTCTCCATGAACCAGCCCGAACTTTTCGATCTTCGGGGCAGGCCCTCCTTTTGCCTGGTCCTATAGCCACATCTTTAACTTGTTCCTAAAGGAAAGGAGGGAAGAAGTTGACCTAATATCGCTGGGAAGCGAGTGCCACAGGTGAGGGGCCACCACCGAGAAGGCCCTGTCTCTCGTCCCCACCAAACGTATTTGCGATGAAGGTGGGATCGAGAGCATGGCCTCCCCGGAAGATCATAAGTTTTGAGGTGGGACATAAGGGGAGGTACGTCGACAAGTAAGCTGGGCCAGAACCGTATAGGGCTTTATACCGTGTTTCCCGAAAATAAGACACCCCGATTGTAAGACGTATCAGGGGTGTCAGGGGGGTCGGCTAATGTAAGCCGTACCCCGAATGTAACCCGTACCTCGTCGCCACACCGCCGCCGCCGCGACCGGCCCATCGGCCGCGGCACACCTCCGCGGCACACCTCCTTTCTGCCAGGCCTCCAAGGGAGGGGGAAGAGAGCCAGAAGCATGGCAAAGCGTGCGCTGCGTCAGAGTGACGCGTCGTCGCTTGCCCCGCCCTAGCTCTCTTCCCCCTCCTTTCCTTTCTCCAAGAAAGGGAGGGAGAAGGGAGCCGGGGGCGGGGCAGAGCGATGACGCATCACTCTGACGCGTCGTCGCTTTGCCCCGCCCCCGGCTCTCTTCCCCCTCCTTTCCTTTCTCCAAGAAAGGGAGGGAGAAGGGAGCCGGGGCGGGGCAGAGCGATGACGCGTCACTCTGACGCGTCATCGCTTGCCCCGCCCCCGGCTCGCCCCCCTCCTTTCCTTTCTCCAAGAAAGGGAGGGAGAAGGGAGCCGGGCGGGCAGAGCGATGACACGTCACTCTGACGCGTCGTCGCTTGCCCGCCCCGGCTCGCTCCCTCTCCTTTCCTTTCTCCAAGAAAGGGAGGGAGAAGGGAGCCGGGGGCGGGGCAGAGCGATGACGCGTCACTCTGACGCAGTGGCGCTTTGCCATGCTTCTGGCTTTTTTCCCCTCCCTTCCTTTGTCCAGAAAGCTGCACCGCGGAGGTGTGCCGCGGCGGCGGCGGCGGCGGGCGTGGCGATGGGGTACGTCTTAGTTTATATAAGACGTACCCCGAAAGTAAGACGTAGGGGGACTTTTGGGGGGGGAAAAGAAAGTAAGACGCTGTCTTACTTTCGGGGAAACACGGTAGGTCAAAACCAGCACTTTGTATTGTGCTTGGAAAAGGCAGCCAGTGGAGCTGACACAACAGGGGGTAGTATTTTCCCTGTATGTCGCTCCAATGAGTAACCTGGCTGCCGCCCGTTGGACTACTTGAAGTTTCTGAACAGTCTTCAAAGGCAGGCCCACATAGAGTGCATTGCAGTAATCCAGTGTTTCCCAATCAGTGTGCCGTGGCACACTAGTGTGCCGTGAGCTATCATCAGGTGGGCCGTGGAAAATTGGAACCCCCCAATACCCTTTCTTCCCCCTCTTGCTGAACACTTTTTCTTCTCCACTCGGGCTCCCTTCTACCCAGCCTTGCTCTGCTCGCTTTGCCTCGTTTTGCTCTGGGGTGAGTCTGCGCAGTAGCGCCCGCACGGTTCACGTCTTCCTCCCTCCCCCTCCCCTCCTGAACACGCTCACGCTGCCCCCTCGGATCAAAATGGCGTCAGAAGCGGCAGTGGAGAAGAAAAAGTCAGTGTTCGGCAGGAGGGGGAAGAAGGAGGGGCGAAGGGGAAGGGGGAGGAAGAGGTCTCTGTCGAAAGCTGGCATGGGCAAACTTGGACCTTCCAGGTGTTTTGGACTCCAACTCCCACCATTCCTAGCAGCCTCAGGCTCTTTTCCTCCCCCCTCAGCCACTTAAGCAGGAAAGGGCCTCAGGCTGTTAGGAATGGTGGGAGTTGATGTCCAAAGCACCCAGAGGGCCAAAGTTTTCCCATGCCTGTTTGAGGGATCTTAAAGTGGTGAGCCTCCTTCCAACATTGTGATTCTGGATAGAAAACAAACAACAACATAACATAACATTGTTTGAGTCCACAGTGCTCTCTGTGTGTAGGTGAACTACAAATTCCAAACTCAAGGTCAATTCCCAAGCAAACCCTTTCAGTACTTTCTGTTGGTAATGAGAGTTCAATATGCCAAGTTTGGTTCAATTCCATTGTTGCAAGAGTTCAGGATGCTCTTTCATTGTGTGTTAACTATAAATCCCAGAAACTGTAACTCCCAAATGTCAAGGTCTATTTTCCCCAAACTCCATCTGTGTTCACATTTGGGCATATTGAGTATTCATGCCAAGTTTGGTCCTGATCCAACATTGTTTGAGTCCACAGTGCTCTCTGGATATAGGTGAACTACAACTCCAAAACCCAAGGTCAATGCCCACCAAACTCTTACAGCATATTCTCTTGGTTATGGGAGTTCTGTGTGGGAAGTTTGTGTCTTTCTGCCATTCCTGCCAGGATATCTATGTTGTGTTCATCGAAACAGGCCCAGGTTTCACACTGAGTGTACAAATGCATCTAAAAACATATTAACTATCTGTATTATTAGTGTGATAGAGTGTCATTTTGTGTCATTTTGGTTGGTGGTGTGCCCCAGGATTTTGTAATTCTCTCTCTCTCTCTCTCTCTCTCTCTCTCTCTCTCTCTCTCTCTCTCTCTCTCTCTCCAATGCAAACCGCCACTCAAGATAAAGGGATTTGCATACATTGAGAAGTTTGTTCACAGACTCCAGGAGAAAGTATTTACTTTTGAAAACCCTCCTCTTCTTGCCTGTATAAATATCACAATTCTGCACAGAAACAAGCAAAGTGGATTCCTTCTTGGTCAAAGGCACATCTTATAGCAAAGACTTCCCCAGCGGCGAAACGCCAAGATGGTAAGTAAAATCTTCTTCCCGTATAGAAATTGCAAAATGGCCTGAAATTTCAAAGCTATGAGAGAGGAGAAAAACACATTATTTTAAATCAGAAAAAGTCAGAAGATTTGGTGTAACTTTAGGAACATAAAATCAATGATGCCCCAACTTCCTTTGGCATGAAATGATTGTTTTAATGGTGATGAATGTATATGATGTTTTTAAATATTAACTGTATTTTAATGTATTGAATTCTAGGTGTATTTTAATGTATTTTAATTTTTAACTGTTGTTTACTATGTATTGTGTGGCATCGAATTGTTGCCATCTGTTAGGCCGCACTGAGTCCCCCCTCGGGGGTTGAGAAGTAGCGGGGTATAAACACTGGAAATAAATAAATAAATATAGATTTATCTATATCTATATCTACGTATCTAGATATACTTGCTTGGGGACCTGGCGGTGCCCGGGTTATTTGAGAAAGGTATTGTTTGTTTGGTAATATCAGTTTGGTAATGCAATGCTATTTATTCGAAAAAAGCCAGTCTTTCCTTTTCTTGCATTTTTTATTAATGCGCCCATTAGAAAATGCATAAGGAAGTGGATTAAGTACAATTCCAAGAATCATGGGTCAATTCTTCCCAAACACTGCCATTATTCAAAGTTGAACAGACTCACTGGTCTTAGTGTTAAAGGAGTACCAAAACATAAATTCATAACAGGTATCATAACATCATATATTCATGGGCAAATGCCCTATACATAAAGTAATATACTATACATGAAAAGCAATCACGGGCTGCTGGCCCACACAGGAGTGAGCAGAGACGCCGAGGATGGGAGGAGAAAGGTTCCTACGTCATCAAGGACGGACACGGACCCGGGCGTCGTCCCAAGCGCAATGCAAATGATAATATAAGTTCATGAAAGAGTAAAAAAATAATACTCAAATGCATAGATAATGGCAATCTCTGGGAGACGTCCACAGCGGTCAACGAATGATTATTGTGCGCGCCTTCATTTCTTCCTGAAGTGCTTCCTCAGGACCGTGGGCGTAGCCAATGCAGCAATTCTCGCGAGCGTCTCGCAGCAGGAACAACACTGAAGCATCAACAAATACAAACAGTATACAGATAATGCATTCCAGTGCTTATAAGTAATAACAGCCAGGGTAAGCTGGAAATTTAATACAGCATTCTATACACATAGTAGCTAGGGGTTACATACCATCACAGGTAGAAGCAGGAGCACGGCAAAATGCTGGCGATATCAGCGGATATCGGGCTAAAAGCGCAATACCAAGGGGGAACCACAGTTAAATAAGGGATGGCCAGGTGATCCTAAATTAGCAATTCACTGATAGCCAGCTGGTCGTTTAACCCTTGTGGGTTAAATTTACTATCCATTTACTTTCAAGTTGTAGGAGTAGTTGTAGGAGTAGTTTCTTTATATTTTGATGGGGAAGGGGGCAAGCTTTCTCCAGGACCATGACATTGAATTGTTCATAATGGTGTCTATGGGTCTTAAAATGAGTATATAGCACAGAATTATCATATCCTGTCTTGAAGCGTGATCTGTGCTCACAAATTCGAGTCCGGAGTTCCCTGGTCGAAATCCCCACATAAAGACCCCCACAATTGCAAATGAGTCAGTAAACTCCCAGATTCCCAAAGCAATCACCCCCAAACCCTGCCAGTATTCACAGTTGGCCATGTTGGGTCTGTGTGCCAAGTTTGGTTGAGATCTGTCATTGGTTGGGTTCAGTGCTCTCTGGTTATGGGTAAACCAGATTCCCAGGGCAATAACTCCAAACCCTGCCAGTATGCACAGTTGCCCATGGTGGGTCTGTGTGCCAAGTTTGGTCCAGGCCTGTCATTCGTGGGGGTCACAGGCGTCTGTGGAAGTGGATGAAGGTACTGAAAACCCCATTGTCTGTGGTCCATCCTCCCCTAACCTTCACCAGGACATTAAGTGTGTCATAGGGAGTCTGTGTGCCAAGTTTGGCCCAGGTGCATCATTTGTGGGATTTGTAGTGGTTTCTGGGAGTTAATATAATGCAAATCCCATTGTCCCCAGTCCATCCTCTCCCCAACCCTCACCAGGACAAAAAGTATGTCACTGAGAGTCTGTGTGGCAAATTTGGTCCAAGTCCATCATGTGTGGTAGTCTCAGTGGTCTTGGGAAACAGAATTGGGTGAAGGTACTGGAAATCCCATCATCTGTGGTCCGTCCTCCTCCAAACTTCACCAGTGCCAGTGCTGTTTTTTTCCTGCTGCACATGCGTGTCTGCCATTAACAAAGTGATTCGGAAGTTTCGGAAGTTTTGATATTGGAGGTGACCCCTTTATCTTAGGCTCTGTAGAAGACAGTTTAAAACCAAGGGATCCATAATTTTCCCAAGAACACCAGGCTGGAAGTGATCCCATAATCCCCTATCTGTCCCCCACGTGGGAACCTAAGGCTCTTCCCATGGCCCCATATGACAATGCCTCTGTAACCCACACTTTATGGATACACCCAGTTATTTTCCTTTTGCATTACTCTTATGGACTTTTGCTCATTCCCAAATACTTTTTCCTTTCTGTCTAGGACCCTTTTCTCTTGGGCTACCTTTTGTGAATCTAATAAACTGTGTATCTTTCTGGTGTGTAGGCAGGGGTGATCGGGATGGTATATTTTCCCCATAAACCCCAATGTATCTCCCCTCATGTTTTCCTCATGTATGTAATTTAAAAAATATGAAAGTGCCACTGTTTACCTTTAGCCAGCTACCTTGGGCGAGGTTTGCCAGCCGCAAGCTTGGGATTCAATCACCCCTCCACTAGCCTCATTTGCATGATAATAATAGGGCTTTTCTGGTGTAGAAGCAGAGGCTGTTTTGTTTCTCAATGAAGACCCCGCATCTCTCAGCAGGAGGGGCCTCGAAATTTCGTTCCCACCTCAGGTTGAGAATATTGGCATGATTATTTCTATTCACCATAACGGCTGGATTTTTCTGGCTTCGGACCCCAGGAATTCTAGCAATCTGCAAAAGTCATTTTATCATTTATTATTCCTGAGACCTCCTGAAAAGATCCGTGCCTGTCCTTTGTCAACAGGAAAGGACAGATATGGCCAGTTCCCCACTTCCCACAGAAAACAAAAGACTTTCTTTGGCTTGAAAGGTCAAAGGCATGGGATCTTAATTTACATAAAGACTAATCTAATCAAGGAACTTCCAGCTGTATTGTTTTCCTACAAGCTCCCGCCTCTCGCTTCCCATTTGCCAGAACAGAAGTGGCTCTGTTTCCCTATTGGCTCCAGCTCCAGCTGGCTCCAGCGTTCCATCCAATCAGCATGGAGCTAGCCGGCTCGCGCGGGCGGGAGATTTGAATTTTGACAGCTCTGTATAACTATAAATATGGCATGTATTTCAAATGTAACCTTATGACTGCTTTGCAACAAGGATATTGAGGTTGTCATCCTCTTCAGCTGATGAGAAATAAAGACCTCGGTGAGACTTATTGGGAAATCTTGGGGTGGGTTTTTAAGTGTCCTGCCTTTGCTCACCAAGGGTTTCGATCCCTCTTTTTGGGCACTAGGGCTCTCGCCTCTTATGGGCAAAGCCAACACAAATTCTGCTTGGTAACAGTTTCAGAAAGTTTTGAATTTTATTTATTTATTTTCAATAAAGTGGAAGTGACTTTAGAATCGAACCACCAGCGTCCCCTACATCCGAAACAAGTTTTGAACCATTTTTAATGAACCCAGCTTAATAGTTACAAACTGAATTGAATTTGATTCCCCCCCCCGCGCCCCCCACTGTGAATTTGTCGGTTGGTGAAGGGATAATGTAACATATAATCCCATATATCCACAGTTAGCAGAGTAAAAACAGCAAAAAGTGTCTGATGGGTTATTGGCAAAATAGAAGCAAAAAAGAACAAAGTTTGGCTTTATATAAAAAACACAAACTTTTATTTTCAACATATAGCTTTCAATAAACAAAAAAGCAATACCATGCTTCGTGTAGAGATTGAAAGAACAAATCAAATAATGCAGTTCTTCTTCAATATATTCTTCTACACAGTCTTTAGCAACAAACATCTGTGTTACCATATCAGCATTGTTGCAGCTCACGAATGCATTTCTTCAGATTACAGCATTCCAGCATTTCAGAAATACAGGATATCATTTACTCCAGGCTTCAGCTTCCAAGCATTTAAATGCATTTCTTCAGTCTACAGTATTCCAGCATTCCAGCATCCAGGGCCAGCCCTGCCCATTCCGCCACCTGCGCGGTCGCGTAGGGCGACGGTACCTGGGAGGGGCGTCGCGAACAGGGAGGGGCGCCGCCGCGCCGGCCGTCCCGCCCCACCCCGCTGCTGCGCCTCCGCAGCCAGCTGCGCCGCTGCCGCCGCCCGTCGCAGCCGGGCGGGACGCCCTCGCGTGGCCGGGCAGGACGCCACCACGCATGCGCGGCCGGGCGGGACGTTGCCGCGCATGCGCGAGGTCGTCCAAGAGCCACCGGGGGGGGGGGAATAAGGTTTGCCTACCCCCCCTGGGAGAGGTGAGGCCGCCCCTGCCAGCATCACAGCAGTATATCAGCCAGGAACCTTCAGTTAGCACAATAGCCAACATAGACATTCAGAATCTGCAAAAGCCTTTTTCAGCATACACACACACAGTATGCACACTCCCCGATACTCGCAACGTACTTCTCCTCTCCAGCAGCACCACAGCCACACAGCCACAAGCTCAACTGTAACATAGAAGCTTTTATGCAAACACAGCTGCCACACCTTACTTGATTCAAGAAACACTCAGCTGCATCTATTCATTCTTAAAACAAAAGCCTTACTCCTAACATAAACTCAGAGAAACAGTTACACATAACTCAAACAATTGTTTTAAATCTTTACAGTCTGACAGAATTGAGCTAACAAGGTCCTGAAATATAAGAAAAACTGGATGATACCGCAGTGTAGATGGGGCCTCAGATAATGCAGTTTAATTGCATCGTATCTGCATTATAATCGCGGTGTAGATGGGGCTTTTGGAATATATTTTGCTAACGAATGACCTTTCCAGTTTGAATGTGACGTACACTGGATCCACGCTACTATATCTTTCAGTTTCAGATGATCCGTATGGAACTAAGTCTACTCACATGATGATTCTGAAACTGGAATATATGGCAGTGTAGATCCAGCCTTAGCTTTTAAATCTCTAGGATCGGAACAAACCTAACCCATCCTTTGTCTCTCTCTTCCAGAAATTCCTCCTGACCCTCGCGGTCTTTTCATTCTCCTTGGCCTTATGCGACGCGGCTTGCTTCCGTGCACCCTTCGAAGCAGAAGTGAAACAAGGTGACATTTCTATTTAATTTCCAGCAAAAGATAAAAACGTACTTTGGAAATGCTTTGGACTTTGCTAAATTGAACCTTCTCGGATTTGATTATTTGCAAGTTTGGGTGGAATTGGGAACTATTCTTCTAGATCAGCATTTCTCAACATGGGGGTTGGGACCCCTGAGAGAGTCACGAGGGGTTTCAAAGGGGTCACCCAAGACCATCAGAAAACACATATGGATTTAGCGATGGTATCTGATTTTGGTATCAGCCAGGCCCGGATTAACACCTTTTTGCGCCCTAGACCACACTTTGGAATTACGCCCCCTTTAAGCCAAGCTCTACCGCACGCCCCCCTCCCCCCAGGAAAGGGCCGGGCCCCCTCCTTATCCGCCAGGCAGCAGAGCAGGAAGGCCAAGGCCACCAGGAGGCTCCAGCAGGCACTTCCCATAGCCAGGTGGAAGTGTCCCGGGCAGCCGAGAGCTAGGGGCCGGGCCAGGACAGGAGAGCTGAGGCGAAGCGAGTGGGTGGGCGGATGTCCTCCGTCCCTGTGTCCGTCCGTCCGTGCCTGGCTGGTGTTCCAGCCGGAAGGCAGAAGAATCCCGCCTGGCAGGGCAAGGGGCAGGCCACACCCACAGCCAGCCCCCCTCCCCTGGTGGAGAACATGTCCTCCCTCCCGCGCGTGGACCCTGAGCCTTGACCCCGACCCTCGCTCTGCCCAAGTCTTCTGGAGGAGCCTCCTCCCTCCCTCCCTGCCCGCCTGATGATTGCAAAGGTCCTGGGCTGCCCCCCCCAACCCGAAGATGTGCCCTCAAGGACGGAGGCTCCCCGAGGGGGCAGGTCCATTACCAAATGAGAGCGAAAGGGGCCCCCTCCCTCCCTCTCTCCCTCCCTCCTGCAAAAGCCATGTTTCGGCAGCTGAACCCACTCTCCCCACCCATGTTTTGATGATAGAAGCCACGAGGAAAGACTGGCTGAGCCCTGGAGGAGACTCCAGCAAGAAAGACCCTCCCCCCAGGACTGCCCCCCACGCAACCCATTCAGAACACACACACACACTCATAAGGGTCATTATATGCACAAAAGCAGAGAGTTCCCCTTGGTGAACAATAGCTCTATCTCTCTCTCACACACACAGTCAGGAAGCTCTCCCTCTCTCCCTCCCTCCCTCCCAAGAAGCAGAGCCTCCCACCTGGCCTCCTCCTTCCCAGCCAAGGGAGCAGCCAAGGGCCCCGGGGACAGCCTCCCCAGAAAAGATGGAGGGAGGGAGGGGGCCAGCCAGGCCGAGGCACCTGCCCAAACGCCATTCACTCCCTCCCTCCGCAAAGGAGGCCATGTCCGGAAGGGAGAAGAGGGCCAGGTCCTCGGGATTGGACCCGGCGACAGAGCCAGGCATCCTCCCCACAACCAACACACCCAACTCCCCCATGGCATTCGCAAGCTCCGAGAGTTGGGAGAGATCCCAGGGGCTGGCCACGGCGTTTTTATTTGTTTCAACGTGTTTATTTTTATTTTTTTGGTCCATGATCTGCGCCACCCCTCTCAGCTTGCGCCCCTAGGCCATGGCCTAGATTGGCCTCATGGGTAATCCGGGCCTGGTATCAGCCAGAGGGAATAGAAACAAAGGAAGAGGCTGCAGTGACATCCAAATCCTCTGCAGGCAGGATGTTACCTTTTGTGAAGAATGATTAAATCATGCCAAAGGAGATATCCTCCAGATGGGCTTACTCCGAGGTCTGAA
This sequence comes from Anolis apletophallus, assembly GCA_030556195.1. NCBI lineage: Eukaryota > Metazoa > Chordata > Lepidosauria > Squamata > Anolidae > Anolis > Anolis apletophallus. Next base: position 4,781,746 of record JARBWK010000013.1, on the reverse strand, counting down.
AGGACATGCCCATTGTTATTGTCCATGCAAGAGTTTCTGTTAAGTCCTTTTTGTTAAGGGATTTGCTGGTTCATGAAATGAGAGATTCCCTGAAGTCCTGGCATGCTGGGTTCACGAAGGGGTGACATTTCATATTTTATATTACATATAGGGATATGGAGAAAAGGGAGGCATATATGGGGATCATAAGGGGTACATCCTCATCAAGAGAAGAAATCATATCAGCCCATCCCACCCACCAGAGTCCACTGAAGTTCATAAATCACGGGGAGAATCAGCTAGTGTCCTCATGAAGTTTCTTTCTATTTGGGTAAAAAGGGTTATTCCCGGGGAATAGGGGCCCAGTGTGAAAAAGTGAGATAGTAGTTAGCCTTAGAATTAGTCCAGGAAAAGAATGGCATTGGTTTGGAAGCGATCCGTTGACCCGTGGATATGGGGACCCAAGGGGTTTCTGTATCCGCGGTTCAGAGGACAGTAGTTTCGGCCTTCCCGGGGTGCTAGAAACGTTCTTTGATTGTAGGTGAACTATAAATCCCAGCAACTAAACCTCCCAAATGACAAAATCAATCTTCTACCCAACCCGACCAGTATACAAATTTGGGCGTATCAGGTATTTGTGCCAAATTTGGTCCAGTGAATGAAAATATATCCTGCGCATTCAATGTTTACATTATGATTCACAACAGTAGCAAAATTATAGTTATGAAGTAGCAATGAAAATAATGTTATGGTTGGGGGTCACCACAACATGCTCCAGTGAATGAAAACACATCCTGCGTATTTGATATTTCCATTACGATTCATAACAGTAGCAAAATGACAGTTATGAAGTAGCAACGAAAATAGTTTTATGGTTGGGGGTCAGCACAACATGAGGAACTGTGTTAAGGGGTCGTGGCATTAAGAAGGTTGAGAAACACTGCTGTAGAGTTAATGCAGTTTTGTTCCTCTTTTAACTGCCAAACTTCAACTCCCATGATTCCAAAGCCATGGCAAGAAAAGTGGGGTCGAACGGCATCTGTCCAACAGCATACAGTAGATGCAGTCAGGGAAGGAAGCAGCCCAATGTCAATGGCTCCGAGACGGGTAACGTAAATATTTGTCTAAATCACTGAGTACTGGGTTCACAAGAACACAAAAATAGTACAAGACTGGGATATAAAAGTATCTATTTCATGTTGATATATACAGCATTGGGATATACAGATGTCACAATCATTAAGGACATGTCATATACAAGACATCAGAGGGAGACGCAATATTCACAGTAGAACAATGACTATAAATCATAATAGAAACGCAACTCCCCAAATAATAATGGTATGACAGTCCATAGTATCAAAAGGGATACCCATATGCCGTGAAGTCCAAACAGCAGATGATAAAAGGACACAGGAGGCTGAATATGCTCCAAATCATAAGTTCAAAAGTTGGCCGACGGGCTGGCGATGCCAAACTTTTCGGGGCCACTCCCCCGTTTCGCCCCCAGGCGGGGCTTTCTCAAGGCCATAAATGATATTTCCGTGGTCCAAATATCTAGAAGGAGGTATTGAATACATATCATATACAATATAGTAGTCTATAAACAAACCCAGAGTAAAATATAGATTAGAGGTAACATACCGATCAGCGAAGCGTTCAGGCTTAACCTTACCACAGCGGTAAGGTGACCATAAAGGTAAGAAAGGAAGGATCAGGAGAGTATTATAAAGTAATTCAGGTGGAACATTAGGTAATTAGTGATTGAACACTGATTACCTCATTTAACCCATTAGGAATCTCTGAATTTAAACGGATTATCCAGAGTCTTTCAAGTTTGCAAAGGGCCTTAAAGGGGTCAGTATGCACATGCGGTTCTATTTTATCAAGTACTCTAATGCGTAATGAATCAGGGTGATGTTTATGTTGAAGGCAATGTGTGTATAGAGGTAAATCAGTGTTCCCTGTATTAATCCTACTTCTATGCTCAATAAAACGTTGTCGTAACGATCTCGTAGTCATCCCGACATAAACTGACGGGCAGGAACAACTGATAGCATACGTGACGTATGAACTGGCGCAGGTGGCAAAACAACGTACTTCAAAGTTCTTCCCTGAGGAGGGGCAACATATAGTAGTGTCTGTACAAACATTCTTACAGATAGAGCACCTGCCACAGACCTTAGTACCCTTGCTGAGGTTGCTAATGATGTGTGTCTGAGCATGATTCGAACATGAAATATCAACATGAAATAGATACTTTTATATCCCAGTCTTGTACTATTTTTGTGTTCTTGTGAACCCAGTACTCAGTGATTTAGATTGTACATGAGTTTACTCGTTGAGTCTCCTTTAAATACTTTCCTATTATGGAAGCTAATAGAATTCAATCGTTTCTACCTGAAGCTAGACAGGAGATCATATCAGATTGGACTTTGGATCCAGATGCAGAGGAAGATGAGACAGATAATGAGATTATACCTACCCTTAAGTTACTAGAAGAAAAGGAACTGAGATTAATCAGAGTAGAGCTGAATGCAGCATCGTTGTCTGATTATGTTCGTAAAGAGATAATCCCTAGAGGGATGAGAGTACAAATCCCCCAGGGAGTATATGTTAAGGATGAGGTCTTTACTAACAATTGGAGAGGTATAATTGAACGTTGCAGCTTAGATTTGATGATTTTGATAGTTCAAAGAGCTACGGTGGAGGCTAAGGAATTGAGGACTGAGATTGCCTCCTTTAGAACAGTGTTGGAGGTGGATACCAATGTGCCGGACTTAACCCGGATTAAACAAGCCTGTGATGAGTTATATCGTGACCTGAAGAAAAGGAAACTTAATAAATTTAAACGAGATGACAAAGACTTCAAAGAGGGAAATGTATATAGAGAACCTCAAAGACCCATATACTACACCAGACGTGTTACATTTTCCCGTGACTCATTAAATTCTAACTCCTCAGGTGAAAATCTTCCTCCGAATAGAGAGGAAATCCCCTCCACTTCGAGTGCTGCGGCGGCTGCCGCCCCTCCTAAACAGAGCCAGAAGGTAACCTCCCAATACTGGTTCAGAAAGAATAGACCCCACAACAAACAAAATCAGAACCAAAATTTTCGGAAGGCCCCAGACAAACGCAACCCGACCTAGTTATGAAGCTCTCCAGATACACCCTTTCTCCTCTAGAACTACGTGTTTTGAACAAAGGATTGACTTTTGTCCCTACCCCTAGATGTGATGCCTTAAATATTAGGACTGACCTTGCCACCCTTTTTCGTTCGATACGCCTTAGAGAGCATTTTGCGGATTTGGAACCTAAGAAAGTTTCTATGTTACTGTTATTTAAACCTAAGAGTACCTTTGTACCCCCTTTGGTATCCTCCTCTATCAGGACGTTTGAAAACACCATTATTAGGGAAGCCAACAAAATTGACCATTCCCATGACCTACATAGATCCAACTTGACTAAAGAAGAATGGCTTACTGTTAAACAATTAGGTAACAATCCAGAAATCGTGATTAAGAAATCCGACCATTGTGGTCCTAGACAAAGAAATATATGTAAATGAATGTAGACAACAACTGCAGAATGTGCGATTCTATAAAATGTTAAACTATGACCCTACCACGAAATTCTCTTCTGTTATTAGAGATACCATTGAAGAAGCTGTTGCCACTGGTGTTATTAATGAAAAAACAGGGGAATATCTTTTTGTTAAACATCCTAGAATGCCCGTTTTCTATGTCCTCCCAAAGGTGCATAAATTAATTTTTCCTCCTCCAGGGAGACCTATTGTAAGCAGGTGTGGTGGAATTTTGGAAACACTATCTAACTTTCTTGACTCCTATTTACAACCTATAGTACGAAAGACTAAGGCCTTTGTAAGAGACACCACTGATATAATTCAAAAATTGGAAAATCAACCCATTGCATCCAATCAGACTATTATAGTGGCAGATATTGTTTCATTGTACACCTGCATACCACTGCCAGAATTAAGAGCTGTAATATATGAGTACCTGATGGCGAATGTACAGGACCTGGAGATGGTGGGTTTCCTGATACAGATCCTTGACATTATTTTGGATTATAACTATTTTGCTTTTGAAAAAGATATCTATTTGCAAATTTCCGGGGTCAGTATGGGCCAAGCGGCCTCGCCATCATTAGCCATATTGTACATGTCACATTTGGAGGACACTTTTATCTTCCCCGCAACACACAATGCCTTTTCGAGAGCCATTTCTCACTATTATCGGTATATTGACGATGTCATATTCTTGATCAATGATACCATTAATTTGAGTGACTTAAACAAATGGTTGAACACATGGGATACCAATATCCAATTTACAGTGAATGCTAGTCAAGAGAAAGTAAATTTCCTTGACTTAACCATTTTCTCTGATAGAGGCCTCCTTAAAACCAGAAACTATAGGAAATCGGTGAAAAGAAACTCATACTTACATTTTAAGAGCTTCCACTCACACCCTTTGAAATCTAATTTACCTTATACTCAATTTTCCAGACTGAAACGCAACTCCTCTTTTAACTATGATTTTGAGAGGGAAGCTAAGACCATGAAAAAGGAATTCCTACTCAGAGGTTATCCAGAACAGATAGTCTCCAAAGCACTCATTAGAGCTAGACACTCAGATAGAAACAGCCTACTCATGAGTAAACCTAAGGCACAATCGGATAATCTGGTGTGGCCGTTAACACTCACACCTCATTCAAACTCTATTATCAAACTGATACGTACATATTGGCCGATTATCTCGCACATCAAAGGGCTAGAGCATCCCCCTCTTGTCGCTTATAAGCGTACACGTAATTTGGGTGACACCCTTACCCATTCGAATCATGCTCAGACACACATCATTAGCAACCTCAGCAAGGGTACTAAGGTCTGTGGGAGGTGCTCTATCTGTAAGAATGTTTGTACAGACACTACTATATGTTGCCCCTCCTCAGGGAAGAACTTTGAAGTACGTTGTTTTGCCACCTGCGCCAGTTCATACGTCACGTATGCTATCAGTTGTTCCTGCCCGTCAGTTTATGTCGGGATGACTACGAGATCGTTACGACAACGTTTTATTGAGCATAGAAGTAGGATTAATACAGGGAACACTGATTTACCTCTATACACACATTGCCTTCAACATAAACATCACCCTGATTCATTACGCATTAGAGTACTTGATAAAATAGAACCGCATGTGCATACTGACCCCTTTAAGGCCCTTTGCAAACTTGAAAGACTCTGGATAATCCGTTTAAATTCAGAGATTCCTAATGGGTTAAATGAGGTAATCAGTGTTCAATCACTAATTACCTAATGTTCCACCTGAATTACTTTATAATACTCTCCTGATCCTTCCTTTCTTACCTTTATGGTCACCTTACCGCTGTGGTAAGGTTAAGCCTGAACGCTTCGCTGATCGGTATGTTACCTCTAATCTATATTTTACTCTGGGTTTGTTTATAGACTACTATATTGTATATGATATGTATTCAATACCTCCTTCTAGATATTTGGACCACGGAAATATCATTTATGGCCTTGAGAAAGCCCCGCCTGGGGGCGAAACGGGGGAGTGGCCCCGAAAAGTTTGGCATCGCCAGCCCGTCGGCCAACTTTTGAACTTATGATTTGGAGCATATTCAGCCTCCTGTGTCCTTTTATCATCTGCTGTTTGGACTTCACGGCATATGGGTATCCCTTTTGATACTATGGACTGTCATACCATTATTATTTGGGGAGTTGCGTTTCTATTATGATTTATAGTCATTGTTCTACTGTGAATATTGCGTCTCCCTCTGATGTCTTGTATATGACATGTCCTTAATGATTGTGACATCTGTATATCCCAATGCTGTATATATCAACATGAAATAGATACTTTTATATCCCAGTCTTGTACTATTTTTGTGTTAACGTAAATATTTGCCCATGTCCATCTCATAGGCAAGAACAAACAAAGCAATCCTTTTTCTTGTCTAATTCAGGATCCACTCAGGAAATAATCTGGAGCTTCTTCTCATCCTCTTCCCCCTCTTTCTTTCTCTAGGTGAATTGCTAGAAAAACCCAATGTTTGCACTGATATTTACGATGGCATAAAGCATCTAATTGGATCCCACTGGAATACAGAGCACTGCCAAGAATGCTGGTGTTCAGTCCACGGGATGCATTGTTGTGACAGGTGAGAAAAGGCTGTGGCATAATCTATCTATCTATCTATCTATCTATCTATCTATAAAAGTCAGTGTTTGCGGCAGGAGGTGCAGAGGTGCGGAGGAATATGTGGCAGAGTTTCGATTGGTTGCCACTGTGGGATTATTTGCATAAAGGACTCTGATTGGCCAGCCTCAGAACTCCAACACTCTAGGGCACCAGACAGAGTGGATTGGTTGCCACCGAGGGAGTATTTGCATAAAGAACTCTGATTGGCCAGGCCCAGCACTCCAATATTCAAAGGCAGCAGACAGAGGGGATTGGTTGCCACTGAGGGAGTATTTGCATAAAGGATTCTGATTGGCCATCTACATTCCAACATTCTAAGGTGACGCAGAGGGAAAAGGAAAGGCCTCGGGCTCATGGGATATTGTTAGGCTTCCTCAACTTGATTTTCCTGACTAGGCCCCCAACAATGACAGAACAAGACCAAACTTGGCACACAGACCCCCCAAGGTGCACTCTCCATCCTGGTGCAGTTTGAGGGAGGATGGACCATGGATGATGGATGATGGGACTTGCAGCACTTTAGTTCACTTCTTTAGAGCACTGTGGCCCACACCAATGATGAATGAGGACCAAACTTGGCACACAGAGGCCCAATGGCCCACTTTACACACCTGGTGCGGTTTACGGCAGGATGGCTCACAAATGATAGGATTTGCAGTACCTTCACTCGATTCATTTCCCACAGAACATTGCAGCCCCTACAAATCACAGACCAAGCCCAAACCTGGCACACAGAGTACCCATGACCACTTTACATCCTGGTGCAGTTTTGAGTGGGACGGACCACGGATGATGGGACTTGAAGTACCTTCACTCACTTTCTGGGACCGCTGCGATCCAATGACTGATCAAGACCACACTTGGCACACAGAGCCCCCATGACCCACTCTACATCCTGGTGCAGTTTGGAGGTTTTATTCTTCCAATGCTATATATACACAGCTATTTATACAGGTTCTGCTCACGGCCTAGGGGCGGCGCCAGATCTGGACCCCCCCCCCCCCATTTTTTAAAAAGTTGATCTTCGGGTGCTTCCAGGGGCAGGGCTTCCCTTCCTCCTCCTCCACGATGCGCCAGCCTTCCTTGACTCAAAAACGCTGGGCGCATGGCGAGGAGGAGGAGGAAGGAAGGGAAGGTTCGCCCCCGGGGCGGGGCTTCCCTTCCTCCTCCTCCTCCGCGAAGCGTCCGGCTTTCTTGACTCAAAAAAGCCGGGCGCGAGGCAAGGAGGAAGAGGAAGGCTCGCCCCCAGGGATGGGGCTTCCCTTCCTACTCTTCCGTGACGCGCCCGGCGAGGAGGAAGAGGAAGGCTCGTCACTGGGGGCGGGGCTTCCCTTCCTCCTCCTCCGCGACATGCCCGACTTCCTTGACTCAAGGAAGCCGGGCACATGGCGAGGAGGAGGAGGAAGGAAGGGAAGGCTCACCCCCGGGGGGCGCAGAGGAAGAAGGAGCCGCGAGGAGGAGGAGGTGGGGGGGGGGGTGCGGTAGAGGTTGGTTTGGGGGCGTAATTCCAAAGTGTGGCCTAGGGTGCCAAAATTGGTTAATCCGGGCCTGGTTCTGCTATGAGTATATACTTAAACTTGCACCAGCACAACACGAACCATGGCAAAGGATCATGGACAGATCCACATAGCAAGTGAGCATCACAGCAAGAGCAACGCATGGCAAGATGACCTCAAAGCAAGATCATCATGGAAAGAGCATCTGCACATGTCTGCCACTTCATTAAATACTTACAGGGACTACAGGAGATGATGCCATTCCTGTCATACCTGTCCCATGGTCATAACTCAGTTGTCCCTCTGGGTTCCACTTGTTCCACCCTTCAGTGGAGTGATCACACGCCCATTAGAAATGTATTTTTACACAATGGAATCGCATACAATGCATTTCTATCTAATACACAATTTTCTATCCAATGTCATTTTCATTCACAAAGTTTTTTCCTGCTGACAGAATAACTGCAGATCTTTACAAGTTTCCAATTTTTTCCTATTTCCTTTTCTTTTTAGGTTTGGTGGCATTACAGTTATTGAAGGATGCATATCGGTGGTTGATCCTGAAATCTGTGAATATAAGTTCTACAAAAAAGATGACCCGTCAACTCTTTGTATTTTCTAAAACATGACGAGTCCTTTAGTCATGAATGAATAAACTGATGATTCGTGCATCCTATTGGTGTGTTATACATGTGCACAAGAATTGGAGGGATTATGCATAATGGACTTTATGGGCGTGATACCATTGTTGCACGTAATTATGAATTGCACGTTGCATGTCAAGGCTCATTGTGCATTGATAGCGCAAGGTTGCCTTTCTGCAATGAAGTGGCATAGTGCACCATTGGCAAATGTTCCTTGGCCACCCCAGAGATCACTTTCGAGTTAAGTTATGGCCACGAAAAAGACACACAGAGTGTGCGTCTACATTGTTGAATTTAATACAGTTCAACGCCACATGAACTGTGCTGGTTTAATGCTATGGAACTGTGGGAGTTGTAGTTTTACGGGATCGTCAGCCTCCGCTGCCAAAGAGTTTCTGGTGCCTCACCAAACCACAACAGCCAGGATTCCATAGCACTGAACCCACACAGTTCAAGTGATGTTAAACTGTGTTAATTATACAGTGTAGATGCACTCCTACAAGTGAGACTTTCCTGCTGCTTCTTACTGGGAATCCTATTGTCCCAAGTTGAAAAATTGATGTTGTTGTTGCTATCTGAAACACAACAACATTCGTACACAGCAAACAAGATCTTTCTGCTGGTTGTTGTATTGGATCACACATTGGATCCTTCCCAAGTGTCTAGGACTGTGTGATGTACAGGGGCGGATTAACACACTTGACGGAATAGGTGCCCACCTAGAGTGCCAGATCCGCAGGGGTGCATCGCCGCCGGATGGAAACTCCACTTCCACGCATGCTGGAAACTCCACCTCTGCGCCTGCTGGAAACACCGCCTCCTTGCATGCGCATTTGGGCGTACGGGTGGGTTCCTCTCGAGGCAACAGAGAGGTGCTGAAAACCACGAGGCCACTGCCAGAGCCATGCGATGGTCGTGTTGCTGCTCCTGGTGCTGGCTACATGGCACTCCGCCCTTGCCCTCACCCTCCATGTGGCCAGCACCAAATTAATCACTGAGGCTGTGAGATCATGGGAGTTGTACTTTGGTAGAGGCTAAATATTGTATAAAACTACAACTCCCAAGCTCCCATAACAGTTGACATGGCCTCAAACCGAGTTGATTCCACAGGGTAGATGTACCTTATAGCCAATGGAGCAAAGGCTACGAAGGCTTCATCTTTTTTCTTGCAGGTAGGCCTCAGCCCGACTGGCCCTCCCCAACTGGCTCTGGTCACCCGGTCGAAGCTCGCAAGGGTATTCCTCTGGCAGCTAAGCCAGGAAATCCCAACTGGATGCTCCCTGTGAGGGAGGGTCTTCCTCTAGGAGCAGAGGCGGCCCAAGGTAATTTTAAATGGTAGACGAAAATTATTCCCCCCCCCCCCAAAAAAACAAACCTGGAGAAACAGCTGTCGAACAGGGGTTCGTGTTGCTTTAAGCCTGCAAAAAGAAAGGAGCCGGGACGAGGCTCTAAAGAGGCGCAGCTGGGACGGGAGGCGCTGACGTCACGCCAGTGATGGAATACAGCTTGATAGAGCCTCGCGAGAACCAAAAAGAAAGGAAGGAAAGGAAAGGGCTTGAGCAGCCAAAAATAGCGCAAGACTACACAGAAACGCGAGAACGCATGAACACCCAGAGAACCCAGAAATAAACAAGAGGAGATCGTGATCGAGATGCAAGCTCTATTTATAAACTTTTGGCAAGGCAAAATAAACAAAAAAACAAGCCAAATAAGGAGAGCAGAGAACGGAGACTACGGAGAAAGTGGAGACAAGCCATAAAGAGGTGAAGGAGGGAGGTAGGCTCTAATCTCAACAAAGCATAAGGCTTAAAAGCAATCTATCTTAAAGATAGAATAATTAATTAAAATAAAAGACATATACAATACATATAAAATATAATATGGCAGCGAAGAAGAAAACAGATAGAGACCTTAGAAGCCAGGTGGGGAGAAGAGAATCATTTCAAGAGGAATACCAGATTAAAGACCAATTAAAGGAAATGATATATGAGGTAAAAAGGATGAGTGGACTAGTTGAAAAAGTGGAAAAAGGTGTTGAAAAAGGCGTGGAAGAACGAAGGCAAATAAAGGAAGGTTTACTAGATTTAAGAAAAGACATGACAACAATAAGGAAAGAGGTAATAGCATTCTATGACAAAGTAGACTCCCTACAAAGAAAAGAAGAAGATACTAGGAAAAAAGTCCTTTCAGATCAAATAACTAGAATTATATCAGAAGGACTTTCAGCTGCGCATGAGAGGCTTTCCAGAAATGGAGAAAGGAAATCAGGAAGATACAATGAAAATAGCGGTAGCTATGACAGCATCAGTACTCCAAAAAGAAGCAGGTCTAATGGAAGAAAAAATCGACAAAGCCTTCAGAATCCACACAGCATATTCTAGAAGGAATAAAACAGAACGAGACATCCTGGTGCAATTCAACTCAACAAAAATCAAGGAAGAAATTCTAAGAAACCAAAACAAGAACCCATATAAAGTTAATGAGAAGAAGATTATAATACTAAAAGAAATTCCAAATTCAGTATTGGAAATTAGAAAAAAATATTACTTTCTTACAGACCTATTGAAATTAAAAGACATTAGATATAAATGAGAAAAAATTGAAGGAATTCAATTCACCTTCCAAAACGAAAAGTACTGGATCAATACACAGGAAAAAGCGGAAGACTTTTATAAGAGGTGGAAACATATTCTAGATCCTAAAGGGAAAAATCAACAATTCAAGAATAAGGAAAATAAAATTAAAGAACACCAAACACACAAAAAAGTCATAGAACGGAAAAATATGAAAATGACATCAAGAATCGGTAAGATAGATGGAATGAATGATATGCTGGAAGGCAAACAAAAAAGGGAGGAGCAAGAGGAAGAATCTGGTCAAGAGCTCGAAGAAGAGGAGGAAGGAGAGACATATTCAGAGGAAGAAGTGAACTCTTTTGACGAGGGAGACTAGCACGAAACATGGAGGTAAAGTGTTTTTCCTTAAACGTAAATTGACTAAATTTACCAGAAAAAAGGAAAAAGACTTTTCACTTTTTTTAAAAAAACAAAAAGCCTCCATATATGCGCTGCAGGAAACCCATATAAAAACTTCTAAGACTGATCTAATATAAAACAGAATGTTGGGAGCATTACTTACATGTAGTATTGGAAAAAAAGCAAAGAGGTGTTGCTTTATATATTAAACTGGATCTGAAGCCACTTCTAGAATTCAAGGATAAGGAGGGTAGATTAGTCGGAGTATCAGTTAATGTGAGGGGGGAAAAGATTCTAACAATATGTACAGTATATACGCCCCAAATGGTCCGAAATTGAATTTTTTTGATTTATTAAGTGAAAAAATGTTATCAGTTGAATGTGATATTTATTTATTGATGGGTGATTTCAATGGAATTATTAATGCGCAACTTGATAAGAATTATAATAATGTGAAAAACAAGTCAGCCGCTAACAAGCTCCCCAAATCCTTCAATAATCTAACGGAAAATCTAGATCTAAGAGATACCTGGCGGGTGCATAACGGAACTATAAAAGATTTTACATAGTTTTTGGGAAGGAGAAAAACCTGGACCAGAATAAATATGATTTGAGCGTCTAAAGATTTGATTACAAATAGCATAGGAGCAAAAATCCACCCAAGAATAATTTCAGACCATGCCTCCATAGAAGTGACTATTAAACTGGGATCTAAACAATATTTGTGGAGACTAAATGAAAGCTTACTAAAAACCAATGAACAAATACAAAACAATAAAAAATATTAAAAGAGTATTTTGACATAAATGATCAACCTGGGTCAGATATTACAAATGTGTGGGATGCTAGCAAAGCTGTCATACGGGGCCATTTTATTGCACAATTAAGCCATCAAAGGAAAAAAGAATGAAGAAATTAAATCGATTCAGAATAAGCTAGAGAATCTAGAAAGAAAAATGAAGAAAAATCCCAATAACAAAAACATAGAAATAGAAATCCAGATGTTAAAAAAACAAATCAGCTTAATTACTCTGGAACAGATGGAAAGGAATCTGAAGTATACAAAGCAAAGGTACTTTGAGAGAGAAAATAAACCAGGTAAATTATTGGCATACCAACTGAAAAACCAAAAACAAAATAGTATTATAAATAAAATCAAGAAAGGAGATAAAGACTTAATAGAGGACAAAGAAATAATAAAAGAATTTAGAGACTTCTATCAGAAACTTTATAGCGCTGAAAACTTAAATAAAGAAACCATTCAAGCCTATGTAAGTGAACAATAAAAGAGAAGATAGGGGATAAGGAAAGAGAGGAATTAAATAAATTAATCTCAGAGAAAGAAATTGAAGATGCAATAAAAAAATTGAAAACAGGAAAATCCCCAGGCCCAGATGGCTTAACTGAGGTCTATTATAAAAAAATATGAAGGAGGTACTGGTCCCATACTTGAAAAAAAACCTATGAATAATGCTCTAACATTAGGAAATATTCCAAGTACTTGGAAAATGGCCAACATTAAAGTATTTCCTAAAGAGGGGAAAGACCCAGAACTAGTTGAGAATTACTGCCCCATATCTTTATTAAATCTTGATTATAAGATATATTCCAACATCCTGGCTGAAAGATTTAAAATCTTTCTCAACAACTGGATTGGCAAAAACCAAACAGGATTCCTGCCAAAGAGATTTATGAAGGATAACATTAGGAACATCATAAATATAATTGATTATCTTGATAAAAATATAGGGAGGAAAGTAGCTCTTGCATTCATCGATGCTGAGAAAGCATTCGACCGTATTAATTGGAGTACTCTGGAGATTCTTTTGAGAGAGCTAGATTTGGGATTTCACTTTACAACAGCCGTTATGGGGATATACAATAATCAAAACGCATCAATTATTGTTAATTGTCAAAAATTGGAAAAAATCGAAATAGCAAGAGGCACAAGACAGGGGTGCCCCCTTTCTCCGCTGATCTTTAACTTTGTCTTGGAAATACTATTAAAAAAACATAATTGAAGATAAATGTATAAAGGGATTAAAAGCGGGAAAGGAAATTTACAAAAATTTTGCATTTGCAGGTGATTTGGTCTGTATAATTGAAGACCCGTCGGAAAATATAGGAAATTGGCTAGAAAAATTCGAACAATTTGGAGAAGTATCAGGATTTAAACTGAACAAAAAAAATCTAAAATTATTACAAAAAATATAGAAGAAAAAGAAATCAAATTGTAGCACAGCAGTTCTCGTTTGTGCCTGGAGGGCAGGGGTCAGGACCCGGGGTCCCATTAGCATTAGGGCCAGCAGTACCAGAACTAGATTCAGAGGATGAGCTAGATGACTGGGGCGAAGGGCAGCTTTCCCCTGATGGGCCTCCTTCACCCACAGAGAGCTTGGCATGGGAGGAAATGTTGTTTGGCCCTAGCGAAGACATAGATAACCAGGTGCAGATGGAAGACAGCGATTCTGGCAGCTATGAGCACCCGGGTGGAAGAGATTCCCAGGAGCCCGAAAGTGAAAACATGGAAGAAAGCGGCTGGGAAGTTTCCAGGGAGGAAAGCTCTCAGGGAGATAGCAACACAGCTGCTGAGAGACAAGGTCGAACCTTTGATAGGAGACGGAACATCGAGTCTAGTAGGAGGGGGTGGTCCAGGGCCCTAGATCGGCCGAGGTCCGTCAGCAGGGATTGGAGACGAAGAAGCCTAGAGCGTCGGGGACCTCGGCCGAAGGATTAAGTATAAGATCCGTGGGAACGAATCCTCAGTGCTCCGGCCACGTCTCATCTGAATAGGCGTGAAGCGGAGTGGGACCATGAAGCTAAGCTAGCTAGTGGTCATCAAGCCTTGCCTTGCCTTGCCTTGTTCCTGATCCGCTTGGTTGAGCGGAGCCTTGCCCTGTTTCCTGATCCGCATAGTTTTGCGGAGCCTTTGCTAAGCTTTTGGCCTATTTGCCACGTTACCTTGGACATTGTTACTTCAAGCTTTTTGGATTGCTTTTATATTCTATTGGACATTACCTTTGAACTGTTTTTATATTCAATAATGTAGTTAGCCTTCAGTCCGTCTCTGTGTGTGTGATTAAGGGGCCGGTCAAGTCCGTGCATCGTGACACAAATTAATAGAAAAGAAGTCAGGAATGGAAGTAACTAAAGAAGTAAAATATCTGGGTGTTAATATTACCTCCAATAATTGTCAATTAATTAAGAATAACTTTGAGAAAACCTGGACTGAGGTAAAAAATAATTTAAGAAACTGGAAATCCATTAATCTTTCATTTCTTGGAAGAATCTCTACGATCAAAATGAAGATCTTTCCAAAAATTAATTTCTTACTCCAGACACTCCCGATCCTGAAAAATGAGACTATTTTGAGAAGGTGGCAAACAGAGCTAGCTAAGTTCATCTGGCAAGGTTGGAAAGCAAGAATAAAGCTAAAATATTTATTAGAGAGCACACATAATGGCGGACTTGGAGTACCAAATTTAATAAAATATTATGAAGCAAATTGTCTAGTGGGAATGAAAGAATGGATAGACTTAAAGAATAAAGAACTGCTAAATCTAGAAGGACAGGGAATTAAATTCAGCTGGCACGGATACTTAATCTATATATATAAAAAGAGAGTGGTCGTGGTACCCGGCAAATGCACGCCAAAACTACATGTCCCACACACACGAAAATCACAGAGCCACTCATCCATACCCCAAGGTCCCTACACGGCCCACAAAAACACCCAGAAACACCACATAACACCCCCAAAACCTCCCCCGAACCACAACATTACAACGCATGCGCAAAAACCCAGAACACACAAAATGCCCGCCATCAAATGCCCACCACAGTACCGAGCATGCGCAACAAAAAACTACACCGCAACATGCCCCAAACCACAACCCCCCTCCATACCTGCCCACTACCCCATCCAGAAGCAACAACCACACGCCAACACAGCGGCAACCCACCTGCTCCGCTGCCTTATCAACCTCCTTCGCCACCTCCATGCCGCTCCCGGACCCGGTCAGCACGGCTGACGCCATGCCCCCCTCCTCCGCCGCTTCCCAACCGCTCCTGAGGCCGGCAGCGGAGGTAACCAGCGGAGGAGGCCACAGAGGCACCGGAGGAGGCAGCGTGCACAACCCGGCACCAGGAGCAGCTGTAAAACGGCTAAGGAGAAGGACACGACCATGGGACTACAATTCCCAGAAGGCTCCGCGCGGCTCACTAGGAAGGAGGGCAGGAAACAGAGAGAACTGGCCGCGCGGGGCCTTCTGGGAACTGTAGTCCCCTGGCCGAGCCCGCCTCCTACGCCATCTCCAAGCCCCTTCCGGGCCCGGGACACGCGGCCGGCGCAATGCCCACCTCCTCCACCGCCTCTTCCCGTCCTCCCAACTACATCCCACTACCTCCCCCACCACCATGATAGAGAGACAGAGAGAGACACAAAGCAAGAGGTATAGAGAGGGAAAGAGAGACAGAGTGATAGAGAGAGAATGATAGAGAAAGAGAGATAGACAAAGAGAGAGAGAGAGAGAGAGAGAGAAAGAGTGATACAGAGAGTAATAGAGACAGACAGATAGAAAGACAGAGAGAAAGAGACAGAGAGAGAGAGACATATACATATATACACATGCACACACATATACACATACACACACATACTGTATACATATATACACATGCACACACATGCACACACATATATACATACACACACATACACGTGCACATACCCACCAAGGCCATAACTAACATCTCACATCTCCTAAATAGGGCACAGCAACGCGTGCCGGGTTCAGCTAGTTTATAATAAAATAAAACAAGACAGAAACTTTAATAACCATATCATTAGGGCAGCAATAATTAGAGTATGGAATAAAAATAAACACATATTGTATGATAAAATACCCACATGGGTATCCCCGTTGGAAGCTACCCAATTAAAAACATCCAATGAAAAAATCTGGCCTAGATATAAAGATTTATTAAAGAAGGAAGGGCTTGGCTTTCAATTAAAAAGTCAAGAAGAACTTCATTGCTGGGGACTTAACTGGTTTCAGTATAATCAGATAAAAGCAATATTTTAAAAAGATAAACAAACGGGATGGGATTGGACAATACCCAAAATAGAAAAAGTCTGGCTGTACTCTGAAAAATTTGACATCATCAGTCTATAGACACTTAATAGATGTAGAAAATGAAAAAGAACCAGTAAAAGACTATATGAAAAAATGGGCATTAAATCTGGGATTCAATATATCTTTGGAAGACTGGAATAATTTATGGAGAGTTAAAATGAAATATGCTTACTCTTATTATTTAAGGGAAAATCTCTATAAAATGATATACAGGTGGTATATTACTCCAAACCTACTGGCAAAAATTGATAAAAATAATAATGCTTTGTGTTGGAAATGTAAGCGAGAGAAAGGTACATTCTTTCATCAAATGTGGTCTTGTAAAATAGCTACTAAGTATTGGAACATGGTACACAAGAATATACAGGAGATTTTACAGATCAAATTGCTGAAAAAACCAGAACTTTATTTGTTAAATATTACAGGACAATTGAAAAATAACGACATAGAAAGATTGGTAACCTATTTGATAACCTCTGCAAGAATCACATATACAAGGTATTGGAAATCAACAGAGATTCCAGATGAAGACTAATGGCTTCTGAAAGTGCTGGGCACAGTGGAAAACGATAAATTAACCCAGTGTTTTTCAACCTTTTTTGAGCCGCGGCACACTTTTTACATTTACCAAATCCTGGGGCACACCACCAACCAAAATGACACAAAATGACACTCTAACACAGTAATACATATAGTTAATGTGTTTTAAATGTATTTATACACTCAGTGTGAAAGCTGGGCCTGCTTCGATGAACACAACACAGATATCCTGGCAGGAATGGCAGAAAGACACAAACTTCCCACACAGAACTTCCATAACCAAGAGAAAATGCTATAAGAGTTTGGTGGGCATTGACCTTGGGTTAAGGAGTTGTAGTTCACCTATATCCAGAGAGCACTGTGGGCTCAAGCAATGTTGGATCAGGACCAAACTTGGCATGAATACTCAATATGCCCAAATGTGAACACAAATGGAGTTCAGGGGAAAATAGACCTTGACATTTGGGAGTTGTAGTTGCTGGGATTTATAGTTCCCCTACAATCAAAGAGCATTCTGAACCCCACCAATGATAGAACTGGGCCAAACTTCCCACACAGAACCCCCAGGAGGCAAGAGGAGGTATCTACTTGGGGAAAGGGAGGCGGGCCTTCCCAATGCACGGAGAGGGAGAGACCAAGTAGGCAACGGGTGGGGAGGGGGGTGTTTGTAATTTTGTGCCTTTATCGAGGTAGGTTTCCTAGGGTTTTTATACTTCAACACACTAGATTCTCTCCCCCCCCCCCCTTCCTGGAGGTTCCAATTTCCCACGGCACACCTGATGATGGCTCACGGCACACTAGTGTGCCCCGGCACACTGGTTGAGAAACACTGAATAAACCTGTTTATTACAGGAGAACTCTTCAAGGGATTTTGAGCAGACATGGTCACCTTTTGTAAAATTTATGAAAGACAAAAAGAATATTCTTCTGAATGGCATAAAAATATAAAGCAACGGATGAGATGTTGTATAATGGACAATAAGCATAGATTTTGTTTGCAAATGAGATGTGAAGACGCTTTTTACTCTTTTCTTTTGCCTGTATACCTTTACCATTCCCCCCCATCTTTCTTTTCCCCCCCCCCTCCTTTTTGTTTTTATTTCTATTACTACTCATATATAAGACGGACTGTCAACTGCCTTATATAACATGTACTTTTCTGTTTTTATCTATTCCTAATAAAGACATATATACATATATATATATATATACACACACACACACATCAGGGGCGGTCTTTGCCATTACGCGGCCTACGCGGCCGCGTAGAGCACCATCTTGACGCTCCGGGTCGGGCGCCATTGTGAGGCGCCGTGGCGCCCGCCCTGCTGCTGCTGCGCTGCGCTCCACGGTTTCGCGCGCATGCGCAGTGCCTACGGACCTCTCTTGAGGTCCGTAGGTACTGCGCATGTGCGCTCCGCGATTTCGCGCGCACTCGCAGTGCCTACAAACCTCAAGAGAGGTTCGTAGGCACAGCGCGCGCGCGAACCGCGGAGCGCAGCGCAGTGCCTACGGACCTCTCTTGAGGTCCGTAGGCACTGCGCATGTGCGCTCCGCGGTTTCGCGCGCATGCGCACGAAATCGCGGAGCGCAGCGCAGCAGCAGGGCGGGCGACGCCGCGGCGCCTCACAATGGAGCGCACATTGGGAGCGCCGGGGGGGGCGCCAAAATAATGTTCGCTTACCCCCCCGGGAGAGCTCAGACCGCCCCTGACACACATATATATATAAGAACTATGGAGGCCGATGGCTTCCAAGCTTTGGCTCTCCTTTTGGACTTTAGTTCCCAGAATTCCTGACAATTGGACAAGCCACCAAGGGCTTCTGGGAATCTAAGTCCAAAACGACCGGAAGACCATCACTTGAAGATCCCAATCTAGTTCCAATTCAGCAAATGGAAACATGGAAAACTTTCAACCTGGTTACCATTCTGGATTTCCAGCTGGCCAACTGCTTTTGCTCAGAAGTCGTATATGTCACATAAAATTGTAGAGAGAACCTGCCACGGATATCTATACAATGGGGAAAACCACATTTGCTGCCCTGTTTCCCTGGAGGAGCGAATGCACCCGGGTAATGTCTTTCCAGAAGGCAGTGTTCGCTTTTAATGGAAGCGCAGCTTGTTCTGCGTGGAGGCAACGAAGGGTCTCCTCCCTCGCATCAGATCTCGGGATGTTGATAAAGAACACCTTGAAACCAGAATATGGACGTCATGTCACACACACACAGAACAGCGTGGGACAGAAAGCAATAAAATGAATAGTTATGGATCCTTTGGGAGGGGAAAATGCCGTATTTTCCAGTGTATAAGACGACTGGGCATATAAGACGACCCCCAACTTTTCCAGTTAAAATATAGAGTTTGGGATATACTCGTGCTGTATAAAACGACCCGTCTTCCAATGCACACCAAATAAAAATTTAAAAGCATCAGATTTCATTCCAATATGGCAATTTTCCGATTACTGTACCTCCTTCTCTGCCTCTCGGATCTCGCACCTGCGCACCTGCACCGCTTCACTGCCGTCTTCAGGAGCGAGATCTCCGAGGCAGAGGAGGAGAGATAATAAAGATAATAGAGATAATAAAGTTGTCTGTTCTTCATATGCTCTCTTTTTACAATGCAAACAGAAACTCAACAGAAAAGGAAGTGCCGTAAATACCTACGCAGGATTTGCATATCTTGAGGTGTTTTTTTTTTTTGGTGCCTCACTAAACTATTTATTTATTTATTTATCATTCTTGTATGCCGCTACTCCCTGAGGGCTCAGAGCGACTCACAAGCAAAAGCATAAAACAGATAAAACATCAGATAAACTATTCTAAATTTAAACTAAAACTAACTCTGCAGGATTACAAAAATCAGCAACTAAATGCCAGTTTGAAGAGATAGGTTTTACAGGCCCTGCGAAAGGCAAGGAGGTCTTGCAGGGCACGCACTTCGGCTGGCAGAGTATTCCAGATAGTTGGAGCCACCACAGAGAAGGCCCTGCGTCGGGTCGAGGCTCACAACTGGCAGCGATTCGATGCCCACATGTACAGTCAATAAAAACAACAATTACACAATTAAAAGAACATTAATCAGATTAAAACCAGTTAAAAATACTATTAAAATTACAAATATACAAATAATCAGAGTTCTGCAATCCGAAACCAGTTCAGAGTCCGTTTTCATAACCCTGTCATCATTCTATTGTCTGCCTGCTACCCAATTATCTAACCAAACGCCTGGTCCCATAGCCACATCTTTAACTTTTTCTAATGGAAAGTAGGGAAGAAGTTGACCTAATATTGCTGGGGAGCGAGTTCCACAGGCTAGGGGCCACCACCGAGAAGGCCCTGTCTCTCGTCCCCACCAAATGTATTTGCGACAGAGGTGGGATCGAGAGCAGGGCCTCTCCGAAAGATCGTAAGTTTCGAGGTGGGGCATAAGGGGATATACGTTCAGACAAGTAAACTGGGCCAGAACCATATAGGGCTTTATAGGTCAAAACCAGCACTTTGAATTGTGCTCGGAATTGGGCAGGCAGCTAGTGGAGCTGACACAACAGAGGAGTGGTATGCTCCCTGTATGTCGCGCCAGTGACTAACCTGGCTGCCGTCCGTTGGACTAGTTAAAGTTTCCGAACAGTCTTCAAAGGCAGCTCCACGTAGAGTGTGTTGCAGTAATCTATTCAGGATTACTGGTTTTGACCTTTAAAGCTCTATACGGTTCTGGCCCAGCTTACTTGTCTGAACGCATCTGCCGCTACATCCCACCTCATACTTTAAGATCATCCGGGGAGGCCCTGCTCTCGCTCCCGCCAGCTTCTCAAATGCGGCTGGTGGGGATGAGGGAGAGGGCCTTCTCGGTGGTGGCTCCCCGTCTGTGGAATGCGCTTCCTAGCAACATACGATCAATCCCATCCCTCCTGACATTCAGGAAAAAAGTAAAAGCCTGGCTATGGGACCAGGTGTTTGCACTTTAGCACAAGGCAGCACTTTAGATTGGATTTTAATGGAAATTGATGAATAGGGCTCAATGCTTTTTATGGACGGAACACTGTTTTTAACTTAAAGGAATGCGTGGGATATGTTAATGTAATTGTATTTTAATGTATTTTATTGTTGAATGTTGGGGTTTTATACTGTATTTTATTTATTTAATTTATTTATTTATTATTTTCGACATGGAAGTCGCCCCCTTCCATGTGGTTCGGGGCGACTCACAGAGGTTAAAACATAATAAAACATAATAAAAACACAGCAAGCACAGCAAAAATACATTAAATACAATAAAATCACATTAGGAACTCACATCCAATTTAAAAGCTACTTAGTAACGGGTACAGTAGGACCCCCGCACTATTCTAGGCCAAATGCCCTCACAAACATGACGGACAGAATACTACTGATACCGTGGCTAAGGCGGTGGCAAGCAATGGTAACAGGAAAATGCCACAGGTAAAGAAAATAAGATACTAGAAAAATAGGCTGCTTGGAACCATTAACTTTTTCTGCCTTCTTTCTCTGACTCTACCTAACCCTAGAAAATGTCACGAACGCAGAGCAACATAAACGGTTCTATCCTGAAGTTACATTGTCTTTGTGGTTTCTGTGGCTCACACATCGGAGTCAATCTGTCCTTTTACAGAAATCTTCAGAAGCTTCTAGAATTGCATTTTTATGGAAACAACTTATCTTATTATATAAAGGAGGTCCTGTCATGGAACGACCGTCCTAGGCAGAGAAACCTTACAAGGCAGAGACACCAAACTTGACAACAAAACTAGGCCTCAGGCAAGGTAGGTTTTTAGCAAATAAACTTTCCCCCCCAAAACCTAGAAGGCCCCCAAAACAACAATACAAAAAAAACTACATTTCCCAGCGTCCTCCCTGGCTGCCCACAAATCTCCCGGCCTCTACATTCTGACAACATGATTGGTTGCCAATGAGGGAGTATTTGCATAACGCCTCTATTGGCCAGCCAACATGAACATTCCGACCCATAATAAACTGGCAGAGGAGGATAAGAACATAAGAACATAAGAAGAGCCATGCTGAATCGGGCCTCAGCCCATCTAGTCCAGCATTCTGTGTCACACAGTGGCCCACTAGTTGTACACAGGGATCTCTAGCAGAAAGGAGGGCAGAACCCTCACCTGCTCCCGACCCCCCACAACCAGTACCCGTGGAAAATCCTGCCTGCCTCCATCAACATAGAGGTGGCACTTGGATGTCCATTTCAGTAGCTACTGATTCCCTTGGTATTCATGAATCTGTCTAATCCTGCCTTGAAGCTGTCCAGGATAAGGCAAAGGCCTGAGGCAGTTGCCAACACAAACACCCAATTCACGTCCCACAGAAAATTTAAACCCCTACAAATCACAGACCACGCCCAAAATTTATTTATTTATTTATTTATTTATTTATTTATTCTTTGGGCTTCTAGACCGCTCCCTCTAAAAGCTCGGAGAGGTTTACAACAGGTAAAAAACAAGTGTAGAACTGACATTATGGAACTGTGGTGAGAAGCAGATAAGCAATGAGTTAATCTAAAACATTACTAGCGCTGAAATAATTCTAAACTAAGCTAAACGACACAGTTACTCAACTGGAAAAGCCAGGCGAAAAAGAGCCGTCTTACTGTGTGGGCATCGAATTGTGCCTTTTTGGAAGCCGCTCTGAGTCCCCCCTCGGGGGTTGAGAAGAGCGGGGTAAAATGCTGGAAATAAATAAATAAATAAATAAATATAACTAGAGCATGGACCACTGTGGTCAGAAGCCGTTCTTTGCTGTGTACATTTTGCAACGCCCTTCGCATCAAGAAGTCTTTTCTCCAGTAATAAAGCTTCCTGTATTCCTACAGTTCTCTCTCTCTCTCTCTCTCTCTCTCTCTCTCTCTCTCTCTCTCTCTCTCACACACACACACACACACACACAATGCAAACAGTCACTCAAGAAAAAGGGAGCAGGTATACAGGATTTGCATACAAATACCAGGAGGAGGTATTTACCTTTGAAAATCCTCCTCTTCTTGCCTGTATAAAGATCACAGAATTCTGCACAGAAACAAGCAAAGCGGATTCCTTCTCGGTCAAAGGCACATCTTATTATAGCAAAGACTTCCCCAGCAGCGAAACGCCAAGATGGTAAGTAACATCTTCTTCCCGTTTAGAAATTGCAAAATGGCCTGTAATTTCAAAGCTACGAGAGAGGAGAAAAACACATTATTTTAAATCACAAAAAATATCAGAAGATTTGGTGTAACTTTAGGAACATAAAATCAATGATGTCCCAACTTCCAATATTGATCTCTCTGTGCCGTTGCATCCGGGCTATGGGTGCCTGTGGACGGGCAAGGACGTTTTCTCTCTATCGCAGGGGGTTGCTTTTTGCCTGCCTTTAAAGCAGTGGTTTCCAAACTTTTTTGGCCCACCGTCCCCTTTCCAGAAAAAAAATGTGCTCACCATAAGGCAGGGGTGCCCACACTTTTTCAGCATGCAAGCTACTTTTAAAGGAAGCAAGTCACAAAGATCTACCTGCGCGCGCTCCTCGCACTTCGCCCTGCCTCTCTTGCTGGCAGCGGAGGCTGCACAGCTGCTTCCGGACGAGACAGAGGCAGGGCGGAGTGCGAGGCGCTCCCTCCGGAGACCCCACCTCGTGCTTCCTCCTTCCTGCAATGCCCCACAGGCGGAAGAAGCACCGCGAGAGCGGAAGCCAGCAGCAGGAGCGTGCATGGCAGGAGCGCCCCATCCGGCTGGTGAGGCCCGAAGATCTACTAGAAGAGGGCCGAAGATCTACTACCGTGTTTCCCCGAAAGTAAGACGATGTCTTACTTTCTTTTTACCCCCAAAAGCCCCACGACGTCTTACTTTCGGGGTACGTCTTATATTGGACATACCCCGAAAGAATTCTTCACCCAGTAGTACCTGTGAGGGCGCCGCGCGCCGCCGCCGCACAGCCGGCCACACGCCTCTTGCGCGGCACGCCTCTTGCGCTGCACGCCTCTTGCGCGGCACGCCTCTTGCGCGGCACGCCTCTTGCGCGCACGCCTCTTGCCTGGCCTCTGACGCGACGCCGCCGCCCTGCCTCTTGCTCCTTCTCCTTTCCCCCCTTTGTCCATTCGGTGAGCGAAGGAGGGGGGAAAGGAAAAGCGGCGAAGGGCGCGCGCCAGAGGCCAGGCCTCTGACGCGACGCCGCTTCGCCCCGCCTCTTGCTCCTTCTTTCCCCCTCCCTTCGCATGGACTTTTGGGGTACGGCTTACATTAGCCGACCCCCGTGACACCCCCGATACGTCTTACAATCGGGGGTGTCTTACTATCGGGGAAACACGGTAGTAGCTCGCGATCTACCTAATGAGCACCCCTGCCGTAAGGCATCCAAGCGAAACAATTGTACCGATACGGCTTGCACAACAATTTACTCCTAACAAGGGCAACAGGAATTACAGAGCGGGTCCAGACATCCGGACAACGTGGATACATCAACAAGAGAAATGCATGCTCCCTCCACCATACCGGATTACAATTTACATTGCAATTACGGCACAGAATCAGGTCCAATGGTCTCGATAAGAACGAGATTCCATCCAGTGATGAGTTAATCTCCGGATCTGTGCCCAGTTGCTTGAGCCTTCGTCTTTGAACCCAGGATATAGTGCAAATAGACCTTTTTCTTCTTCTCAACTTGATGATATTGGCATTGTTTGGCTGAACCGGATTATCTGGATCACGGACTCTGAACTACAACGAACTGTGAGCACGCTAAGTACCATACTTAATATGCACTGTATGCACTTGTGATTTTGTATTTATTCCTGTAGATGGTTTATATCTGCCTGCTAAATGTTGTGTAAACCTTAACGATAACAAGTTTTGATAAAAAGTATTTAATGACAGTTTCATTGAAGTACATTATTCAAAGTTGGCCATGTTGGGTCTGTGTGCCAAGTTTGGTCCAGATCCAATATCAGCTGGGTTCAGTGCTCTCTGGATAAGGGTGAACATGCTCTGGTTACATCCCGTATAGATTACTGCAACGCTCTCTACGTGGGGTTGCCTTTGAAGACTGTTCGGAAGCTGCAACTAGTCCAACGGACAGCAGCCAGGTTGATAACAGGAGCGGCATTCAGAGAGTGTACAACTCCCCTGTTGTGCCAGCTCCACTGGCTGCCAGTTTGCTACCAGGCACAATTCAAAGTGCTGGCTTTAGCCTTTAAAGCCCTAAACGGTTTGGGTCCAACCTACTTGTCCGAATGCATCTCTCCCTATGAACCATCGAGATGTTTAAGATCATCTGGAGAGGCCCTACTCTCGGTCCCGTCTTCTTCGCAGGCGCGACTGGCGGGGACGAGAGACAGGGCCTTTCAGTGGTGGCTCCTCGGCTTTGGAACGCCTCCCTAGAGACATCGGATCAGCCCCCTCCCTCTTGACATTTCGCAAGAAAGTCAAGACCTGGCTATTTGAGCAGGCATTTGCTGATGAAATATAAGGCTTAATGAGATATATGGAATGATGACGATGCGATGGAAACTGATTTTAACATGACGCTGAGACTGCAATTATATGTTTTTAATTTGTTAAATTGTTATTATATGGGTTTTTTGGGGGGGGGTGCCTTGTTGCTTGTGTTGTATTGAGGGCAGAGACTGCCTGTGTAAACCATCCCAAGTCGCCTTCAGGCTGAGAGGTGCGGTATAGAAACGTGACAAATAAATAAATAAATAAACTACAACTCCCAGATTCCCAAAGCAATCACCCCCAAACCCTGCCAGTATTCACCGTTGGCCATGTTGGTTCTGTTTGCCCAGTTTGTTTGAGATCTTTCGTTGGCTGGGTTCAATGCTCTCTGGTTATGGGTAAACCAGATTCCCAGGGCAATCACCCCAAACCCTGCCAGTATGCACAGTTGCCCATGGTGGGTCTATATACCAAGTTTGGTCCAGGCCTGTCATTCGTGGGGGTCACAGGCGTCTGTGGAAGTGGTTGAAGGTACTGCAAACCCCATTGTCTGTGGTCCATCCTCCCCTAACCCTCACCAGGACATTAAGTGTGTCATAGACAGTCTGTGTGCCAAGTTTGGCCCAGGTACATCATTTGTGGGATTTGTAGTGGTTACTGGGAGTTAATATAATGCAAAGCTCATCGTCCCCAGTTCATCCTCTCCCCAACCCTCACCAGGACAAAAAGTATGTCACTGAGAGTCTGTGTGGCAAATTTGGTCCAAGCCCATCATGTGTGGTAGTCTCAGTCGTCTGTGGAAACGGAATTGGGTGAAGGTACTGGAAATCCCATCATCTGTGGTCCGTCCTCTTCCAAACTTCACCAGTGCCAGTGCTGTTTTTTTTTCCTGCTGCACATTAGAACATAAGAACATAAGAAGAGCCATGCTGCCCTCAGCCCATCTAAGCAAAGTGATTGTACACAGGGATCTCTAGTTTGATTCGGAAGTTTTGATATCGGAGGTGACCCCCTTTTTCTTAGGCTCTGTAGAAGACAGTTTAAAACCAAAGGATCCATAGTTTTCCCAAGAACACCAGGCTGGAAGTGATCCCATAATCCCCTATCTGTCCCCCACGTGGGAACCTAAGGCTCCTCCCATGGCCCCATGGCCCCACATGGCAATGCCTCTGTAACCCACACTTTATGAATACACCCAGTTATTTTCCTTTTTGCATTATTCTTATGGACTTTTGCTCATTCCCAAATACTTTTACCTTTCTGTCCAGGACCCCTTTTCTCTTGGGTTATCTTTTATGAATCTAATAAACTGTGTATCTTTCTGGTGGGTAGGCAGGGGTGATCAGGATGGTATATTTTCCCCCATAAACCCCAATGTACCTCCCCTCATGTTTTCCTCATGTATGTAATTTTAAAAATATGAAAGTGCCACTGTTGTCACACCTCAGCCAGGTTCCCGCAACAGACCAGACCAACGCCATGTTATAATCAAGGATTCAGTGAGGCTTGAAAACAGGCCTTTGCAGCAACCTTTAGTTGAACCCCAAATAGCCAAAGAGAGGTGCAGCCCTGCTGCTTCCCAGGCCGATAAGGGCACCTGGTACCTTGGAGCGGCAGATCCTCCCCAAAGCACAGATGTTCACACTAACAAGCTTGCATTCCAAAGGGGTGCAGATACGGTAGGGTTGCCATTTTTTGATATAAGAAATAAGGGACATTTACGGGATTTTTCACAAAAATAAGGGACACTTCATTAAAAACTTGAAACTCAAACATTAGGCAGAAATAGTTTTATTAACAGAATAAGATAATGATTGAAACTCACAAAAGAAACTGACTTACACCCTCTTAACAGTACATGGTATGTTTCTGCATGCTTTGTCATGCAAAAAAAACATTATCAGAACTACCTAATTTTCTCCGTCTGTATTTAGTACTTGACCTTGCTAACTTTAAAAGTGCACTGTCTAAACATTAAAATAAAATAAATTTTATAAGACAGTACATCTTCATGATTATTATGTCAATAGTTAATGGTATAGTATAGTATGGGATACACAGCATTGTATAGTATTGGGATGCACAGCTAGGCCTATTTTAAGAGTAACTCTCAAGCAACCAGAAACGATCTTTATCCAACATGATCCAACATTCCCCTTGGGTAACGGTTAATTAGTCTACTGTACTTTGAAAAAGTCCTGTATCGCCTCTTCCTTCCAACGGGGACGCAGGCTGCCCTGCGAGTTGGAATCCCCGGGAAGGCATTGCCGTGGAAACCACAGCGCGCAGCTTCCTCTGGTCAACCCCGCCCAGTCCTGTCCTGCTAGTCAAAAATAAGGGACAGGGCCTGAAAATAAGGGGCACAAATTTTAGGGCCAAAATAAGGGACGTCCCTTAGAATAAGGGACATATGGAAACCCTAAGATACAGTGAGAAAGGAAAGTTTCTCACCCGTTCCCGTGAGAGAGCTTTGGCATAGTCAGCACCTTCTAGATCAAAGCAGCCGGAACCTATAAAGGTTCAGCCCAGACTCCACTCTGAATCTCGTGCCAACGTATTAGCTACCTTGCCAAGCTTCATAGAACTTTGCCTGAGCCAGGGGGTCCTCCTTGTTTTGGAACTCTGAGTTTTACCAAGCCTGGGGTCAAAAAACCTTTGGATTTAGCCAATTGCGGCGCCAAGATCACTGCTTCTTTTTGGGACATTTAAAGACTATTATTTGCTACAATTGGATGCTGAGAGCATTATTGAACTATTCTATCTTTGCCTTTTTACTTTATCTACTTATAATAAACCATTTAACCGCAGCCGCTGTGTGGTGGTTTACTAAGGGTCCACAAGTAGTCCCAGTTTGTGTTATAAATCTATTAACCAACAAGTAACATAACATTTAGATAAGTCATAAATACACAAGTGTGTTATTTATGACTTATCTAAATGTTATGTTACTTATTGGTTAATAGATTTATAACACAAACTGGGACTACTTGTGGCACTTTTGTGTAATATTGATTGTGGATATAGCCAGGCAGTTTATTCCTGTTGTTGTTAAGGGTCTGGTCAAGCCTAGGTTGCAACAGCTGTTTACCTTTAGCCGGCTACCTTGGGCGAAGTTTGCCAGCTGCACTAGCCTCATTTGCATGATAATAATAGGGCTTTTCTGGTGTAGAAGCAGAGGCTGTTTTGTTTCTCAATGAAAACCCCTCATCTCTCAGCAGGAGGGGCCTCAAAGTTTCCTGTCCCCCCCCCCTCCAGGTTGAGAATATTGGCATGAGTATTTCTATTCACCATAACGGCTGGATTTTTCTGGCTTCGGACCCCAGGAATTCTAGCAATCTGCAAAAGTCATTTTATCATTTATTATTCCATGAAAAGATCCGTGCCTGTCCTTCGTCAACAGGAAAGGACAGATATGGCCAGTTCCCCACTTCCCACAGAAAACAAAAGACTTTCTTTGGCTTGAAAGGTCAAAGGCATGGGATCTTAATTTACATAAAGACTAATCTAATCAAGGAACTTCCAGCTGCATTGTTTTCCTACAAGCTCCCACCTCTCGCTTCCCATTTGCCAGAACAGAAGCGGCTCTGTTTCACTATTGGCTCCATCTCCAGCTGGCTCTAGCGTTCCATCCAATCAGCATGGAGCCGGCCGGCTCGCGCGGGCGGGAGATTTGAATGTTGACAGCTCTGTATAACTATAAATATGGCATGCATTTCAAATGTAACCTTATGACTGCTTTGCGACAAGCATATTGCAGTTGTCATCCTCTTCAGCTGATCAGAAATAAAGACCTCAGTGAGACTTATTGGGAAATCTTGGGGTGGGTTTTTATGTGTCCTAAACTATGAATTCAAAGGGACTAAAGTTCATCACAAATGTTTTATAACTTGTAAATAAGTAATATAGAACAATATTCACATTCATGAAGTTTCTTATAAGGAGAACTAAACGGAGTCAATACATGTAATCGTAAATAACAGAAGTAACGATACTCACGTTACCCATACCCGTGTGTGGTCAATATGTAGAGGATACAAATGTAAATAATAAATTCAAAATCACTCCTGTATATTGGAGTATATTGTACTTAAGTAGCTGCTCAGCTTTGTTTTACCCCGGATTCTCGGTCATTGCCATTGCGGCTTCTAAATTTCTTGCTGGTATATCAGCGTCACTATTGGAGCGATACACCATTGCTTATTGGTAAGTAGGGCGTTAATCTCCTACCCTTTGTTACTATTTCTATGTATTGGGAAACTATTATAGCAGTTGATTTATATTGCAGATTTATATTTGAGATTGCATTTCAACCCACTTGGGGCCACCCTGAAGAAGATGGACTCGAAATGGGTCGGTTTCCGTAAATTGATTTGCCCGTAGGTGGTCAGCCCATTGAATAATACTACGCGGAGGAAGATTAGCCATCCGGCTTGGAGCAATGACTCACAGCTACCCTGCCATTGGGGTTTATTATTTCCCTTACGAGGGTGCCTGTGTTGGTGACCATCGGGTCGTGGATTACAATTACTTTTTTTGTTTTCATTGTGGCCATCGGGCCGTGGATTACAATTACCTTTCTGGTTTCATTTCATACACACAGAAGCATATTATCATTAGCTATTTCATCGTTCATTTTTGTCACCCCTGTTTATGTGAACTGGGAACTTTGCGGACTTCCGAGAACTTTTTCATTTAAGTACTTTCAATATACAGGAGTGATTTTGAATTTATTATTTACATTTGTATCCTCTACATATTGACCACACACGGGTATGGGTAACGTGAGTATCGTTACTTCTGTTATTTATGATTACATGTATTGACTCCGTTTAGTTCTCCTTATAAGAAACTTCATGAATGTGAATATTGTTCTATATTACTTATTTACAAGTTATAAAACATTTGTGATGAACTTTAGTCCCTTTGAATTCATAGTTTTGTCCTGAATAGAAGTGAGTAACGTTACCTCTACCTCTTACCTTTTTATGTGTCCTACCTTTGCTCACCAAAGGTTTCGATCCCTCTTTTTGGGCACTAGGGCTCTCGCCTCTTATGGGCAGAGCCAACCCAAATTCTGCTTGGTAACAGTTTCGGAAAGTTTTGGATTTTATTTATTTATTTTTAAAATGGAAGTGACTTTAGAATCAAACCACCAGCGCCCCCTACATCCGAAACGAGTTTTGAACCATTTTTTAAATCAACCCAGCCTAATAGTTACAAACTGAATTGAATTTAATCCCCCCTCCTCCGCCCCCCGCTGTAAATTGAGCTAACAAGGTCCTGAATTATAAGAAAAACTGGATGAATAGGCAGTGTAGATGGGGCCTCAGATAATGCAGTTTAACTGCATCGTATCTGCATTATAATCGCGGTGTAGATGGGGCTTTTGGAATATATTTTGCTAATGAATGACCTTTCCAGTTTGAATGTGGCGTAGACCGGATCCATGCTACTATATCATTCAGTTTCAGAATGGAGATGATCTGCATTGAACTGGATTACATAAGTCTACACACATGATTATTCTGAAACTGGAATATATGGCAGTGTAGATCCAGCCTTAGCTTTTAAATCTCTAGGATCGGAACAAACCTAACCCATCCTTTGTCTCTCTCTTCCAGAAATTCCTCCTGACCCTCGCGGTCTTTTCATTCTCCTTGGCCTTATGCGACGCGGCTTGCTACCTTACGAAACAAGGTGAGATTTCTATTTAATTTCCAGCAAAAGATAAAAATGTACTTGGGAAATGCTTTATAAGAAAAAAGATTTCCCATAACCAGTTTAATGCATCCCGATTTCTGCCAGATAGAGTTACGTCTGGACTTTGCTAAGTTGAACCTTCTCGGATTTGATTATTTGCAAATTTGGGTGGCATTGGGAACTATTCTTCTAGATCAGGGCTGTCCAACTGGCAGCCCGGGGGCCGTACATGGACCCCCAGCCTGTTGGACACGGCCCCTGCTATGCCCCCGGCCGACATTTTTTTTAAAAAAATGGCGGCCGGGGGGGAGGGGGAGGCGGGGCAGGGAGGAGGAAGTGCTGGCTCCTCCTCCTTCGCCCCTCCTCCTTCCTCCTGCACCGCCAGCTGACTCGCGATTGGAGCCGCGGCGCGTCCCTGGGCTCTGGAGGAGGAGGCGAAGGAGAGGGCAGCCAGCTGACTGCCCTCTCCTTTCTCTCTCTTTCCCCGTGCGCGGGGACCCTGGGCTCTGCACGCCCTGGGGAAAGAGAGAGAACGGAGAAGGCAGCCAGCTGACTGCCCTCTCCTTTCTCTCACTTTCCCCGTGGGCGCGGGCCCCCTGGGCTCTGGCGCGCGCGCGGGGAAAGAGAGAACGGAGAAGGCAGCCAGCTGGCTGTCCTCTCCTTTCTCTCTTTTCCCGTGTCTTGCGGGGACCCTGGGCTCTGGCGCAGCTGACTGCCCTCTCCTTTCTCTCTCTTTTCCCTGAAAGAGAGAGAACGGAGAAGGCAGCCAGCTGACTGCCCTCTCCTTTCTCTCTCTTTCCCCTGTTGTGCGGGACCCTGGGCTCTGGCCCTGCTCTGGGCGGGAAAGAGAGAACGGAGAAGGCAGCCAGCTGACTGCCCTCTCCTTTCTCTCTCTTTCCCCGTGTGCGCGGACCCTGGCTCTGGCGCGCGCAGCCAGGAAAGAGAGAGAATGGAGAAGGCAGCCAGCTGACTGCCCTCTCCTTTCTCTCTCTTTCACCGTGTGCGCGGGGACCCTGGGCTCTGGCGCCGGGGGAGAGAGAGAACGGAGCCGGCAGCCAGCTGTCTGCCCTCTCCTTTCTCTCTTTCCCCGTGTGCGCGGGGACCCTGGGCTCTGGCGCGCGCGCGGGGAAAGAGAGAGAACGGAGAAGGCAGCCAGCTGACTGCCCTCTCCTTTCTCTCTTTTCCCCGTGTGCGTGGGACCCTCTCTTTCCCCGTGTGAGAACGGAGAAGGCCCAGCTGACTGCCCTCTCCTTTCTCTCTTTCCCCGTGTGCGGGGACCCTGAGAGAAAGAGAGAGAACGGAGAAGGCAGCCAGCTGACTGCCCTCTCCTTTCTCTCTCTTTCCCCGTGTCTTGAGGACCCTGGGCTCTGGCGCGCGCGCGGGGAAAGAGAGAGAACGGAGAAGGCAGCCAGCTGACTGCCCTCTCCTTTCTCTCTCTTTCCCCGTGTGCGCGAGGACCCTGGGCTCTGGCGCGCGCGCGGGGAAAGAGAGAGAACGGAGAAGGCAGCCAGCTGACTGCCCTCTCCTTTCTCTCTCTTTCCCCTGGCAGGCGCGAGGGAGAAGGCCTGACTGCCCCCTCTCCTTTCTCTCTTTCCCTGCGCGGGGACCCTGAGAGAGACGGAGGAGGCAGCCAGCTGACTGCCCTCTCCTTTCTCTCTCTTTCCCCGTGTGCGCGGGGACCCTGGGCTCTGGCACGCGCGCGGGGAAAGAGAGAGAACGGAGAAGGCAGCCAGCTGACTGCCCTCTCCTTTCTCTCTCTTTCCCCGTGTGCGCGGGGACCCTGGGCTCTGGCACACGCGCGGGGAAAGAGAGAACGGAGAAGGCAGCCAGCTGACTTTCCTCTCCTTTCTCTCTCTTTCCCCGTGTGCGCGGGGACCCTGGGCTCTGGCACGCGCGCTCAGGAAAGAGAGAGAACGGAGAAGGCAGCCAGCTGACTGCCCTTTCTCCTTCTCTCTCTTTCCCCCGGAGAAGTGCTTGGACCCCCTGGGCTCTGGCACCCCTGGGCGGAAGAGAGAAAGAGAGAAGAAGGCAGCCAGCTGACTGCCCTCTCCTTTCTCTCTCTTTCCCTGTGTGCGGACCCTGGGCTCTGGCACGCGCTGAAAAGAGAGAACGAGAGAGCCAGCTGACTGCCCTCAGCCTCTCTTTTTCCTGTCTGACCCTGCCTGGCTCCTTGCCCTCTCCTTTCTCTCTCTTTCCCCGTGTGCTGGCGGGGACCCTGGGCTCTGGCACGCAAGGGAGAAAGAGAGAACGGAGAAGGCAGCCAGCTGACTGCCCTCTCCTTTCTCTCTTTCCCCTGTGTGCGGGAAGAGAGAGAACGACCCAGCTGGGCTCTGGCACTCTCTTTCCCCGTGGGGAAAGAGAGAACGGAGAAGGCAGCCAGCTGACTGCCCTCTCCTTTCTCTCTCTTTCCCGTGTGCTCTCTTTCCCCAGCCAGCTGACTGCCCTCTCCTTTCTCTCTCTTTCCCCCGTGTCTTGGGACCCTGGGCTCTGGCACGCGCGCGGGGAAAGAGAGAGAACGGAGAAGGCAGCCAGCTGACTGCCCTCTCCTTTCTCTCTCTTTCCCCGTGTGCGCACGGACCCTGGGCTCTGGCACGCACCGCTGAAAAGAGAGAACGGAGAAGGCAGCCAGCTGACTGCCCTCTCCTTTCTCTCTCTTTTCCCCGTGTGCGCGGGACCCTGGGCTCTGGCGCGCGCAGGAAAGAGAGAAACGAAGAAGGCAGCCAGCTGACTGCCCTCTTTCTCTCTCTCTTTCCCCGTGTGCGCGGGGACCCTGGGCTCTGGCGCGCGGGAAAGAGAGAGAACGGAAGGCAGCCAGCTGACTGCCCTCTCCTTTCTCTCTCTTTCCCCGTGTCTTGCGAGGACCCTGGGCTCTGGCACGCGCGCGGGAAAGAGAGAACGGAGAAGGCAGCCAGCTGACTGCCCTCTCCTTTCTCTCTCTTTCCCCGTGTGCGCGAGGACCCTGGGCTCTGGCGCGCGCGCGGGGAAAGAGAGAACGGAGAAGGCAGCCAGCTGACTGCCCTCTCCTTTCTCTCTCTTTCCCCGTGTGCGCGGGGACCCTGGGCTCTGGCGCGCCCAGCTGACTGGGAAAGAGAGAGAAACGGAGAAGGCAGCCAGCTGACTGCCCTCTTTCTCTCTCTTTCCCCGTGTGCGCGAGACCCTGGGCTCTGGCGCGCGCAGGGAAAGAGAGAACGGAGAAGGCAGCCAGCTGACTGCCCTCTCTCTTTCTCTCTCTTTCCCGTGTGCGCGAGGACCCTGAGCTCTGGCGCCTCTGCAGAAAAAGAGAGAACGGAGAAGGCAGCCAGCTGACTGCCCTCTCCTTTCTCTCTCTTTCCCCGTGTTGTGCGCGGACCCTGGGCTCTGGCGCGCGGAAAGAAAGAGAACGGAGAAGGCAGCCAGCTGACTGCCCTCTCCTTTCTCTCTTTCCCCGTGTCTTGCGAGGGACCCTGGGCTCTGGCGCGCGCACGGGAAAAGAGAGAGAACAGAGAAGGCAGCCAGCTGACTGCCCTCTCCTTTCTCTCTCTTTCCCCGTGTGCGCGGGGACCCTGGGCTCTGGCGCGCGCGCGGGGAAAGAGAGAGAACGGAGAAGGCAGCCAGCTGACTGCCCTCTCCTTTCTCTCTTCCCCGTGTGCGCGAGGACCCTGGGCTCTGGCACGCGCGCGGGGAAAGAGAGAGAACGGAGAAGGCAGCCAGCTGACTGCCTCTTTCTCTCTCTCTTTCCCCGTGTGCTTGCGAGGACCCTGGGCTCTGGCGGCGCACGGGGAAGAGAGAGAACGGAGAAGGCAGCCAGCTGACTGCCCTCTCCTTTCTCTCTCTTTCCCCGTCTTGCGCGGGGACCCTGGGCTCTGGCGCGCACGGGAAAGAGGGAGAAAGGAGAGGGCAGTCAGCTGACTGCCTTCTCCTTTCTCTCCCTCCTCCTCCTTTTCCCCGGCGCCCGCAGCAAGGGACACCCGGCTGCGCCCGGGAAGGGCGGAGGGTGCGAGGAGGTGGGCCTCCTCCTTCCCGGCGCCGCTGGTGTCCCATGCGCCGTGGCGCCGGAGAAAGAGGAGGAGGAGGAGAATGACAGCGTAGGAGGGGATGGGGGCGGGGCTGGGGAGGGGCCTGGGGCGGGGCCGAACAGCCCCAGGTCATCAGTGACCTGGGGAGGGGCCGCCTGAGAGAGTCACGAGGGGTTTCAAAGGGGTCACCCAAGACCATGAGAAAACACATATTGGCAAATTAAGGAAAACTACAAAATTGACATAAAGAAAGGATTTGAACTAAAAGAAACTTTTTGGGACAAGGTTATTAAAACGGAAACAAAATTGATTAAAAATATATATCAACAATTACTGATGTGGGCAACGGAAGAAGATCTGATAAAGGAAGTGATGATAAAATGGGCGAAACTGGTAGGCCACACAATCGACTTGAGTAAGTGGGAAGAAGTTTGGTATAAGAAACTCAAATATACCTATGCTACTGAGTTAAAGGAGAATTGGTTCAAGGTATTTTATATGTGGTACCTGACTCCGGAAAAACTTTCAAAATACAGCAAAGGAAGGTTAAATAAGAAATGTTGGAAATGTGGGGAAAGTACGGGCACGTACTTTCATGTATGGTGGGAATGCAAGGTAGTTAAAAAATATTGGTGGGAGGTCTTTAAGAAAACAAAAGATATTCTACAAAAAAACTTTGATTTCAACCAGAATACTTTTTATTGGGAATTTTTGATTTTGAGATAGAGAAGAATGATGATAAAATTTTCTTCTATCTTGCATCGGCAGCAAGGATAAATCTGGCTAGGGTTTGGAAGCAGAAAGAACCTCCATCAATCCAGGATTGGCTGAAAAAAAATATACGATATTATGAATATGGATTTACTGACTCAGAGGATTGCTCAAAATAGATTACACACAAATAGAACTAACTGGAGTAAATTCACCGATTTTCTCAAAAGAATTAATTGTAATTATATATAAGAAAAGATCTTATACAGGTACGAAATTGAGGGACCAAAGAGGCAGATTTGGTAGAAAAGGAGACATAGTCTTCTTCTCTTATATTAATTGAACAAATAATAGAGCTACGGCTAACTGACAAGGAAGTTAGTAAAAGAAATTTAATGTGGGAGGGGGGTGAGTGTTGGTGAGGGGAGGGTGGGGCAGTTTAGGTGATAGGTGGTTTTCTTTTAGGTTATTAGGAATGTGTGCCCTTACGGGGATTGTATGTTTTGTAGGACGATGTTTATCTTATTGTCTGTGTCTTATCTGTGAATAAAAATCAAGTAAAAAAAGAAAAAAAGAAAACACATATGGCTCAAGCTGATTTTGGTATCGGCCGGAGGGAATAGAAACAAAGGAAGAGGCTGCAGTCAGGCCCGGATTACCCATAAGGCCACCCTAGGCCATGGCCTAGGGCAGCAGCCATGGAGGGGATGGCAGATCCGGACCCCCCAATTTTTTTTAAAAGGTCAATTTTTCGGGCGCTTCTGCACCTGCGCACAGAGCGCCATAGGCCCCTAGGCCCTGTGACGCTGGATCTCTCCGCTCCATTCTTGCTCTGCTGCCCCTCCTTCCTTCCTTGAGTGAAGGAAGGAAGGAGGGGTGTGCGAGGAGCAAGAAGTGGAGTGGAGGGGCGACGCGTCACAGCCGGGAGGGGAGGGGAGCCGCGTCACAGGGCCTCTGTCCGCGGGGCGCGGCTTCCCTTCCTCCTCCTTTCCCCATGGCCGTTTTCCGGACGTGGGAGGAGGAGGAGGTGGCGGAGGGAAGCCCCGCCCTCGGGGCCGCTGCCGCGCATGTGTGGCATTAGCTCTGGGGGTGGGGCTTTCCTTCCTCCTCCTCCTCGTGCTGGCGAGGAGGAAGAGGGGGAGCCGCGAGCGGAAGTGGAGCCACAGGCGGGGCGGAGGTGGGGCGGAGCCACGGGGGCGGGGTGCAGGCGGAGCCTATGCCCTAGGGTGCCAAAAAGGCTTTATCCGGGCCTGGCTGCAGTGACATCCAAATCCTCCACAGGCAGGATGTTACGTTTTGTGGAGAATGATTAAATCATGCCAAAGGAGATATCCTCCGGATGGGCTTACTCCGAGGTCTGAAGGGACATGCCCATTGCTATTGTCCATGCAAGAGTTTCTGTTAAGTCCTTTTTGTTAAGGGATTTGCTGGTTCAGGAAATGAGAGATTCCCTGAAGTCCTGGCATGATAGGTTCACGAAGGGCTGACATTTTATATTTTATATTACATATAGAGATATTGGGAAAAGGGAGGCATATATGGGGATCATAAGGGGTACATCCTCATCGAGAGAAGAAATCATATCAGCCCATCCCACCCACCAGAGTCCACTGAAGTTCATAAATCACGGGGAGAATCAGCTGGTCTCCTCATGACGTTTCTTTCTATTTGGGTAAAAAGGGTTATTCCCGGGGCATAGGGGCCCAGTGTGAAAAAGCAAGATAGTAGTTAGCCTTAGAATTAGTCCAGGAAAAGAATGGCACTGGTTTGGAAGCAATCCGTTGACCCGTGGATACGGGGACCCAAGGGGTTTCCATATCTGCGGTTCAGAGGAGCGTAGTTTTGGCCTCCCCAGGGTGCTAGAAATGCTCTTTGATTGTAGGTGAACTATAAATCCCAGCAACTAAAACTCCCAAATGACAAAATCAATCCCCTCCCAAACCCCAGTATACAAATTTGGGCGTATCAGGTATCTGTGCCAAGTTTGGTCCAGTGAATGAAAATATATCCTGCGTATTCGATATTTACATTATGATTGACAACAGTAGCAAAATTATAGTTATGAAGTAGCAATGAAAATAATGTTATGGTTGGGGATCACCACAACATGCTCCAGTGAATGAAAACACATCCTGCGTATTTGATATTTACATTACAATTCATAACAGTAGCAAAATGACAGTTATGAAGTAGCAACGAAAATAGTTTTATGGTTGGGGGTCAGCACAACACGAGGAACTATATTAAGGGGTCGCGGCATTAGGAAGGTTGAGAAACACTGCTGTAGAGTTAATGCAGTTTTGTTCCTCTTTTAACTGCCAAACTTCAGCTCCCATGATTCCAAAGCCATGGCAAGAAAAGTGGGGTCGAACTGCATCCGTCCAACAGTGTAGATGCAGCCAGGGAAGGAAGCAGCCCAATGTCAATGGCTCCTAGATGGGTAACGTAAATCTTTGCCCATTTCCATCTCATAGGCAAGAACAAACAAAGCAATCCTTTTTCTCTCCCTTGAGACTTTGGAAATCTAGCTTTCTCTTTAGATTTTGCCTGCATCTCTACAGAAGAGGACGTGTTAGAGGGTTTGCCAGCCAGGCCTCAGTCAGGCATTCTCTAGCACCAACTCTTCATATCTTGGATTCATTCTGCATATCCAGCACACCTGGATGGGACTGTGGAATCTCAAGCGCCTTCAACTGGTCATTTGGCACCAATAGGAAGGCTCTGTGCCTTCAATATAGGCCATTTGACTGGGGCTAAGAGAGTTCTCACCTCAAAGCCATTAAGAGAGAGAATTTGGAAAGCCATCCGGCTGAAAGCTTCCTGGACCCAAACAACTAAAGAACTGTAATATATATTTTATTTTACCCCTGTTTGGAAAACTAAGTTTAATACCTCAATAAGATAACTCCTTTTGTGAACAATAAAGCCTGTTTGAGTTATCTAAAGTGACTGGTTTGGTCCTTGAGAGTTCCAGTTCTCTATGGGAAGGCAAGAAGAAGTCCCCTGGGAAGAGATGTCACGTCCTTGTTCCTATTCTAAGCCAAAGACCCCAGGCGCGTCTTCACAGGGGAGATACCTGGATGTAAACAATAAGCTGCTTCTCCGCTTGGGGAACAAACGCCGCTTGGCTGGAATTCCGTATGGCTGCTCAATGCTCGGTGTCTGTCCTCCGCTGGAGCAGCAGGTATGGGTGGGTTAGGAGGCTGTGGTTCCGTGGATCCAAAGATGTTCGAGGAGTCCTACGCGGTTCGCCTGACGGTTTTTTGTGCAGAGCTCGGACTGCTTTCGGGGCTCCTGGATGGTGGATGGAGCCCGCGGCTTCTTCAGAGGCTGCACCGGCGTTCGCCACATTGGCGTGTACCCGCTGAGGAGGCTTGCGCCTGGAGGATTAAAGTACATAATGACTCGTGAATAGTCTATTTTCCAAAGTTTCATAATAGAATTAGAGCTGACACATCGGGATGTAGTACATACCGCTGCAGGAGGAATATTTTCACATCCAGTCCATGGCGAGCA
Source organism: Anolis apletophallus (assembly GCA_030556195.1). NCBI lineage: Eukaryota > Metazoa > Chordata > Lepidosauria > Squamata > Anolidae > Anolis > Anolis apletophallus. Next base: position 4,742,370 of record JARBWK010000013.1, on the reverse strand, counting down.
GGCTTGACCGTAAGGTGAGCAGGTAGCGAGGGAGGCTCAAAGATATAGGGGAAAGGTTGAATCAGCTTCATCAAGAGTGATTACATTAGAATGGTGCTGATTGCTAGCGGCTCATTGAGGCCAAATTCTGACCCAGTGAGGGTAATCCATTTAGATTCTCTGCGTAGCAGATGAGTTTGAGGATCGGAATGTGGAGGGATGTATACTGTTTCAATCCCAAAGAACTTAAACGATGTTGGGGTGTTTCTTTTTTTCAGAAAATGTCTATATAATACTGAATTGTTCGCTTTGTTCTTGATTTTAGATTTGTGTTCGGTCATTCTCACTTTCAAACTTCTACTTGTTACTCCAATGTAGACCTGTGGTTGTGGGCAGCAACATAGGATGCCATTTACTGTGTTGGAACTTTCACAATTTGTGCCAATACGGATTGAGAAGGATCTTCGCTTGTAGGGGCTATAGAAGGATGTCTCCCTGTATATTTGGCAGCACATCTGGCATTTTCCACATAGTTTGCAACCTCCTTCCCTGGTGGGTTGGTGTGTCTTCTTGCCAAAGGTACTGTGTACCAATAGTTCTTTAATATTATTGGAGCGTTTGTATGCTGGCATTGGGTGATGCTCCAGTCCAGGGATGTGTGAGATTATGTTCCAGTGTTTTCTCACAATCTTAAGTATCTGCTGACTGTGTGGAGTAAAAACCATGGGCCATACTACTCTATTAGGTTTACCTTTGGGTTTAGGTATGAAGAGGGTATTTCTATCTGTCTGATCTGCTTTTCGTCTGGCTATATCCAAATTACTGATAGGGTATCCTCTTCTCCTCTGTTGTTGGGTAAGATAATCTGCTTCCTTCCTATAATCTGTTATTGTTGATGAATTCCTTTTCACCCTTAGATATTGACTATATGGAAGGTTGGCTTTTAGTCCATATGAGTGGAAGCTCGTATGGTGTAGGAAGGAATTGCAGTCAGTAGGTTTCCTATAGTTTTTTATAAGTAGTTCATTGTTTTTGATGTACACCGTGGTGTCCAAGAAATTGATATCTGTGGTACTATAGTTGGTGGTAAACTTGATAGATGGGTGCCAGCTGTTCAGCCATCTTGAAAATCCTTCTTCGGATGTAGATTCAGATAATAAGAAAAAGCAATAATCTATGTAGCGCCAGTACATCAATACGTTGTCATAAAAGGGGTTGTTCCTTATGTCACATAAATGGGTTTGCTCTAGGTCATTCATGAAGAGGTTTGCTACGCAGGGGGCAAATGGACTCCCCATTGCCACACCCTTTTTCTGCAAGAAAAAATCTTCATTGAAATGAAAATAATTATAGTCCAAGACTAAGTCGGTGAGATCCAGTAGGAAATGGGTGGGGGGCAAGGTGTCCATGGGTCTGAGGTCGAATGTGTTGCACAACACACATCTCACTTCCTCCAATGGGATATTCGTGTACAGGGATGTGACATCACAAGATGCCAAGATAGTGCCAGGCCTCACCTTGGTATGTTCGACTTTCTGAATAAATGTAGCTGTGTCTCGGATATACGAGGGCATCTGTCTCACATAGGGTTGGAGGATGGTGTCGAGATACGTCGATATGGGTTGTAAAATACTGCCAGACGCGGACACGATGGGGCGCCCCGGGGGGGGGGGTTCTTGTGGATCTTCGGTAAAAAGTAGAATTGTGGTGTCCAGGGGCTGGTGTTTCGTAGGAACTTGGCGAGTTTTTCATCTATCCATCCCATGGAAACTCCTTCATGAATACAATTCATAATTGTTTTGGAAAATTCCAGTAGGGGATCCTGGGGTAGTCTAATATAGAATGTGGTGTCATTCAGTTGTCTATATGCTTCTATTAAATATTCATCTGTGTCCATGATTACTATTGCTCCCCCTTTGTCGGCAGATTTTATCACTATGTCTGGATTATTTCCTAGCGCCTTCAATATCTTGATATCATCCGGTGTTAAGTTTGATTGGTATCTATCCGTGTTGTGTTCAATTTCAGCCACTTCCCTTTGTACTAGAAATTCGAATGCCTTGATTTGAGAGGAGACTAAGGTCGGAGTAAAATTACTCTTCATATGTAGTCTTGGGTCATATGTACCGTCCATGGTTTGTGTTGTATCTTGGGTAAAGAAGTATTTTAGTCTCACATTGTGGAACAGGGTGGCAAGGTCCTTTCTGATCGTGAAGTCATCCCACGTGGGAGTAAATACATAGGAGAGACCCCTATTGAGTAAGGATCTTTCTCTCTTTGAAAGGTTATATTTAGATAGATTTACTATCAAGCTTTCTTGGTTTTCTTCTTGCCCTTTTGAAAATCCCGTTGAGGTTTGCTAGGTGCCCTGTCCCGTAGTGAATACCCACTGGAATGGCTGGAGTGGCCAGATTGATTTGTGCGGCTAGATGTTGCCGAGGAGTCCGATTGGTTACCCTGATCATCAGTCAAGTTCTCAGAACAGAAGGAGTTGTTGGAGAATCTCACTTGTTTTCTGATAAATCCTCTGGACCATTTATAGACTCGATTTTCCTTGTAAACTTGTTCATCATGTTTAAATTTCTTCATTTTTTTCTTTTTCAATTCTTTGAACAGGTTATCACAATCTTCTTTTATTCGTTTTAGGCTATCACGGAATCTATCCTGGTGAGTGGATTTCAACACTGCTATCTGTTCCTTGATTTCCACGGTCTCCTTGGAACACCTTTTTATAATCAATGCCATCAGGTCACGTGAGCAACGTTCCAGGATGCTATACCATGATTTAATAAAGATATCGTCTGATTTGTAGACTCCTGGAGGTATTAGGATTCTCAAGCCCCTAGGTATTCTATTGTGTCTTATGTATTCTGATAGAGTAGAGGCATTTAGTTGTACTTGTATCAACCTCTGTTCCAGGGGCGGTCTAAGGTAATTTAAAATGGTAGGCGAACATTATTTTGGTGCCCCCCCAAAAACATTATTTTGCCCCCCATGTAAAACAAATATACAATTATAATATCACAATACCATTAGTAGTATTATATTGTATCAATGTATATACAATATATTATACCATACTCATACTATATTATATCATAATTATATTATACTACATTACAATATAATTATATTATAATATATTGACATTATAATACAATATAACATTCTATTATATTATTATTATGAAATAATAAATAAAATTATTTATTTAAATGAAATTATCCTCTACTAAATATTTTCATTACTCCTATAAAACTCAAATAACCCAAAATAAAGTAAAATAAAATATTATATATTACTATTTTGTACAATACCACTATACTGCAATATTGTTTGTAATATTACATGTAATATAAAATATATCATTATTCTATTGTTATATTGTATTTGTATTATATTGTATGACAATATTAAGCAGAACTGTATAATAATCAACAAGAAATGCAATGTGAATGCATCAAAATCAGAATCTATTACCTATCACCCGTCTCATAATTCATAGGAGTCTCCCATAAGTCCAAAATTAGGATCCCAATGTAAATGTAAATAGAAAAACAGCCAAAATGTTCAAATGAGGTCAAATACAGGCAGCGCGGCCTGGGCAAGCTTGGGCCCTCCCTCCTTCTAGGTGTTTTGGACTCCAACTCCCACAACTCCTCAGAGCCTCAGGCCCCTCAGGTCTAGACAGAAATAGTGCCGAAGAAAGGAAGGAGGGAGAGAAGAGGTCACAGAGGAAGAGGAAAGCCCTTCATTCATTCCTTCACTTACACTTCCTTCACTGATTCTTTTCTCCTTACCCGCAAACGCGTGCGCAGCGGAGACAAAAGGAGAGGGGAAGCACTCCCTGCCTGCCCGATAGGGAGTGCTTTGCTTACCGGCTTCTGCGCAAGGGAGCTACTGGGCATGCGCGGAGGTTTTTCAAGGATGTGCAGTTGCTCCTGTGCTCAACTTCAGCTCTGGAGCAACTGCGCCTGTGCGAAAACCTCCGCGCATGCCGAGAAGCGGCGTCGGAACACACAAGGCCGGGGCCCAAAAGCAGGCAGCTGCGGCGCTGCCTGAGGAACATTGGCGGCCGCCTACTTGGCCTACCTTGTAGGACTGCCCCTGCTCTGTTCTTTGTCTAATAGGTCCTCTATAATGAGGTCCCCATCTCTCTGAGTCGCACCCTCTGAGGTGCTCCCCTGTTGGTCAAAGATAGGTGCCCATTCTAGGAGTAGTTCATCAACCTCTGCATCTTGAAAACGATCAATGATATCGGTGGCCATTGTGTCTCAAGCTGAGTCTATGTAGCTAGCTACTATAGACTCAGCACAAGTCTTATAAGACTTATAATTCAGGATGCACTCAGGAAATAATCTGGAGTTTCTTCTCATCCTCTTCCCCCTCTTTCTTTCTCTATGTCAATTGCTAGTGTACCCCAATTATTGCGTTGATAATTACAGTCGCAGAAGGTATGCAGTTGGAGTCCAGTGGAATTCAAAGAAGTGCCTAAGATGCTCGTGTTTACTCAACTTGTTGCGATGTTGTGACAGGTGAGAAAAGGCTGTGATGTAATCTATCTATCTATCTATTCTATTCTTTGTATATAATAAAAGTCAGTGTTTGTGGCGGTGTGGAGGATGGGAGGTGCGGAGGAATATTTGCCAGCATTTCGATTGGTTGCCACTGTGGGATTATTTGCATAAAGGACAATGATTGGCCAGCCTCAGAACTCTGACACTCTAAGGCACCAGACAGAGGGCATTGGTTGCCACTGAGGAACTATTTGCATAAAGGACTCTGATTGGCCAGCAAAACAGAATGCAACTGAATGCTTGAGTTAGCCAAATGACAGTTTTTTTCCATTGGAAATGGAATGTTCATTTTCTGGGAGGTGCCAAGGAATATGTGACAGCGTTTCGATAGGTTGCCACTATGGGATTATTTGCATAAATGACTCTGATTGGCCAGTCTCAGAACTCCAACATTCTACGGCCCCAGACAGAGGGGATTGGTTGCCACTGAAATGGTATTTGCATAAAGGACTCCGATTGGCCATCCACATTCCAACATTCTAAGGTGATTCAGAGAGAAAAGGAAAGGCCTCCGGCAGTCAGACACTGTGGCCCACAGCAGTGACGGATCAGGACCAAACTTGGCACACAGGGGCCCAATGGCCCACTTCACAACACGACCCTCACCCAATGACCAATACAGACCAAAATTAGCACACAGAGCCCCCTTGACCCACTCAACACCCTGGTGCTGTATCAAGGAGGATGGACCACAGATGATGGGGCTTGAAATACCTTCACTCACCTTCTGAGACCGCTGCAACCCTCATCCAATGAATGATCAAGACCTAATGTGACACACAGAGCCCCCATGACCCACTTTACATCCTGGTGCTGTTTGGAGGGGGATGGACCATGGCCAATGGGACTTGCAGTACCTTCACTAAGTTCCTGAGACCACTGCAAGCCACATAAACATCTAATAGGAACCAACCTTGGCACACAATGCCTTCCTCAAATAACCCGGGCACCGCCGGGTCCCCAAGCTAGTGTATATAATAAAAGTCAGTTTTTGCGGAGGACGGGAGGTGCGAAGGTGCAGAGGTGCGGAGGAATATGTGGCAGCGTTTCGATTAGTTGCCACTGTGGGATTATTTGCATAACACCTCTGATTGGCCAGCTTCCCAACATTTTTAACACTTCTAGGCAGCAGAGAGAGGAAAGGAAAGGTCCTGAGGCAGACAGAAATGGTTGGAGTTGAAGTCCAAGACACACAGAGCCCACATGACCCATTCTCCTGAAGCGGCACAGAGGGTCTGGGGTAGAAATGAGACACAGACGGAGATCCTTGGCTGTTGAAAAGAATGGTTTTATTCTCAATGGCCAATGAGAATAGTGACCCTGCCCAAGAGCAGAAGTGTTGAACAAAGAGTGGTCCCAGTTTATATACCTTTTTCAGACCTCCCAAAATACATCATGTACATCATAACATTCAATTCCCAACATAGGCTTCTATAGCATATTTTCATAATCTAAACACTTCTTCCATTATCTTAATCTATAGAGATATTCCTTACAGAATGGATGTTCCATTAACCCACCAGGTGCCACTTAGCCGGCTTGCCATTATCTCCACTCTCCTTTATTTATTTATTCGGTTTTATATTCCACTCCTCCCTGCAGGCTCGGGGCGGATCACAACATGCAATAAAAACATACAATAAAAACATCGAGCATACAGTGGTAAAATAGACAGAGATTACAGTTCTTAAACTCAAAGACATGAGCATGCCATTTACAATTCGGATTTAGCTAAAAGCAAGCCTAAAAAGGGCGGTCTTACACGCCCTCCGAAAGGGAGCGAGCTCTGAGATCGCACGAGTATGGTCTGGAAGCGAGTTCCAGAGCGCAGGAGCCGCGGCGGAGAAGGCTCGCTGTCTTGTAGTGGACAGATGGCAGGAGCGGATCGATGGAATGACCAGCAGGTTCTGCTCTTCCGAGCGTAGTGATCTCGGGGGAACATACGGGGTAAGGCGGTCCCTCAGGTACACAGGCCCCAGACCGTGTAAGGCCTTAAAGGTTAAAACCAGCACCTTGAAGGCAATCCGGTACTCGATAGGGAGCCAGTGCAGTTGCCGCAAGATGGGGGTGATATGCTCCCTCACTGATGCTCCCATCAGCAAGCGAGCGGCAGCATTCTGCACTAGCTTGAGTTTCCGGATTGTCGACAGGGGAAGGCCAACGTAGAGGGCGTTACAGTAGTCCAGCCTCGAGATGACCGTCGCTTGGATCACCGTGGCCAGGTCGTCCCTGGACAGGTAGGGTGCCAGTCGCCTAGCCTGTCGTAGATGGTAAAACGACGTTTTGCTAACCATGGAGACCTGGGTCCGATAAGCTCTTTCCTGGTACCAATATAGAAGGGAGTTCTAACATATACCAGATGTCCTTACATTCCTTCCCTGGGCCTCTTCTGAGACATCTTAATTCTACAGTTTTTAAGTAAGGAGTCTTATTCCTAAACCAGATGAATCTTAGGCATATATTGTGATTTTAATAGATTCAAACACCAGTGTAAATCTATTCTATATATTTAAACTAATTGTGCATACAATATATATATATTTTCCAATATGAGTATTATGTTTTAGGAATATCAATTTCTATCTTCCAATAGAGCAGGGGTACTCATTAGGTAGCTCGGGAGCTACTAGTAGATCTTCGGCCCTCTTCCAGGTGATCTTCGGTCCTCACCAGCCAGATGGGGCGCTCCTGCCATGCGCTGCGCAAGACGCCCTGCTTCACGCCGCACTCCTGCTACTGGCTTCCTTTGCAGTGCTTCTTTTTACCTGCGGGCATTGCAGAAAGAAGGAAGCACGAGGCGGGGCCTCTGGAGGGAGCGCCCTGCCTCTCTCCCGTCCAGAAGCAGCTGTGCAGCCTCCGTTGCCGGCGAGACAGGCAGGGCGGAGCGCTCCCTCTGGATGCCCCGCCTCATGCTTTCTCCTTCCTGCAATGCCCCGCAGGCAGAAGAAGCGCTGCGCTGGCGGAAAACAGCAGCAGGAGCACGCGCGGCGGCAAGACCGCGTGGCGGCAGGAGCGCGCGGCGGCGGGGACAGGTAGATCTTTTGGACTTGGATGCTTTCAGAGTAGCTCGCATGCTGAAAAAGTGTGAGCACCCCTGCAATAGAGCAAAGAGGCATGTCTCTCTCTTCTTCTAGAGAGCGTCTTCCAATCTGCAGCTTACATCCCTCAAGGGGCCTATTTTTGACTTGTCAAGAGGAAGAGAAATCTCTTCTCTTTAGCAGGAGGCATATCCAGAGCTATGCTGTCAGTGTCTCTGGAATGTACAGATAACAGCCCCCTTCTCTCCCCCGTTCACACACATCTACTCCTTTTTGTCCTGCAGCTGAGACTTTCTTGAAACACAGAGAAAATTGCTTTCTTTAACATCTTATTGCTTCTAACAGGGCTGCCCAACTGGTGGCCCGGGGGCCGTATACGACCCCCAGCCCCTTCCCTACGGCCCCCTAAGCTTTTTAATAAAAAAATTAAATTAAAATATTTTTTTAAAAATTACCCACTTCCGGGTTTTGGAGCAAGTATCGCGAGACTACGGAAGCCACACGGGATTTTGCTCTCAACGCAAAATCTCACCTGTGTTGAGAGCGAAATCCCGTGTGGCTTCCGTAGTCTCGCGATACTCCTGTTGCCGAAATCTCGGCTAGTTAATCCCTGCGGCCCACGCAGGCGTGATTTGTACCTTCCCGGCTGCTGCCTCGCCGGTCGTAGCCTCTGCTCGTGGTCCGCTGCTCCTGGATCCCGCGTTTGGGAAGGTAGGCTAACCTTATGTTATTATAATGTAATTGTGTATTTGAATGCCCCCTTGCATTCAATGTTAGTAAAATATTATATTTAATTGTATGCATGCCCCTTTTGAATGCCCCCCTGCATTTAATGTTAGTAAAATATTATATTTATTTTATAATTAATAATGCAACTAGGAATTGTAAGTAAATTGGAGCCAGGGCGGGAGCGGAGCCGGGGGCAGGGGCAGACCCTACGGCCCCCCAGGTCATCAGTGACCGGAATTCAGGCCCCTGGGCCGGTAGAAGCTGGACAGCCCTGGCTTCTAAAAGTCACATCAATGTGTATTAATTTATATATTTTCAACATGTCCTCATCAAATCCCCCCTTTGGTGCTCCGAACTAAAAGGAAGGAGCATCATCTAACTCAGGGGTGGCCACACTTTTTCAGCATGCGAGCAGGACCGGACAAAGGTAAAAAATAGTAGTAAGCGAACCTTTTTTTGTTGCCCCCTGGGTCTTCAGCGTGGTGATGATGGCGCATGCGCGCAAACTGCTAGTTTCGCACATGCGCTATTGGGACCGATAGCTTCTGGTGGAGGGAGTAGCGAAACGCACTCCCAAGAGAATGAAAAGGACGGGGGAACATTTAGCAAATGGGGCGGAGCTTCCCACCTCCAGCTGCAAAATGTTCCCTGGCTTGTCCTTTTCGGCCTCTTGGGAGTGTGTTTAGCAACTCCCTCCACCAGAAGCGCTCCAACCCAATGGCGCATGTGTGAAAGTTTCACACATGTGCTATTAAAACAGAGTGCTTCTGGTGGAGGGATTTGCTAAACACACTCCCAAGAGGATGAAAAGGACAAGCCGAGGAACATTTTGCAGCCGGGGTGGAGCCTCCTGCCCGCACGCCAGCTGCCCGCAGCAATGGCGCGGCATGATGCGCCGAACCTGGCGGCCGCGGCCAAATACACCCTTGGCTACTTGGTGCCCTGAGGCGGCTGCTTACTTTGCCTCCACTAAGATCCGCCCCTGCATGCGAGCTACTTATACTAAGACCAAGTCAGAAAGATCTACCAAGAGAGAAGCAGGGCGGAGCTGGGGGAAGGGGGCGTGGCTTGGCAGGGCTTGGCTCCGCCCCCTCCCCCCCTCTGGCTTGAGCATTTCCACAACTTCTCCAGGGTGCAGAAGGTTATGCCAAGCCAGTGGTGGCATAGATAGCCACTACTGGCTTGGCATAACCTTTCTCTACCCTGGAGAAGCTGTGGAAATGCTGGAGCCGGCGGAGGGGGCGGGGCTTAGCGCAGCATGGCTCCGCCCCCTCAGAAGCGCCCAATCCAGCTGGGATCGACCTCCCTCGGTCCCAGGATCGACCAGTCGATCGCGATCGACTTCCTGAGCACCCCTGATCGAACTAAAGCTAATAATTGCATTTCATCTTGTTTATCAGTTATCATCTTAGATATGCATCTCTTTGACATTTGGAAAATAATAGGCAGAATACATAACATCAGTAAGACTATTAGCATGATTATACAGAAAGCAAAAAACATTTCCTTCAACCATTGGGTCGATGGTAGCCAGCTCGTGAATATGCAACAAGCATTAGAAATCTATATCTATAAAAAGAGAGTGGTCGTGCGAAGGACTTTATGCACGGCCAAACTATGCCCCCAGAAACACCAATCCAATGAGACACATTCCCCAGACCACGAGGTATAACCTTCACACAAAAACCCACCTCCCTACCTTGCAACCCCCCAAACAAGCCCCCATAAACCGCCCATTGCCTCCCGGTCTGCGCGGGCCGCGAGTGCAGAACACAGGGAGAGCACCAGCAGGCGCACTCCGAAACCCTCCCCAACACACCAACCCATCCCGTCTCCTCTCTCCCCACTCACCCTGAACCTTCGCAGCCAGACCGCCAGCGCCCTAACCGCCTCCTCCGCCATCCTCGCCCGTGCCCACACGACCCCGGTCCCAGAGCAGCTCTGGGCGCCAAGACTACACTTCCCAGAAACCTCCGCAAAACCAGGAACTGGCCATGCCGGGCTTTCTGGGAAGTGTAGTCCGAAACTGGCCTGACGCCACCCAGCACAGCCACAAAGGGGCAAGACGCGTCCGACGCTGGCCATGCGCGCCAGGGCGGTAGGCAGGCCCAGAAATCAGCGATCCGTCCTCCGCCGTCGCCCCCCACGGATCCAGCGACCGCGCCTGAAAGAAGGTAAGCTCGCGGGCTTACCTTCTTTCAGGCGCCGTTGCTGCAACCGCGGGGGACCCGGCGGAGGGCGGATCGCCGATGTCCGGGCCTGCCTCCCGCCGTGGCGCGCCTGCCCATCGTACCCCCTCCCGCCCCTTTTTGGGAGAGAGAGAGGGCCTGTGAGAGCCAGAGGGGGGAGGCCTGAGACAGAGAGAGAGGAGGGGGAGGGAAAGACAGGGGGGAATCAGACAGAGAGAGATGGGGGGAGAGAGGGGACAGTGAGACAGAGAGAGACGGGGAGGCGAGAGAGAAAAAGGGGAAATCAGACAGAGAGAGGGAGGGGGAAAGATAGGGAAAGTGTACATACACAGACACATACATACACAGACACACACACACAAACGTACGCACACACATGCATACACATACACACACAAATACATACAAACAAACATACACATACATACACCAACACATATACACACACAGACACACACACATGCGTACACAGACACATAGTGACACACACAGAGACACACAAACATACATACACACACATACACATATCTATACACACAAAACACATTGTCACAACATTACCAACCCTTACATACCCACACTTCCTCACTTCTCCTAAATAGGGCACAGCAACGCGTGCCGGGTTCAGCTAGTTAAGTATAAGTTTGAACCGAAATACTTATTACTGGGTTTAATAGATTTCAAGATGGAAAAAATAAATAAAAACTTTTTATTTATTGTATATCAGCGGCCAGAATTGTGCTGGCAAAAAAAGATGGAAAGAAGAAGAGACACCGCCGATCGAAGAATGGAAAAGCAAAATGATGGATATTATAAGTATGGATTGTTTAACAAGAGCCCTTGCAAAGGATAGGAAAATGAAATATACAGACTGGTCATCAATTATAAAACATTTTGAAAAGGACGAAACTGAATGGTTAACGAAGGTATCGTAGTCGAGATCCAATAAAAAGATAAGAGAAGAGAACAGGATCTGGGTCAAGGAGGGAAGAAGCCCGATAATGAATGGAATTATCAGGATAATCTGGAAATGACTAGGGCAGTGTTTCTCAGCCTTCCTTATGCCGCGACCCCTTAATCCAGTTCCTTATGTGGTGGTAACTCCCCCAACCATAATATAGTTTTCATTGCTACTTCATAACTGTAATTTTGGATTGATTTGGTAATATGGGAGTTGTAGTTGCTGGGATTTATAGTTCACCTACAAATCAAAGAGCCCTTTGAACTCCACCAATGATGGAATTGAACCAAACTTGGAACACAGAACTCCCATGGCCAACAGAAAATACTGGAAGGGTTTGCTGGGGGCATTGACCTTGAGTTTTGGAGTTGTAGTTCACCTACATCCAGAGAGCACTGTGGACCCAAACAATAATAGATCTGGACCAAACTTGGCACGGATTCTCAATAAGCCCAAATGTGAACACTGGTGGAGTTTGAGGAAAATGGACCTTGACATTTGGGAATTGTAGTTGCTGGGATTTATAGTTCACCTACAAATCAAAGAGCCCTTTGAACTCCACCAATGATGGAATTGAACCAAACTTGGAACACAGAACTCCCATGGCCAAACAGAAGAGCAACCCATTTATTTTAAAACAGGAGTTTTAAAGGGAGGGGATGTCTATTAGGAGAAAAGTTAAGGATTACCAGTACATACCCATTACAAGTTTTGTGTTTTTAACCCAAAGTGCACTATTCTGTCAAAAAAATTGGCCTAACTACTTCTTTGTCAGCTGTAGTAAGAAAACATATGAAGACCCTTTAAGGACTGAAGATCAGAATGGCAACTCTACTGACCTGCACATATAAAGAATAATCTTTATCTCCCTTCACCATTTTGGAAGATCCAACATTTAGTCTTATTGCTATGTTAAGGACCAGCAATGAAAACTACCTTCTCTTTCACTCTCCTTTATGTCTCTCAGTTATTACTAATTCTTTGCTATACCAGAAGTATCAAACATTATCAAACAAACCACCATTTAATTTGAATTCTATTTAATATTTAGCATTTTGGACTCTTTAATATAATTAATAGTACCAGTAAACGTAGTAACAGTAGTAAGTCATTATCATCCTCTCTTTTAAATATCACAAGTATGTTGACATACAAGAAAACAAAGCAGTCCCAAAACAATTCAAAAATAACCTGTATCTGTGTATTCTGAATATTTGTAAAATGATTGAGCAGCATGAAAGTAAACACACGTTAGTTCAACATTAAATGAGAACTTCTAGCTTTGTTTTCAGACAGAGCTTTTCTGAATAGAAAGTACATTTTATGTTCTTCTAAAAATAAACTAAAACCTGCCAAATAGACATTTAGAACAAGCCATTCAAACTTATTGAAGAATCTCTCTGCTATATTATCACCTAATATTTTGAAGAAAACTGTCAGGTGCCATGACATGAGACCCATATGGGGTCATTATTATTCTACTCTTATTTAGTAGCAGCAAGCAGCCCAGATTATTTAAGAAATATTTTTTAAATGCACCACTCAACATCTTTTGTTCTGTATGCTCTTCTTTCAAAGGCAGCTGAATACTTCTTCCGCAATCTAGAATGGAAAAATTGCCTATTCTCTAATCTGATCTCTGCACATTAGAATAATGATCTTTAACCACACTTGGAAACTTCTCCAAGATGCCAAGACTAAAGTTCATTTGTTTTCAACAATGCACAAACAGTGTTCCATTCCTTTCTCAGGTGCAAGCCCTTTCTTTATCAACTAAATGGCATTTCTTTTTCATCACTAAGCAAGAGGTCAATTGCTAAATTCATAGGTTTTAGTTCCCATTGCTATACCAACTGCCTGATCTTGTAGTCTCTTGGTTTTAACAATAGTAAATTTGGGGAAACATACAGATAAACCCTAGTCCATATGGAATTCTAATTATTTGTTTAGCATTATATATAAATCAGTTGCTTATTTATTTTGAGAAAGTTCATTCAGGGAGTTAGGAAATACAGTTGGTCATTTTGTACTATGGATTCTACAGCATGGTTTCCACCATCAAGGCTTGAAAATAGTCTACCCCAAACTTCAAAAGCAAGCTTAGTTTGGCCATTTTATATAACCAATACAATTTTGTTACATTCAGTATTTATAAATGGAACTTGAACATCTATAGATTTTGAGCATCCATTGGGGGAGAGGGATACTAGCAGGACATGTTGCACCATATGGGATTGGGAGTTCAAGACTGTAAAAATGGAAAAATAGCAAATAGGCATCTTTTAAAAATAGAGACCACCTCTGTAGCAATCTCTGATTGTGTCTACCTGACTCTATGGCCAATTCATGCCAGAAGGTGACCACAGAATAACACTAGAGAGCCTAGATTCCTGGAGGCATGTTCTCCTGGTTAGAGATTGTTCACCACTTTTTCAGCATGCGAGCTATAAACAACCAGGTCAAGATCTACCTGCCTTCGCCGCCCGTGTGCTCCGCCACCGTGCATGCCACTCTTGCTGCTGTTTTCCGCCAGCAGCTCTTGCTCGCCTGCGAGCATTGCAGGAAGGAAAGCATGAGAGAGGCGGGAGACTTCGGTCTAGCGATCTGCCCGACATGGAGGCTGCACCCAGCTGTTTCTGGACGAGAGAGAGGCAGGGCGCTCCCTCCAGAGGCCCGCCTTGTGCCAATGCCTTCCTGGAGAAAAGCTCACCGTGAGAGCGGAGCCAGCAGCAGGAGCGTGGAGTGCGTGCTGGTGTGCTTGCACATGGCAGGAAGCGCCCCATCCGGCTCAATTGAGGCCCAAGAGTCACCTGGAAGAGGGCTGAAGATCTGCTATTGCTCCGGGCTACTACCTAATGAGCACCTATACGTTCTTTCATTATGTTGAAGCATTAACCATAGAAATCACACTGGAGAACACCAAATTCAAAAGTGAACACTTTAATCAAATCTGCAAAGTCAAACCTACAAATGGATAACCAACTATATTTTCTCTTATAAAACTATCGGCATTATGAAATGGCTCCCGAGGAATTGAATGGTGATGCTTTTTAAGGAAGCTTTAGGGTATTTTCAGATTGTGTAAACCGCATGGTATAGTGATTTGAGCATTGGATGAGGACTGTGGTGACCAGGTTTGAATCTAGTCATGAAACCTTCATTCTCTCAGCTCAGAGAGGAAAACAATTATCCCCCTCCTGAACAAATACTGCCAAAGAAAGCCCAGTGATTGATTCACCAAATGTCACTGGAACTGATTTGAAGTCAGTATAATATATTACACTTTAAATCATCTGATATATGGAAACCAAAGAAACTAAATAAACTAAACATATCTATACTCGAAACGTCTAATTTTTCATGAAAGCAGGAAACAAATGCTTTGTTGAGACAACTGATGCTTGTACAGGTGAGGAGAAAGAAAAACAGAAGCAAAAGCTCTATTCTGCAACTTATATCGGTTGGATTAATTTCCCTACATTTCTTCATGCAGCTGGAAATCCCAGTTAATCGCATTGAACCTAACTGCATGTAAAAAGTGTTGTGTGTGATATCTAAAACAGAACAGGGTCAGTGCTGAATTCCTCCTCTCTCCTTATCATGAACTATACATGCTTTTTCTGACCATATAGACAGTTTAAAGATGGGAAAGAAATATATACAGTTTATGCGGTATGAACTGGTGCCGTTACAAAGCACAGTCTTCACTTTGATGGGGATCAAATTCCACATATGAGGAGCCAACAGGTCTCAGAGAGTCTGTTTCAGATACGTATCAATTCTAATAGGTCAAAAGGCTACCATCAAAATGACATGATTTCAAGGCCAATCTCAAAGCACAACTCACAGGAATTTAACTAGATTTAAAAAAATTATTAACATAAATTTTCAACCAAGGTCATGCACCATAACAAAAGTAACAACTGCATTTGCATTCCTTTGTCCCAATTATCCCTCTCTCAACAATCAATTCTACAAATACAAAAGAATGGTTTAAAAATTAGTTCTTGTCTAGACCTCCCACCAATCTCAAAAGTCATACAAATTATGAGAAAAAATTGTAGTATAATAACAGAGTCCATAAAACACCAAGTATTAGTTCTTGTCTAGACCTACAAAATGAATAGGCTATTTTCCAAATACCTTGGCTCCAAAGTGTTCATGGCCTTAAAGGAGAACACACATGGGAACCTCAGGAAACTGACACAAAACTGGTGGGAAAGGGATATGAGAAATTGCATTTTGACCAGCAATACGACATAGAAATGGGATTTTTGAAAATTAAAAAAATAAAGGCTTTTACTTAGACACATGAGACTTCACTGCAGCTTGAAGTCAGAACTATTTGTGTTGAAGCTGATGGCACTGACATTATGTATTCACACTTGGATGTCTTTTGCGAGCTGTGAGAATGTTTGTTTTAAGCACCAATGCCCTCTGCATATAATTTATTCAAGCAGCATTTTTAAAATTCCCGTGAGTGAATATCACTGCGCAAATCCAGATAGGAATACAAAAGCATCACGAATCCTAAATAAGTTGTCCCAGAGGATCCTAGAGGCCACCAGCTCTTTCTCATTAAAAAAGAACGCCTAGCTTTTCAACATGGTTTTTGATCCAAATAACTGTAAATAACTCTACACTGCAACTAGTTAAAAGGGGAAAGAAGTAACTGAATTGTACAGGAAAAAACTTTGGACATCACCACAAAGTATTAGCAGGAAATCAAAGTGTATTAAATGTGAACTCGACATTTGTTTCCCCTTTTCCCCTTAACAAAATATTCCACATTAATCCCACCCTCCCATAAAGACATTTGCCCTTTGGCTTAATGTACTCTGGGCTCATTTCACATAGCATCTTGTTTTATGTGTTGTTGAAGGCTTTCGTGGTCAGAATCACTGGGTTGCTGTGAGTTTTCCAGGCTGTCTGGCCATGTGCCAGAAGAATTATCTCCTGACATTTTGCTCACATCTATGGCAGGCATCCTCAGAGAAGCCATTGAAACCACAAGCATGTGGACAATTTCAACAGAAAGGAGGAAACCATGGAAATGTACAAAATCTGGCTACAGGTATTAAAAACCTCTGAAATCAGGATGGTAAATAAAGAGCAACATTCAGAAAGCAGGGGAATTCCAGACAAGAATAAATCAGGACCAGCAAACACCTCCCAACAACTGGACAGGCTTTGAATCTGCATGGCCATTCAATGCTAATCAAAATAATTGCAACATTCGCTTGCCTGAAACAGACGAGAGTTCTTTCTCCTACCCTGACATTCCATAGATATGTAAACCCTACTTGCCTAAGTTTCCAACAGACCGCACAACCTCTGAGAATGCCTGTTAGGAATTGTGAGAGTTGAAGTCCACAACACCTGGAGGGCCAAAGTTTGCCCATACCTGTATAAAAGTGAGCTTTGAATCTCTATAATTTTACTACTCAACAGCTTCATCCCAACAGGCACTGCACTAGATTTCCCAACAACATCATCACCACCACCTTGGCTTTTCTTCGCGAACAAAGATTCAGGAAGGACTCATCCCATGCTTTCTACAAGCGCGTTGATGACTAAAAAGGCCAATCTGAGATAGGCAAGTCCAGTTGCAGAAAACACAGCATAAAGTCTCCTTGGGTGATGTCTCCAAGTTGCAGTTCTTTCTGCATTGTCGTTTTTCTTCGAGACCCATTTGGCGTGTCTTCTCGAAAGAGGCTGCAGCATTGTGGATAGTGCATCTCCATGCCTCCCGATGTGAGGCCAGGGTGGACCATTGTTGGTGATCAATCTGGCTGAGCCTGAGATGTTTCAGGGAGTCCTTATATCTCTTCTTTGGGGCGGCTCTCTTGCACTGACCCGTGGCGAGTTCACCATAGAGTAGTATCTTTGGGAGGCGGTGGTCCTCCATCCTAGAGACATGCCCTGCCCACTGCAGCTGTGTTCTCAATAGTATGGCCTCAATGCTGATTATCCTTGCTTGCTCAAGGACAGCAACATTTGTCACATAGTCAGACCAGTGTATATATATTTAGGATTGTGCAAAGACAGTGTTGATCAAAGCGTTTGAGGAGTCGTAGATGTTGGCGATAGGTGACCCATGTTTCAGACCCATATAGAATAGACAGTATGATAGCTCTGTTCACCACTACAATGGCCTTAATCACTACATTTGAGAATTACCAATTTATTTTAATTATGCACTTTATGGGGCCTGATATTGTATACAGCAGCTATTTTTGTAGCTTGCTGGGTTTTATAGTATTTTTAAAAAAATTAATAGGATTTATATTGTTGCTTTAAGTATAATTGGGTCAATTTTATTGTTATTAATTTATACTTTTCTGTATTTTGTTGTACTTGTATATTGTTGCAGTATTGAGTGCCGCCCTAAGTACCATTGGGGTCACGTCACGGTGGTAGGATGCAAATAAAAATTATTGTTATCATCATTATTATTATTTGTATTTATACTCCGCTTTATCTCTTCTGCAGGAGACTCAAGGTAGCTCAATATAAAAGCACCAGCATGCAATTTAAAACATGCAAATACGCAAACATTAGAGCATGCTTTGGCCAGGGCAGCAATCACACAATTAAAACTTGTGCACCAGTTGTGCCCGTGCCATGGTAGTCCACACTCTGGTTATATCCCCATATAGACTACGGCAATGCGCTCTACATGAGGTTGCCTTTGAAGACTGTTTGGAGGCTTCAAATGCTTGGGTGCGGTGTCATCTGTACGTAGATGATGTCCAACTCTGTCACTCCTTCCCACCTGCTACTAAGGAGGCTGTTCAAGTCCTGAACTGGTGCTTGGCCGCTGTAACAGACTGGATGAGGGCTAACAAATTGAAACTAAATCCAGACAAGACAGAGGTACTCCTGGTCAGTTGTAAGGCCGAACAGGGCATAGGGTTACAGCCTGTGCTTGACGGGGTTACACTCTCCCTGAAGGCGCAGGTTCGCAGTCTGGGAGTGATCCTGGATTCATCGCTGAGCCCCAGGTCTCGGCAGTGGCCAGGGGAGCTTTTGCAGTTAAAGCTTGTGCGCCAGCTGCGCCCGTACTTGAGAAGTCTGACTTGGCCACGGTGGTCCACGCTCTTATTACATCCCGAATAGACTACTGCAACGCTCTCTACGTGAGGTTGCCTCTGAAGACTGCTCGGAAGCTGCAATTAGTCCAACATTCGGCAGCCAGGTTACTAACAGGAGCAGGGCACAGGGAGCATACAACTCTCTTGCTGTGCCAGCTCCACTGGCTGCCAATTAGCTTCCGGGCACAATTCAAAGTGCTGGTTTTAACCTACAAAACCCTATACGGTTCTGGCCCAGTTTACCTGCCCGAACAGATTCTCCCCTACGAACCATCAAGAACATTAAGATCCTCCAAAGGGGCCCTGCTCTCGATCCCGCTGGCTTCGCAAGCGCGGCTGGTGGGGACGAGAGACAGGGCCTTCTCTGTGGTCGTCCCTCGGCTGTGGAACTCTCTACCAAGTGATGCTAGATCTGCTCCCTCTCTGTTGACCGTTAGGAGGCTGGTGAAGACCTGGATGTGGAACCAAGCCTTCCCAGAATAGGCTGAGATTGGCTATTGTCTGAATGTATGACCAAGTTTACAGATTGAGTGGAATTGTTTTAATGGTGATGTGGTTTTATGCTGGGTTTTTATGTATTTTAATATGTTGTTGTAGTTGTTTTTAAATTGTATAGCATTGCATTTTTTTAAACATATGCCGGTCTGAGTCCCTCGATAGAGGTGAGAAGGTCGGGGTACAAAAGTTTTAAATAAATAATAAATAATAAATAAATAACATTCAGCAGCCAGATTGCTCACTGGAGTGGCGTTCAGGGAGCATACAACCCCTCTGTTACACAAACTCCACTAGCTGCCAGTTTGCTATCAGGCGCAATTCAAAGTGTTTGCTTTAGCCTATAGAGCCCTAAACGGTTTCCGACCCAGCTTACCTGTCCAAACGTATCTCTCCCTATGAACCACCTAAGAGTTTAAGATCGTCCAGGAAAGCCTTGCTCTCAGTCCCGCCTTCTTCACAGGCGCGACTGGAGGGACAAGAGACAGGGCCTTCTCGGTGGTGGCCCCCCAGTTGTGGAACATTCTCCCTAGGGATTTTAAATCAGCTCCCTCCCTCTTTACCTTCCGGGAAAAAAGTGAAAATGTGGCTATTTGAACAAGCCTTCGAGATCTCAAGCAACAGTCAAACACGGTATTAGGCGAAAGTGAACACAGGAATAGATCAGACCCGTGTTTCCCAACCAGTGTGCCGCAGCACACTAGTGTGCCATGAGAGATCATCAGGTGTGCAGTGGAAAATTGGAACCTCCAATACCCTTTCTTCCCCCTCCTGCCAAACAATTTTTCTTCTCCACTCGGGCTTCCTTTTTCCCAGCCTCGCTCTGCTCGCGTTGCTCTGGGGCGAGTCTGCGCAGTAGCACCCACACGGGTCACATCTTCCTCCCTCCACCTCCCCTCCTGAACACGCTCAAGCTGCCCCCTCGGATCAAAATGGCGGCAGAAGCGGCAGTGTAGAAGTAAAAGTAAGTGTTCGGCAGGAGGGGGAAGAAAGGGCATGAAGGGGAAGTGGGAGGAAGAGGTCTCTGTCAAAAGCTGGCATGGGCAAACTTGGACCTTCCAGGTGTTTTTGGACTCCAAGTCCCACCATTCCTAGCAGCCTCAGGCCCTTTTCCTTTTTTCCCCTCAGCCATTTAAGCAGGAAAGGGCCTCAGGCTGCTAGGAATGGTGGGAGTTGAAGTCCAAAGCAACCAGAGGTACCTTAAAGTGGCTATTTTAGGGACCTTAAAGTGGTGAGCCTCCTTCCAACATTGTGATTCTGGATAGAAAACAAACAACAACATAACATAACATTGTTTGAATCCACAGTGTTCTCCGAGTATAGGTGAACTACAACTTCCAAACTCAAGGTCAAATCCCAAGCAAACCCTTTCAGTACTTCCTGTTGGTAATGAGAGTTCAATATGCCAAGTTTGGTTCAATTCCATTGTTGCAAGAGTTCAGGATGCTCTTTGAGTATGTGTTAACTATAAATCCCAGAAACTGTCCCAAATGTCAAGGTCTATTTTCCCCAAACTCCATCTGTGTTCACATTTGGGCATATTGAGTATTCATGCCAAATTTGGTCCTGACCCAACATTGTTTTGAGTCCACAGTGCTCTCTGGATTTTGTTTGGTGGTGTGCCCCAGGATTTTGTAAATGTAAAAAATGTGCCGCGGCTCAAAAAAGGTTGAAAAACACTGGCTCAGACAACCATTTATGGATAATGGAGCTAAAAATGAAGGCATTGGTTTTATAGGTTTTATTGAATGTAATTTAAAATAACTGTTTAAAATAATTCTATAGAATTATTTATTTGAATAAGTAATTTTATTTTGTTTGAATAATGTTATTTATTATTTTATAGATAATATAATACAATATAATAATATATGATATAATATAATGTTGCATTGTATTATAATTTGATATAATATAATATAGTATATTATAATGTCAATGTATTGTATTATGTTATAGTATAATAATTGTAATGTAATAATAATAATAGTATGATTATGGTATGGTGTGTTGTATATGCATTTGGTATTGGTGGTGTTGTATTGTAACACAGTATAATAATGCCAATGATAATGTGATAAAATAATTATATCGTGATATTATAATTTGTATATTTGTATTACATGCCTGCGCCTGCAAGACAGCGTTTTACCATCTGCGTCAGGGAAAACGTCTGGCTCCTTACCTCTCCCGTTGCGACCTAGCCACGGTGATCCAAGCCACGGTCATCTCGAAGCTCGATCACTGTAATGCGCTCTACATTGGCCTACCCTTATCGGCGATCCGGAAACTCAAGCTGGTGCAGAACGCAGCAGCACGCCTGCTGTCAGGAGCTTCAAGATCCACTCACGTGACTCCACTCCTGCGCGAGCTGCACTAGCTCCAAATTGAATTCCGGGTCACCTTCAAGGTGTTAGTTTTAACTTTCAAGGCCTTATATGGTTTGGGGCCAGTGTACCTGAGGGAGCGGCTTACCCCTTGCGTGCCCAGGAGATCACTGCGCTCAGAAGGGCTCAACTTATTGGAGGTGCCTGGCATTAAGGTCTACAGGCTTTCTAGCACGCGGCAGAAGGCATTCGCTGTGGCCGCCCCAACCCTCTGGAACACTCTTCCTGAGGAGATACGGGTTATCCACGATCTGCTGCCTTTCCGCAGAGCCGCCAAGACCTGGCTATTCAGACAGGCATTTGGCCCATAACCAATGCCGTCCAGTAGCGCTGCCACCCGCCGCCATCCTACTCCTGCTGTTTGTTGCAGTGTGGGGAACGGGATTTTAATTGGGGTTTTATATTGGTTTTACTGTGTTTTATGTTTATTGCTATGTTTTATTGCTATTTTAATTCTGTAAACCGCTCTGGGCTCCAGAGAGAGCGGTATATTAAGTGGAACTAATAAATAAATAAATAAATAAATAAATATTGCGATATGTTGTAGTGCAATATGATGTGTAGTGCTGATGTTGTGCTATGACAATAATGTTAATTGTTGTTTTTTCAGTTTGTTGTAAGCCACTCTGGCAGTATTGTTGTTTGCTGTAAGTCGCTCTGAGTCCCCTTCGGGGTTGAGAAGGGCGGCATATAAAAATAGTAGGTAAGTAAATAAATAAATAAATAATATTTTTAATATGTTAATTGTATATTGTTAGGCATCGAATTGCTGCCTGGTTGTAAGCCTTGAATCACCTTTGGGTTCGAGAAAGGCGAGATAGAAATATTGTAAACCAGTCTTTCTCAACCAGTGTGCCGTGGCACACTAGTGTGCCGTGACGGACCTCCTGCTGTGCCGCGAGAAAAGCTCTCTGCTCCCCTTCCTCCCCCCCTTCCTGCCGAACTCCTGCTGCTTGGGGGAGGAGGAGGAAGGGCCGGGCAGTGGCGAAGAAAAAGAAGAAGGGGCCGGGGAGCCGCCTCCTTCGGCTATTTCCCCAGCCAGCCTCCAATCCGCCATGACTCCCACCATGACTCTCGCCCCTCGCTCACTGAAGCCGTGGAGGAGGAGCCCGCCCACTGAAGCCCGTTCACCGCTCATGCTCCTCCTCTGTAGGGAGAGCTGAAGCTGGGGGGGGGGCGGGCATGGCGCCGACCTGTAGGTGAGCTGAAACTAGGGAGGCGCGGGGCATGGCGCGACCTGGCTCTGCCCCCCCCGGCTTCAGCACTCCCAGCAGCTGCTCCAGCCTTGAGGGGACAGTGCCAAGCCAGCATTGTGCTGGCTCTGGCACCACTGGCTTGGCACTGCCCCTCAAGGCTGGAGCAGCTGCTGTT
>JARBWK010000013.1:4702953-4719450 GCA_030556195.1 Anolis apletophallus | reverse complement strand
AGTGTTCAGAACGCTACACCCAGCTAGCTTTCTGTACGTTCCGTATATGCAGTATAACCCGTACCTATAAGACCAGGAAGCACATCCAACCAAATTTGTCTTCTTTACGGATTTTCTAGGCTAGAGGTGCTTCTTTTCAATTATCTTTGGTTTCACATATCTATACCAGTGGTTTTCAACCTGTTTTGAGCCGCAGGACATTTTTTATATTTACAAAATCCTGAGGCACACTACCAACCAAAATGACACAAAATGACACTCTAACACAATAATACATATAGTTAATATGTTTTTAAATGTATTTATACACTCAGTGTGAAACCTGAGTTTCCTCTCACATATTTATACATAGCTATCATGTCTTCTCTCAGCCTTCTCTTCTTCAGGCTAAACATGCCCAGCCCCTCCTCATAGAGTTTGTTCTCCAGACCTTTGTGAAATTTCACCCTGAGTGAAACTTGCTTCCAGTTAGCTATGGATGTCATGAAGCTGTTATAAACAATTCCGGGAAGGGGGGGGAGGCAACTCTAAAAAAATCCAGTAAAATAGTAAAAAAAAACACATTTCCATGTGGCTCAATTTGTTTCTTGAAAACCTGTGAGGGGGCTGCTAGGAGGGGAAAGAGTGCCAATTTCCCACGGCACACCTGATGGTCACTCACGGCACACTGGTTGGGAAACACTGACCTATACAAAGTCTTGGAATGTGGACACAGGGATCATAATGTATTTTGAAAACTTATTCCGTTAAGACATATCCCCAAATCTTAAGGTTTCCGAAAGCACCGAAAATGACTGTATCTATGCTGCTTACTTACTAGGAATATGTCGAGACGATATTTTGACATACTTGTCAACATTTTTTAAACAAAACCCCCAACTAATGGCGAACTGAATTATGTATACGTTGATTAGAAAATGTTGACCATTTCGGCTCCCTTGGCAGCCCCCTCTCCACAAAAGTCAACACTGAGACTCAAATACAACACTGCCTGAGCTCTGCGAGCGCAGCATTCTTCCGAATGAAGCAGAGTGTGTTTGAGGACTGGGACATTTGTAGAGATGCCACGGTGCTTGTTTAGAAAGCATTGTCCTCCCAACCCTGTGATATGCCTGTGAAACGTGGACTGTCTACAGATGTCACACTCAAGTCCTGGAATAATTCCATCTAGACCAGGCTGTGGCGCAGCTAGCTGATAGCCAGCTGCATTAAATCACTACTGACCGAGAGGTCATGAGTTCGAAGCCAGCCTGGGGCGGAGTGAGCTTCCAGCCATTAGTCTAGCTTGCTGTTTAAGGAGCTGCATTGGCTGTTGTTCATCTTCCGGTCCAAATTCAAGGTTCAGGTCATCTATTATATAAATGGGTTCACGTCATTTGATGTATACCTCAAACAAAGAAACCATACAACGCAGAAAAACAATATTTGCCAACAGAAATAGGCCTCAAGCAAGGTACGTTTGTAGCAAAGAAACTTCCCCCCCAAAACCTAAAAGGCCCCCAAAACAACGAGTAAAAATAAAACTACATTTCCCAGTATCCTCCGGGGCAGCCAATGACTCACCCAGCCTCTACATTCTGAACAACATGATTGGCTGCCAATAAGGGCGGATTTGCATAACTGCTGTAACCATAGCAACGCTGGCAAGAGCCATCCAAGGCTAGGATAGAATGCTGAGAGATTTCAGTTGGTGTTTGAGAGTTAATCTGCCAAAACCAAACTCTGAGGGAGCAATTCTCCAGAAAATTCCTACCCACACAACACAACACAACTTCCAATCACAACCCATCCCACCAACCTTACGGGACCCCGTACACACAACACCTACAAACACCACAAACTAAAATCATTCCTTCCTTCCATACAGACATAAACTGACCCAAAAGACAAGCCATGCCTTATAAAAATAACAGCATCGGACGACACACTCACAACGCTACATACATCAAACAAAAAAGGGCAGAACAAACGCCGGAACAGAAACACACTGCGCAGCAGAGACACAGACAACAGGTCACTCCACGACGCACAGCTGAGAACCAAATGCAAAGAACTGCACGACAAGAAGAAGCGCGCAGCCAGGAACAACAAAGACGCAGAAATGCAACACAACAACAGCAGGCGCAAGGAGCGCAGAAACACGATGTCGAAACACAGAACACAAACTTCAAAAACACCACAACCAATTCCACCGCCTAGCCTTCAGATACAACGCTGCAGAAGACTACAGCATGGCGCCAGAGGCCGACATTGGCACCCTAACGCACATCTGCACACACTGCAAAGCCCTGAAATACCCAGCAGAAACACCGGGAATGTGCTGCCTGGCCGGTAAAGTCTCTCTACCACCACTTGCCACTCCTCCACAACCACTACAGACTTTGCTGAGTGGAGACACTCCAGAATCAAAACACTTCCTCCGCTATATAAGACAATACAACTCATGCTTCCAGATGACATCATTTGGAGCACACATAGAAAAGTCGCAATTCATGCCTACATGACCCCACCAAGACCGTAAGTAAC
Source organism: Anolis apletophallus (assembly GCA_030556195.1). NCBI lineage: Eukaryota > Metazoa > Chordata > Lepidosauria > Squamata > Anolidae > Anolis > Anolis apletophallus. The sequence goes on along the minus strand of JARBWK010000013.1, from coordinate 4,716,924 downwards.
ATCATTTCCAACCCTTACATACTCAGACTTTCTCGCATCTCCAAATAGGGCACAGCAACGCGTGCCGGGTACAGCTAGTCACCTATAAAGCCCTAAACGTGTTCGGACCCGCCTACCTTTGTGACCGTATCTCCTGCCACCAACCTGCACGACCTCTCTGATACTCTGGGGAGGCTCTCCTCCCGCCTCTCCCACTGTCACAGGCAAGATTAGTGGGAACAAGGAAGAGAAGAGAGCCTTCTCTGCTGTGGCTCCCTGGCTTGCCTAAACTACCTGGTGAGTTTAGGCAAGCCCCCATCTTAGCAGTTCAGTGCATATTTATTTATTTTTATTTAAAAATGTGTACCTCGACCTTCTCACCTCCAAGGAGGGACTCAGACCGGCTTACAGCAAAATTCAATGCCATAGAAATTTAAAACATCTTAAAACACCATATTAAAATACATAAAAACAGAGATACATAAAAACCACAGTGTCATTAAAACCACATTCAGCTCGGTATATAAAAGTGGTCACCCATTTCAGATTGAAATCAATCTCAGCTTATTCTGGGAAGGCCTCGTTCCACATCCAAGTCTTCACCCGCCTCCTGAAGGACAGCAAGGAGGGGGCAGATCTAACATCGCTTGGGAGGGAGTTCCACAGCCGAGGGGACACAACAGAGAAGGCCCTGTCTCTCACGCTTGCGAAGATGGCGGGATCGAGAGCAGGGCCTCTCCGGAGGATCTTAATGTCCTTGACAGTTCATAGGGGAGAATGTGTTCAGACAAGTAAACTGGGCCAGAACCATATAGGGTTTTGTAGGTTAAAACCAGCACTTTGAATTGTGCCCGGAAACTAATTGGCAGCCAGTGGAGCTGGCGCAGCAAGGGAGTTGTTTGCTCCCTGTACCCCACTCCTGTTAGTAACCTGGCTGCCGAGCGTTGGACTAATTGCAGTTTCCGAACAGTCTTCACAGGCAATTCCACGTAGAGAGGGTTGCAGTAGTCTAATCAAGATGTAACCAGAGCATAGACTACCGTGGCCAAGTCAGACTTCCCAAGGTACGGGCACAGCTGGCGCACAAGCTTTAACTGTGCAAAAGCTCTCCCGGCCACCGCCGAGACCTGGGGCTCCAGGCTCAGCGTTGAGTCCAGGATCCCTCCCAGACTGCGAACCTGCGCCTTCAGGGGGAGTGTAACCCCATCAAGCACAGCCTGTAACTCTATGCCCTGTTTGGCCTTTCGACTGACCAGGAGGACCTCTGTCTTGTCTGGATTTAGTTTCAATCTGTTAGCCCTCATCCAGTCCGTTACAGCGGCCAAGCACCGGTTCAGGACCTGAACAGCCTGCTTGGAAGCAGGTGGGAAGGAGTGACAGAGCTGGACATCATCTGCGTACGGATGACACCGCACCCCGAAACTGATGATCTCCCCCAATGGCTTCATGTATATGTTAAATAACATAGGGGACAGTATTGAACCCTGTGGGACCCCACAGTACAATGGCCGTGGGGTCGAGCAGGAGTCCCCTAGCAACACCTTCTGGCAACGACCCTCGAGGAAGGACCGGAGCCATTGCAAAGCAGTACCTCCGAGGCCCATTCCTGAGAGGCGTCTCAGAAGTAAAGGTGGTCCCAGTGGTGATGGGTACACTGGGTGCAATGCCTAAAAACCTTGGCCTGCACTTAAACACCATCAGTGCTGACAAAATTACTATCTGTCAGCTGCAAAAGATCACAACACAGCAATAACAACAACAACAACAACAATTCACACGTACTTTGCCATTTTCAGATCTGGTGCAAATCAAGCCAGACTGCAAAAACATTACTTTACTTACCATTTTGGCTTCTCCGATTTGGCAGACTTTCCCCGAACAGATCTTGACAACCGGGAGAGAGATTTCTTGGTCGCTTGGGTGGAGAATGTCCTCCCTCAATTTATAGAGCCGAGAAGAGGAAAAGGCGAGGAGGACACCTCCCGTGGCAGTTGTGTTCAGGCCCAATGAACGTGACACAGAGGCACAAAGGTGATTGGGAAAGACGTGTTTGCTCTGGACTTTGCCAGTATTTGATTTGTACATCGATCCCTGTGTGGCTTCCAAAGAAATATGACGACAGATAGGGACCCACAGCAAATCAGAGAAGGTTTATGTCTCGCCCATCACATTTCACAATCGGGGCATCGATCCACTAGTGCAGGTGGAATGGGAAACCTTGGCATCTCCTCCAACATCTCAGTGTTAGACTCTTAGTCATGTAGGATCATTATATATTGGTGTTTCTCAACCTTCCTAATGCCGCGACCCCTTTATACAGTTCCTTTTGTTGTGATGACCCCCAACCATAACATTATTCTCGTTGCTACTTCATAAATTATAACATTTATAATTAATTATAAATTATAATTATAAATCATAATTAAACTATAATACTGATATTGTATTATGCTGATAATATAATATATTGTATGTATATATGTCTTGTAAGCCGCTCTGAGTCCCCTTCGGGGTGAGAAAGTCGGCATATACCCTAAATGTCGTAAATAAATACATAAATAATACATAAATAAATGTCATTTTGCTACGATTATGCATCATAATGTAAATATCTGACATGCAGGATGTATTTTTATTCACTGGACCAAATTTGACACAAATACCCGACACGCCCACATTTTAGTACTGGTAGGTTTGGGGTTGCGGTTGATTTCATCATTTGGGAGTTGTAGTTGCTGGGATTTATAGTTCACCTACAATCAAAGAGCATTCTGAACTACACCAATGATGGAATTGAACCAATCTTGGTGCACAGAACTCCCATGACTAACGGAAAGTATTTGAAGGGTTTGGTGGGCACTAACCTTGAATTTGGGAGTTGTAGTTCACCTACATCCAGAGAGCACTGTGGACTCAAACAATGATGGATCTGGACCAAACTTGGCACAAATACTCAATATGTCCAAATGTGAATACTGATGCATTTTGGCGAAAATAGACCTTGATACATATTGAGTATTTGTGCCAAGTTTGGTCCAGATCCATCTTTTGTTTTTGTTCACAGTGCTCTCTGGATGTAGATGAACTACAACTCCAAAACTCAAGGTCAATGCCCACCAAACCCTTCCAGTATTTTCCGTTGGTCATGGAAGTTCAATTCCATAATTGGTGGAGTTCAGTGTGCCCTTTGATTGTAGGTGAACTATGAATCCCAGCAACTACAACTCCCTAATGACAAAATCAATCCCCCAAACCCCACCAGTATTCAAATTTGGGTGTTTCGGGTCTTTGTGCCAAATTGGTTCCAGTGAATGAAAATACATCCTGCAGATCAGATATTTACATTACAATTCATAACAGTAGCAAAATTACAGTTATGAAGTAGCAACCAAAATCATTTCATGGTTGGAGTTCTCCACAGCATAAGGATCTGTATTAAGTGGTTACGGTATTAGGAAGGTTGAGAAACACTGTTCTAGAGCAGGGGTGCTCAGAACGGTGATCGGGATCACCAGGGTGATCTTCGAGCCTCATCCTGGTGATCTTCAGGCCCCTGACCAGGTTTTTTGCTGTTGGTCCCCTGCACGCTGCAAAGAAGTCCTCAGTCGTTGCTCCTCCCCCGCTCCCTGCTCGCGCGCCGCTCCAAAAGCTCCAGAGTCCAAGAGGCAGAATGGGCCCCCTCTTTTGGATTCCTCCTTCTCCTTCCGTCCTTCTCCAGCCACTCAGAGTCGTAGGAGACCAAAGGGGGCGGGCCTGGATGACGCGATGCATGGCTGGCCCCGCGTGCATGCGCAGAAGCGCCCATTCTGCCTCTCGGACTTCTCATGAGCTCTTGGAGGCGGCACGCATGCTGGCGGCGTGGAAATAGGAGCAACGACGGAGGAAAAGAAGAAGGACGCTTTGGGGTCATTTCCTTACAGCATCTCAAAGGTTGGTCTTTTTACTTTGGGGTGGGTGCTTGATTGTTCTGTGGCATGTCCCTTTGTTTATTTTTAAAGTTTAAAAATGGCCTTTTAGATCCAAAGCCTCTCTGCTTGCTTTGTTCCTTGAGAAATATATGTTGGGGAATATGGAAATGTGGGAGAAATGGGGTGGTTGGATGTATTTTTGCATGCCCCTTTGTTTACCTTGCTGAGTATTAAATGGCCTTGCAGTTCAAAAGCCTCTCTTCTTACTTTCTGGCTGATAATATGTGTGGTAATATGGCAGTGTGGGAGAAATGGGGTGGTTGGATGTATTTTTATGCTCTGCTTTATATTGTTGTTATTAAATTGAAATGTTGATGTTTTATAACTTCATTTTATTTTTTAAATTTTATTTTTTATAAAGTTTTATTAGGTATTTTATAACTTCATTTTATGTAAACTGCCCCGAGCCTGCTGTAAGGAGCGGTACATAAAAATGAATAATAAATATAAATAAATAAGAAAATAGTTAAACGTTTTACATTTCTGGGTAGGTGATCTTTGGGATTTGTTTTTTTAATCAGTAGCTCCCATGCTGAAAAAGTGTGAGCACCCCTGTTCTAGCGTGTAGAAGATGCAGTTCTAGTCTGGTGGTATTATGAATGTAAATATTACAGCAGGATTTGCAACTGTTGATGAATTTCCTTTCCTAAGAGGTATTAATGCTTAGGTGTTTACATTTTGAGATGATTCATTACTGAAATGTCTGTTGTTGTTGTTGTTGTTTCTTAGGAGTTCCCCTTCTGTCCTTTCCCGCCTGGAAATTGACTTGAGATCAGAAGGGAGATCAGAAGGACTTTGCAGTAAGCCAGAACACTGGCCTTCCTCCAGGAGTCTTTCTCCTTTGTCTCCTGTTGCTCCATGAACCGAAGGCGCCAGAGAAGAGATGCAACATTGGTCTGTTTGCATTGTATGATCTTCCTCTCTGTATGGGCTGCATTGCATGGGGAACATGTATATTGGTAGCTGCATATCCAAAATGTCTTGCTTAGGTTTTCCCTTGTTGTATCTTCCCCAAATGTTGATTATTGTTAGAAAAAACCTCCTGGGACCCCACAGGGAATCAGAGAAGGCCGCAATGCTGACTAGCAGCCCTCATTTTGTACCTGCCATCCACCTTCGATTGCATAACGATATTGGGAGGATACTAGTTCCTTCTCAGGGCTATCATACCTGAAACCCACACTGGAATCTACATGCCTATGCGTATTAATTTCTGAGGCTTTGACTACTAATAAGTCATAGGTTTTGGCATACCTTAAAACATCTGTATACCTTAATAAAGCGGAATGTTTGTATGTATGTATGTATGTATGTGTGCGGAGGGCGGAACGGCGGATATGTGGCAGCTATTTGCATAAAGTCCTTTGATTGGCCAGCCTCGCCACTCCAAAATTCTAAGGCACCAGACAGAGGGCATTGATTGCCACTGATTAGCCAGCATCCCAGAATCCAGGCCTCTACATTCAAAAAACAGGATTTGGATATGTGGCAGCTATTTGCATAAAGTCCTTTGATTGGCCAGCCTCGCCACTCCAAAATTCTAAGGCACCAGACAGAGGGCATTGATTGCCACTGATTAGTCAGCATCCCAGAATCCAGGCCTCTACATTCAAACAACAGGATTTGGATATGTGGCAGCTATTTGCTTAAAGTCCTTTGATTGGCCAGCCTCGCCACTCCAAAATTCTAAGGCACCAGACAGAGGGCATTGATTGCCACTGATTAGCCAGCATCCCAGAATCCAGGCCTCTACATTCAAACAACAGGATTTGGATATGTGGCAGCTATTTGCATAAAGTCCTTTGATTGGCCAGCCTCGCCACTCCAAAATTCTAAGGCACCAGACAGAGGGCATTGATTGCCACTGATTAGCCAGCATCCCAGAATCCAGGCCTCTACATTCAAACAACAGGATTTCTTCCCACTGAGGGGGAAAGAGGCGCCATCAACATTCCCTCCCCATTTGGCTCTGTGAAAACAAAATGGATTCCTGTCTGAATGATGGGACTTGAAGTACCTCCACTCACTTCCCAAGACTGCTGCGACCCTCATTCAATGACTAATGAAGACCAAACTTGGCACACAAAGCCCTCATGACCCACTCTACATCCTGGTGCTGTTTGGAGGGGGATGGACCATGGATGACGGGACTTGAAGTACCTTCACTCACCTTCTGAGACTACTGCGACCCTCATCCAATGAATGATCAACACCAAACGTGGCACTAAGAGCCCCCATGACCCACTCTACATCCTGGTGCTGTTGGGAGGGGGATGGACCATGGCCAATGGGACTTGCAGTACCTTCACTAACTTCCTGAGACCACTGCAAGCCACATACACATCTAATAGGAACCAACCTTGGCACACAATGGCTTCCTCAAATAACCCGGGCACCGCCGGGTCCTCAGCTAGTTTATCATAAATATGGCTGGTTCCCACAAGCCTCGGAAACTTGTGCCCAGTTGCAATAACATACTGTACATTTATTTGATCATTTTAAAACAAAGAAACCATGCTTCTGTTTGACTGAAACTCACCACACAAAGAGGTATTGGTCCAGGACTTTATTTTCAAATAAAGACAAATAGCCAGGTAGACTTGAGCACCCAGGTGTAGCTCGTTTGCCCTTAGGTCATTCCCAAGCTCACAGGAATTTCACCATACCTGCCAGTTCCATTGTTTTCCTCTTGACCTTTGTCCTGTCTCCCTGGTTTTCCTCATTAGCTGGAATGCGAAATACACTAGTTTGCAATAGGCTGGGAGGATCTCCAGCTGGCATTTTTTGATGCTCAAGTTGTTTGCCACATCTCCATCCAATCAGCTGAGAGCACACATACCCAAGACAGGCCCCAAAATTTGAATATGTATGGATTTTAAGGTATATAAGCATTGTAACTTTACAAAATAAACATGTTAGCCTTGCGGATCACTCAGGACTGTGGCTTTCATCCTTTCCAGATGGTCAGAACCTTCTCTCGGTGGGGCATGCTTCCAGGATTTGGTAAGACTATTGATTTGGGATATTTTGGGATTTCTAGCATTTAAAAGGATCCACCAAATCCTATTTAGGAATCCCCGTTTTTAGGGGGTTTTGGTGTCCTTGGCCCCATCTGGGCAAGGCCCTTTCTATTGTTCGGTATCACCCTGACCAATGGAAAATACTGGGAGGGTTTGGTGGGCATTGACCTTGAGTTTTGGAGTTGTAGTTCATCTGTTTTTAATCTTGAATTTGGTGAAAGTCGCCCTGAGCCACCCGGGAGTGGCGACTCACAAATTTGAATAAATAAAATAAATAAAATAAAATACATCCAGAGAGCACTGTGAACAAAAACAGAAGATGGATCTGGACCAAACTTGGCACAAATACTCAATATGTATCAAGGTCTATTTCCCCCAAAATCCACCAGTATTCACATTTGGACATATTGAGTATTTGTGCCAAGTTTGGTCCAGATCCATCATTGTTTGAGTCCACAGTGCTCTCTGGATGTAGGTGAACTACAACTCCCAAACTCAAGGTTAGTGCCCACCCAACCCTTCAAGTACTTTCCGTTGGTCATGGGAGTTCTGTGCACCAAGATTGGTTCAATTCCATCATTGGTGTAGTTCAGAATGCTCTTTGATTGTAGGTGAACTATAAATCCCAGCAACTACAACTCCCAAATGATGAAATCAACCGCAACCCCAAACCTACCAGTACTAAAATGTGGGCATGTTGGGTATTTGTGTCAAATTTGGTCCAGTGAATGAAAATACATCCTGCATGTCAGATATTTACATTACGATGCATAGCCGTAGCAAAATGACATATATTGAAGTATTATTTATGTATTTATTTACGACATTTATATGCCGCCTTTCTCACCCCGAAGGGGACTCAGAGGGGCTTAGAAGACATATATACATACAATATATTATATTATCAGCATAATACAACATCAGTATTATAGTTTAATTATGATTTATAATTATAATTTATAATTAATTATAAATATTATAATTTATGAAGTAGCAATGACAATAATGTTATGGTTGGGGGTCATCCCAACGAAAAGGAACTGTATAAAGGGGTCGCGGCATTAGGAAGGTTGGGAAACAACAATATATAATGATCCTACATGACTAAGAGTCTAACACTGGGATGTTGGAGGAGAGGCCAAGGGTTTCCATTCCGCCTGCAGTAATAGATCGATGCCCCGATTGTGAAATGTGATGGGAGAGACATAAACCTTTGATTTGCCGTGGGTCCCATTCTGTCGTCATATTTCTTTGGAAGCCACAAGAGCCTCTTGCTTATCGCAGGGATCGAGGTACAAATCAAATACTGGCGAAGTCCAGACCAAACACGTCTTTCCCAATCACCTTTGTGCCTCTGTGTCACGTTCATTGGGCCTGAACACAACTGCCACGGGGAGGTGTCCTCTTCGCCTTTTCCTCTTCTTGGCTCCATAAATTCAGGGAAGACATTCTCCATCAAAGCGACCAAGAAATCTCTCTCCCGGTTGTCAAGATCTGTTCAGGGAAAGTCTGCTTTTCCAAATCGGAGAAGGCAAAATGGTAAGTCAAGTAATGTTTTTGCAGTCTGGCTTGATTTGGACCAGATCTGAAAATGGCAAAGTATGTGTGAATTGTTATTATTATTATTATTATTATTGCTGAGTTGTTGTGAGTTTTCCCACGCTGTATGGCCATGTTCTAGGAGCATTCTCTCCTGACATTTCGCCTGCATCTTTGGCAGGCATCTTCATAGGTCGTGAGGTATGCTGGGAACTAGGAAAATGGGTTTTATATATCTGTGGAATGATGTTCAGGGTGGGGGAAGAACTCTTGTCTGTTGGAGGCAAGTGCGAATGTTTCAATTGGCCACCTTGATTAGCATGGAATGGCCAACAAGGGATTCCCCAGGCAGTAAGAAGCTTGACCTTGAAACTGCTAGGCCATTAAATGTTAATCAAGGTGAATAATTGCAACGTTCACCCTTACCTCCAACAGACAAGAGTTCTTTCTCCCACCCCAGACCTTCAACAGATATGTAAAACACACTTGCCTAGTAGGCCTGGTTAGGTTTGTCGGAATGGTCATAAAATCAGAATGAATTCGGATTAAATTCACTTCTGAAGTGGTTTCAAAGCGATGTAAGCAACCCAGAAGTGAATTTGCCATTTCGAAGCCACTACCGCCGTTTTCGGAAAGGAATAGGCAAATACACAGCTCTCGCCCCAGGCCAAACACGGAGGGAAAGACAGCCGCGTCCAAGCTGGGTGTTTAACCCAGTTTGGATGCAGATGCCTTCCCTCCACATTAGACCTGCGGCAATAGCTGCACACGGCTCTCGCGCCGGTTTTAATGCGGAGGGAAGGACCTCTGCAACCAAACTGGGTGTTTAACCCAGTTTGGATGCAAATGCCTTCCCTCTGCCATTAAGAAAGCTGTTGCGAAATTTCCGAAAAATTCGTAAAAATTCCTAGTGACCCTACTAGGATATTTTGATTGTTATATACAGTATACTTGTGTGTGTTTTATGAGTTGAATTCACAAAGACATTCTGTACAACTATTGCGAGTTGAATATTGATGCACTTTATTTATGGGACTCTTTGTGATTCTCTGCTAACATTGTGTATTTATTAGGCATGATAACAAATCGAAAAATGGCGATTCTAAAATCAAATGGGGGGGGATTTTTTTTTTGATTAGTATATCAAAGACTTACAAAAAAATTCCCAAAATTTTCGGAAATGTAACTTAAGTACTAACGAAATCGTTAGAAATTCGTATGCCAGAGCATGCGTTTTTCAGATGGTTTGCCTACAACTCCCAGAAATCCTAACAGCTGGTAAATTGGCTGGGATTTCTGGGAGTTGTAGGCCAAAAACTTGAATAAACCACACTGAATTCTAGATGGGACTCTCCAAATAGGAAGGAGGAGGGAAGGAGGAAGGGAGGGAGGGAGGGGTTTTCTATTCTTGGAAGCAGCAAAAGAAAAGGAGGAGGAGCCCCCTCGCTCCTCGCTGCCTCTCTCTCACCCCGATCCTGAGGAGCGAGGGCCCAAGTTTGCCCAGGCTGAGAGGAAAAGGAAGAGGCCTGAGGCTGTGAGGAATGGTGGGAGTTGAAGTCCAAAAACACGTACCTGGAGGGCTGAAGCTGGTCCCTGCGATGGGGCAAGGCAGAGCAACGGGGAAGAGAAGCATCTCTGAGAGCGCCGGGAGAGAGAGAAGAAGCGCGCGTGTGTGTGTGTGAATCAGGCCCCTGCGATGGGGCATGCATGGCAGCAGAGCAACGGGGGAAGAGAAGGAGGGGGAAGCCTGGAGAGAGAGGAGACGTGCGGCGTGTGTGTGTGTGTGAATCAGGCCCCTGCGATGGGGCATGCATGGCAGCAGAGCAACGGGGAAGAGAAGGAGGGGGAAGCCTGGAGAGAGAGGAGAAGCGTTCGGTGTGTGTGTGTGTGAATCAGGCCCCTGCGATGGGGCATGCATGGCAGCAGAGCAACGAGGGGAAGAGAAGGAGGGGGGAAGCCTGGAGAGAGGAGGAGAAGCGTGCATGTGTGTGTGTGTGTGAATCACTTTCCAGAATGCATTGCCTCTACCTAGCAGCAGCGTCACTTCCAGTTCCCCATAGAAATGCGGGAAAAAGAAGAAGCTGAATGAAGGCGGGAAGGAAATGAGGGGGAGAAGATAGGGAGAAGTGAGTAGTACAATAATTAATTAATTAATAATTAAGAATTTCCTAACCGATCCTAACGCAAATTGTTGGCCTCACGGACCGTAAAGGAAGTCTACTTCCTGGTTCGGGGCAGCGATCCGTAAAACAACAAAAGTCCCATTAATTACGGATTTCTAACGAATCAATTAGATTTCCGTTTCAATTTTAGCATGCCTAGTATTTATCTATATATATAAAGGAAGACTCGCCGTCGAACAACTGCCAGAGGCAGAGAAACCTTCCAAGGCAGACAAACCAAACTTGGCAACAAAAATAAGCCTCAAGCAAGGAAGGTTTTTAGCAAAGAAACTTTCCCCCCAAAACCTAGAAGGCCTCCAAAACAACGATAAAATAAACTACATTTCCCAGCATCCTCTGCGGCTGCCAGCAAAACCCATTGGCCAACATTGGCCCACACAAAATGCAGGGAGGTTGAGTTACCATAGTAACGGTGGGTGAAGCCAGCCAAGGCTAGATTAGAATGCTGAGTGATTTGAGTTTAGTCAGTTGGTGTTTGTGGGTTAAACTGTCAACGCCAAGCTCTAGGAGGGAGACAAATAGGGCACCAGGGACACAGGCACCACTGACAAACACATACCTCCGGAATAACACAAACTTGCAAAACCCACAAAAAAACCCTGCAACACAAAAACCCACCCCAAACAAAATACACAACAAACACCACTGGCAAAAGCTCCACATCACAACCAGCACACAGCCAGACTGAGACAACTATGTCACCACAACACACACAAAATACACCTCACAAATACCTGACAACTTCCCCAACACAAAACCCAGGACTGCACTCACTACTCACCACCACACACACCTCCAAATACACACACGTCAAAGGCACAATACTCCAACAATTCCTACCCACACAACACAACACAACTTCCTATCACAAGCCATCCCCCCAACCTTACGGGACCCCCCACACACAACATCTACCACCACCACAAACAAAAACCAACTCCACCTATACTCCAACCGCAACACAACACTGCACTGATACTCTACAAACACACACAAACACCCAAAACACCCCACCCACACAAGCATTCCACAACAAACTACCACCCACAATGCCACCACACACCACTAACTCACCAACAAAGTAATACCTACACACAACACAATACGCACATAACACAACCTTGCGTCTACTGCTCAACCCATTTGTATGCCATTTCTTCCTTCCACACAGGCATAAGCTGACCCAAAAGACAAGCCATGCCTCCTAAAAAGAACAGCATCGGACGACACACTCGCAACGCTACATACATCAAACAAAAAAGGGCAGAACAAACGCAAGAACAGAAAGACACACTGACAACTCCACAGGACTTCAACATCCCACCTACCAGAACAACCCACAACGACACAGCCATGACCCCACCAAGACCATAAGTAACATCAATTCCAACCCTTACATACTCAGACTTTCTCGCATCTCCTAAATAGGGCACAGCAACGCGTGTCGGGTACAGCTAGTACTTCTATATAGTACTAGCTTAACCCAGCACGCGTTGCTGTGCCCTATGTAGGAGATGTTGAAAAGTATGTAAGGGTATGTAGTGATGTGAGTGTGTTTTGTGTGTGTATATATATGTGTTTGGTTGTGTGTATGTATGGCTGTATGTGTGTTTATTTGTTGTGTGTGTTTATTTGTGTCTGTGTATATTTGGGGTGTGTGTGTGTGTGTGTGTGTGTGGGTGAAGGTATGGGTTTGTTTATATATGTGTTTGTGGTTTTGTGTGTGTATGTATTTGTATGTGTGTATATATATGGTTTTGGTGTGTATGTATGTGTTTTTTGTGTGGGTTTTTTTGTGCAGTAGTGGGTTTTTTTTGTTTTTTTTTTTTTGTGAGCTTGCCTGTGTCTTCGTTGTCCGTCTGTTCTGGTTCCTGATGGCCGCCTTCTCGCTCTCCTCCGGTGCCTCTGTGTCATTCCCAAAAGAGGAGGGGAAGGGAGAGAGACCGCGGCCCCTTTCGCAGGAGGAGGTGGAGGACGTGGTCCCGACCAGAGCACCGTCTCCACCGCAGCCCTCTTCCCCTGCGGAAGGTCGCTCTTCGGCCCACCCTGTGGCAGGGAAGTGGCGAAGGGGAGCGTGGGGCGGCGCCATGGTCGCTCTTCCGGCCCCTGTGCGCTCTCCTCTGCCGGTTCAGTGCTGCTTCCTGAAGTGGAGGAGGAAAGGCCCCCACGCACTTCTCTTCCGCTCCCAGAAGAAAAGGGCGAAGGGAGAGCGATCGCGCGGGGGTCCCTTTCGTCGTCCTCTTCAGGGAGTAGCACGAAGGCGGCGGAGGAGAGTGAAAAGGGGCCGGAAGAGCGTCCATGGAGCCGTCGCCATCGCTCCCCCTTCGTCACTTCCCAGCCACAGAGGGAGAAGGCTATGATCTTTCTGTTAAGGTGTTAGGTATGTGTTTCCGGCGGGTTTTTTTTGAGGGACAGCTTCCGGGGGAGTGTTATTTGCGGGACAGGAAGTTGTTTCTGCGCCATTTTGGTTGTAGTTTTTTTGTGTTCCGGATCCCTCCATAGGTTTGCATGGGGTTTTGGGGGCCGGTTTTAGGGGTCTTAGGAGTTATGCTTTGGGGTTTTTTTGTGCCACGTTTGTAGCTGCTGGTCTGTTGAAATGTTTGTGCTGGGTTTTGAGGGTCTGGGTGTTATGGTGTGTCCGTGCATAAGCGTCAAAAACGGACTCTCTCTTTTTATATATATAGATTGTTGATCTTTCTGTCAATACATTTTTGCATTGACAATTGATAATTAGCAGTGTGTAATATTTATTCCACAAATTTAGAATAAGTCTCCCCTCAGTGTGTGCTTAGTTTCGAGGTCTGCAGGCTTTCGTTGTCTTAAGCCCCCTACGGATGTCCCCATCCTCAAACACTCTGCTTCATTCGGAAGAATGCTGCACTTGCAGAGCTCAGGCGGTGTTGTATTTCAGTCTCAGTGTCGACTTTTGTGGAGAGGGGGCTGCCAAGGGAAAGGAAATGGTCAACCTTTCTAATCAACGTATACATAATTCAGTTTGCCTTTAGTTGAGGGTTTTGTTTAAAAAAATGTTGACAAGTATGTCAAAATATCGTCTTGACATATTCCTAGTAAGTAAGCAGCATAGATACAGTCATTTTCGGTGCATTTGGAAACCTTAAGATTTGGGGATACGTCTTAATGGAGTAAGTTTTCAAAATACATTATGATCCACATTCCAAGACTTTGTACAGGTATGTGAAACCAGAGATAACAGAAAAGAAGCACCTCTAGTCTAGAAAATCCCTAAAGAAGACAAATTTGGCTGGATGTGATGCCGGGCTT
>JARBWK010000013.1:4683949-4702853 GCA_030556195.1 Anolis apletophallus | reverse complement strand
CCTGCATATCAGATATTTACATGATGATTCATAACGGGAGCAAAATTACAGTTGTGAAGTAGCAACTAAAACAATGTTATTGTTGGGGGTCAGCACAACATGAGGAAGTGTATTAAGGGGTCACGGCATCAGGAAGGTTGAGAGACACTGATCTTGGGCACCTTACTTACTTACTTATGCGATCCCTCATTGCCCAAGGGTGATGGCCCTCGAAGTCAACCAGTGAGATTTTGCAGCAACCGATTTGGCCTTGCCTTTTGCTCAGTCGTTTTGCCCCTTCTTCTCAGGTGAAGCCAACGCTGAGAAAGCGAGCAAAAGAAAGGCTGCAAAAAAGGCCTTTGAGATCGGTTTTGAGGAGGAGGTGAACTTTGAGCCCTATTTCAGCAAAACAAGAGTAAGTATTGTTCATAGTGATGTATTTCCGGCGCAAGAAGTGGGGGCAGCCTCCAGTACTGAAGTAGTGGATAAGGCTTCCCCAACCTGCCGTCCTCCCAGTATATTGGACTGAGTTGTGAGATTGTGAATATTTTATTCTCACACATCCAGAACGTGCTTAGTTGAAGAAGCAGGAACCAGAGGCGTACATTAAAGCTTTCCCCGACCCCCTTCCTGTGGACTGAGAGCAATGAAACTTGGCCCAGTTGTGGGTGCCACCCAGGGACACACATTTATTTATTTATTTATTTTATTTACTAGCTGAGGACCCGGCGGTGCCCGGGTTATTTGAGGAAGGCATCGTGTGCCAAGGTTGGTTCCTATTAGATGTTTCTGGGGCTTGCAGTGGTCTCAAGAACTTAGCGAAGGTACTGTGAGTCCCAATGGCCCCTCCAAACAGCACCAGGATGTAGAGTGGGTCATGGGGGCTCTGTGTGTCACATTTGGTCTTGATCATTCTCTGGATGAGGGTTGCAGCGGTCTCTGGAAGTGAGGGAAGGTACTGGAAGTCCCATCATCCATGGTCCCCCGTTCTCCAAACTGCACCAGGATGTAGAGTGGGTCATGGGGGCTCTGTGTGCCAAGTGTGGTCTTGATCAGTCGTTGGATGAGGGTCGCAGCGGTCTCTGAAAGTGAGTGAAGGTACTTCAACTCCCATCATCTGTGGTCTATCCACTCAAAACTGCACCAGGCTGTAGAGGGGTCATGGTTACTCTGTGTGCCAAGTTTGGGCCTGGTCTCTGATTTGTAGGGGCTGCAATGTTCTGTGGGAAATGAATTGGGTGAAGGTACTGCAAATCCCATCATTTGTGAGCCATCCTGCCATAAACCGCAGCAGGTTTGTAAAGTGGGCCATTGGGCCTCTGTGTGCCAAGTTTGGTCCTGATTCGTCATTGGTGTGGGCCACAGTGCTCTAAGGAAGTGAATTAAAGTACTGCAAGTCTCATCATCCATGGTTGATTCTCCCTCAAACTGCACCAGGATGTAGGGTGCACATTGGGGGTCTGTGTGCCAAGTTTGGTCTTGTTCTGTCATTGTTGGGGGCCTAGTCAGGAAAATCAAGTTGAGGAAGCCTTGCTGTCAATTTTGGGCCTGGTCTGTGATTTATAGGGGGTACAGTGTTGTTTGGGAAGTGAATGAGGCGAAGGTAGTGCAAATCCCATATTTGTTGGCCCATCCTGCCTTAAGGCACTCCAGGTTGTTAAGTGGGCCATTGGGCCCCTGTTTGCCAAGTTTTGGTCCTGATCCGTCATTGCTGTGGGCCGCAGTGGCTGACTGCCTGAGGTGTTTCCTTTTTCCGCTGAGTCACCTTAGACTGTTGGATTGTGGTTGGCCAATCGGAGTCCTTTATGCAAATACCATTTCAGTGTCAACCAGTTCCAACTGTCTGGGGCCGTAGAATGTTGGAGTTCTGAGGCTGGCCAGAGCCCTTTATGCAAATAATCTCACAGTGGTAGCCAATCAAAATGCTGGCACATATTCCTCCCTCCGCACCACCCACCGCCCGCAAATACTAACTTTTATTATATACATAGATAGATTTATTTATTTCCTTCTGTGTGATCATTCTGTTAAGAAAGTCCTGGTTTCCATGGCATGTCATTGTCAAGAGAGCCTGAGAGTGTTCAACTCGTTCCTGCTTCTGGGAAGATGAGAGCAGCCGGGAGGCCCAGCGAGAGGATCCCTTATGCCAGGGGTGCCCACACTTTTTCAGCATGCGAGCCACTATATGAACAAACAAGTTGAAAAGATCACCTGGTGTGCGAGCGCAAGCGCGCACCCGCACTCCTGCCGCCGCCTTCCGTCCGCGCGGGGCTTCTTTCTTGCCTGCCCACGAACGCTCTTTCCATCTCTTCACCGCTGTGTTCGCCAAGCAGGAAGTCCCCATCCTGTCCTGCTTCCTGCCTGCGCACCAAGCCCCTCCCACGCACGCAGCAGGAAGCACGGGAGGCGCAGGACGGGATGGGGACTTCCTGCTTCACGAAAGGAAGGTGGCGAAGAGATTGAGAGAGAGTGCGCGCACAGGCAAAAAGGATCCCCTTCCCGGGTGCGCGCGGCGGTGAGCACGCACGGCAGAATTCCCCCCATTTGGCTGGGATCGACTTCATATGGCCTCAGGATCGACTAGTCGATCGGGATCGACTTCCTGAGCACCCCTGCCTTATGCAGGTGAAGATGGGCTTGGGTGATTTTTTCCACGGACCCCACACTCATCTTGGCATTTTGGGCTAGGTGGAGAAGGGTTACGTGGTGATTTTCCAAAATGGCGACCTCCACTTGCTGGATGGAGTATTCATCAAGAGCAGAGTGGAGTTGTCCTGGAATTGGAGCTGTTTCCACCAAAGTCCGACCACATTGGAATGGACGATGCCAGTTCCTGACTCCATCGTACGACGGGGAATCCTCACTATCCACCTCTTTCATCTCAACAAACGTCTCCTTTGATGTGCGGCCTTTCAAGGAAAGGAACTTGAGGACTGCTCTGTATTCCTCTTGGTCCATACTCAAACCTCACTCTACTTCAGCATCTGTAAAACCAAGACCGTTGTCAGTTATGGGTTGTAAATTGGCACGTAACCTATAGAGAGTTATCTATCTATTCTATGTATATAATAAAAGTCAGTGTTTGCGGTACGAAGGTGCGGTGGTGCGGAGGGAGGAATATGTGCCAGCGTTTTGATTGGCTGCCACTGTGGGATTATTTGCATAAAGGACTCTGATTGGCCAGCCTCAGAACTCCCAACACACTAAGGAACCAGACAGAGGGCATTGGTTGCCACTGAGAAAAATTGCATAAAGGACTCTGATTGGCCAGGAAAACAGAATGCAACTGAATGCTTGAGTTAGCCAAAAGGCAGTTTCTTTCCGTTGGAAATGGAATGTTCATTTTCTGGGAGGTGGGGAGGTGCCAAGGAATATGTGACAGTGTTTTGATAGGTTGCCACTATGGGATTATTTGCATAAAGGACTCTGATTGGCCAGTATTTGCGGGCGGTGGGTGGTGCGGAGGGAGGAATATGTGCCAGCATTTTGATTGGCTACCACTGTGAGATTATTTGCATAAAGGGCTCAGAACTCCAACATTCTACGGCCCCAGACAGAGGGGATTGGTTGCCACTGAAATGGTATTTGCATAAAGGACTCCGATTGGCCATCCACATTCCAACATTCTAAGGTGACTCAGGGGAAAGGAAAGGCCTCAGGCAGTCAGACACTGCGGCCCACAGCAATGACGGATCAGGACCAAACTTGGCACACAGGGGCCCAATGGCCCACTTCACAACGCGACCCTCACCCAAAGACCAATACACACCAAAATTAGCACACAGAGCCCCCTTGACCCACTCTATACACAGGTGCTGTTTCAAGGAGGACGGACCACAGATGATGGGACTTGAAATACCTTCACTCACCTTCCGAGACCGCTGCAACCCTCATCCAGAGAATGATCAAGACCAAATGTGACACACACAGCCCCCATGACCCACTCTACATCCTGGTGCTGTTTGGAGGGGGATGGACCATGGCCAATGGGACTCGCAGTACCTTCACTAAGTTCCTGAGACCACTGCAAGCCACATACACATCTGATAAGGAACAACCTTGGCACACAATGCCTTCCTCAAATAACCCGGGCACCGCCGGGTCTCCAAGCTAGTACCTTTATAAATGTACAGTTTCAGTATCCTGTGATAAATAGAAGTGGGTCAGGGGAAATCCTTAATCAGCGCCCCTCATAAGTTCTGTCATGGTTTGTTTTTGAGCTAGGGAGAAGGCAAGCTCTTTCTTTCTCAATCTGCAACTGGTCATTTTGGTTTTTTTATAGGCGGCGACAACTCTGGCCAAATCCACCCTTGAAAATCAAAACAAGAAGGGTAACACTCTCCCTGCCGACTTCCATTATGACCCTGACAACCTCACCTGCCTCTTCCTCAAACCATCCCACAGGGTAAGCCATGTCCAGTTGCTTGGGGGGTCCAGTCTGGTTTCGTCCATGAAATTACACCATGTAACAAAATTTGAAAAATGTCCTGTTCCTAGTTTGAAAGTATTATTTCCTGTTTAATTAACCTTGGGAAGTCTGATCTGGCTACGGTCGTCCACGCTCTGGTCACATCCCAAATAGATTACTGCAATGCACTCTATGTGGGGCTGCCTTTGAAGACAGTTCGGAAATTACAATTCGTCCAACGGCGGCAGCCAGATTACTAACCAGAGCTACATACAGGGAGCATACCACCTCCCTGTTGTGTCAGCTCCACTGGCTGCCTGTCCACTTCCGAGCTCAATTCAAAGTGCTGGTTTTGACCTTTAAAGCTCTATACGGTTCTGGCCCAGCTTACTTGTCCGAATGCATCTGCCTCTACGTCCCACCTCGTAATTTAAGATCATCTGGGGAGGCTCTACTCTCGCTCCTGCCAACTTCTCAAACGCGGTTGGTGGGTACGAGAGAGAGGGCCTTCTCGATGGTGGCTCCCTGTCTGTGGAATGCGCTGCCAAGCGACATACGATCAACCCCATCCCTCCTGGCATTCAGGAAAAAAAGTGAAATCTTGGCTGTGGGACCAGGCGTTTGCACATTAGCACAATGCAGCACTTTGGACTGGATTGTAATGGCAAGTGGATGGATATGGCTCAATGCTCATGTTATGGACGGAACACTGTTTTTTAACTTGAGTGAATGTATATGATGTATTAATGTTAATTTATTTTAATGCTGAATGTTTTTGGTTTTTATATTGTACTAACTGACCCGTGCACGCGTTGCTGTGCCAGTATTCTCTGTTGTTCAAGTTTAGTTCAATTGTATTGCTGTTGGGATACAGTAAGGTCCAGTATTCTCTACTGCTCAAGTTTAGTTCAATTGTATTGCTGTTGGGAGTTCAAAATGCTATAAATCCCAGGAGCTATAACTCCCAAATGACAAAAGCAATCCCCTACAACTCCATCAGTGTTCAACTGTGGATATATTGAGTATTTGTGCCAAATGTGGTCCAGATTCAGTGTTGTTTGGGTTTAGAGTGCTTACCAAATGTAGGTGAACTACGTCTCCCCTAAATCACTGTCAATTCCTCCAAAACACCTCCAGTATTTTCTGTGGGTCATGGGGGTTCTGTGTGCCAAGTTTGGTCCAGGTCTGTCATTCATAGGGTATATGGTTGGGGGTCACCACAACATGAGGAACCTTATTTAGGGGTCACGGCATTAGAATGGTTGAGAACCACTGCATTAGTACATATATTTTTCTGTGTTATTGGTATTAATATTTTAGAAATGAATTTAAAGGGGGGCGGTGAGTCAATACTCTTTCTGGAATGGGGGTGGTACTTCCCAAAATGACACAAAATGACACTCTGAGGCAGAGAGTTCCACTGCTGAACAGCTCTCATAGTCAGGAAGTTCTTCCTAATGTTCACCCTCCTGCACAGACATGCTTCCCTGTGCACTGTTGAGCTCTTTCTCTCTCTCCGTCTCTCTCTCTCTTTCCTCCTCTCCTTCTCTCTCTCTTTCTGTCTGTCTTTCTCTCTCTCTCTTCTCTCTCTCTTTGTGTGTGTGTCTCTCTATCTTTCTCTCTCTATCTCTTTGTGTGTGTGTGTCTCTTTCTCTGTCTCTCTCTCTTTATGTGTGTGTCTCTCTCTCTGTCTCTCTCTTTCTCTCTCTCTCTTTGTGTCTCTCTCTTTCTCTCTCTCTCTTTGTGTCTCTATCTCTTTGTGTGTGTGTGTCTCTTTCTGTCTCTCTCTCTTTATTTGTGTGTCTCTCTCTCTGTCTCTCTCTTTCTCTCTCTCTCTTTGTGTGTGTGTCTCTCTCTCTTTCTCTCTCTATCTCTTTGTGTGTGTGTCTCTCTCTCTCTCTCTCTCTTTGTGTGTGTGTCTCTCTGTCTCTCTCTCTCTCTCTCTTTGTGTGTGTCTCTCTCTCTTTCTCTCTCTATCTCTTTGTGTGTGTGTCTCTCTCTCTCTCTTTATGTGTGTGTGTCTCTCTCTGTCTTTCTCTCTCTTTCTCTTTCTCTCTTTGTGTGTGTGTCTTTCTCTTTCTCTGTCTCTCTCTTTATGTGTGTCTCTCTCTCTGTCTCTCTCTTTCTCTCTCTATGTGTGTGTGTCTCTCTTTCTCTGTCTTTCTATCTCTTTCTCTCTCTCTTTATGTGTGTGTGTCTCTCTCTTTCTCTCTCTCTCTTTATGTGTGTGTGTCTCTCTCTCTTTCTCTCTCTCTCTTTATGTGTGTGTGTCTCTCTCTCTCTCTCTCTTTATGTGTGTGTGTCTCTCTCTTTCTCTCTCTCTTTATGTGTGTGTGTCTCTCTGTCTTTCTCTCTCTCTCTTTATGTGTGTGTGTCTCTCTCTTTCTCTCTCTCTTTCTATGTGTGTGTGTCTCTCTGTCTTTCTCTCTCTCTTTATGTGTGTGTGTCTCTCTTTCTCTCTTTCTCTCTATGTGTGTGTGTCTCTCTGTCTTTCTCTCTCTCTCTCTTTATGTGTGTGTGTCTCTCTCTTTCTCTCTGTCTTTCTATCTGTCTTTATCTCTTTTTGTCTCTCTCTCTTTCTCTCTCTCCTTCCTGCTCTCCTTCCTTCTCTCCCCTTCCTTTCCTCCTCCCCATTCATCCTTTCCATTTCTCCTTCCCTTTCCCTACCTGTTCTTTCCTTGTTCTTCCTGCCCTTTTTCCTCCTCCGTGGGCGCCCCTCCTTGCTTTCGGCCGCCGCCTCCGCTCGTCCTGAGGCGAGCGGCGAGGGGAAGGAGGGCCTTGGAGGGGGAAGGGAGGGGCCTCCCGTCCCGCTCCTTAGGCCCGCCCCTCCCCCCCTCGCCGTTGCCAGCAATCGCGGCGCCGGGGTGGGGAAGGGGCGGGGCGGGGAGGGCGGGCCTTGGAGGGGGAAGGGAGGGGCCTCCCCTCCCGCTCCTTAGGACCGCCCCTTCCCCCCTTCGCCGTTGCTGGCAATCGCGGCGCTGGGGCGGGGAAGGGGCGGGACGGGGGAGAGGGCCTTGGGGGGAAGGGAGGGCGACTCTCCTCCTCCTGCCCCCTCCCTCCCTCCTCCCCCGAGCCACCGCCACCGCTGTTCCTGATCGCAGCGGCGAGGGGGATGGAGAAGGAGGAGGTGAGGGTGAGTGTTGGCTGGCATGCGCGCGAACGTTCTAAACGTTCGCGCTGGCTGCGAAGAGGCAGGGATGGCCAGTCCCGTTGCCCCATTTTAGGGGGTTGTGTTTGGGGGTGTTTGGAGGTACCTAGGTCGGTTTTTTTGGGCCGTCTAGGTACCTCGTGGTATGTGCGCATCTGTTGCCTACTTTCGTGTTTCTGAGGCTTATAGTTTCGTTGTCTATATACGACATTGCACGGACCTAAGAAAAATATATATATAGCTTTATATTGTGTTCAGCATCGAATTGTTGCCTTTTGTTAGGCCGCTCTGAGTCCCCCTTCGGGGGTTGAGAAGAGCGGGATAGAAATGTTGGAAATAAATAATTAAATAATTATGCGATCCTTCCTTTGAAAGCAGTTGTTCTACTCCAGAAATTTTTTTTTTTTGTTGCTGCCACAAACTCTTTTGAAAAAAACAAAAACTCTCCTCAGCCTCAGCAACATGGAGTGGACAAAGGATTGGGGCAGGGGTTGGGAACCTTTTTGACTCAAAGAGCCATTAAAAGCAAAATATATGGAAAAAATTTTCAGTGAGAGCCATATAATATATTTTATTTATTTATTTATTTACCGCATTTTATCCTGTCCTTCTCAACTTAATGTGACTTCTGGTGTGCTTCTGTTTGTGGAGGAGGAGGAGCAGCAAGAGGAGCAACTATTTTTTGTGAACTAATTTCTGAATTGTGGGGTCCCTCAGGGAGCCATTCTCTCTCCTTTATTATTTAACATCTATATGCAACCACTTGCCAATCTGGTGCGGAGTGTTGGTCTGGAGTGCCATCAGTATGCAGATGACACCGAGCTGGTGCTGAGGATGGACGGCCGGCCGGACTCTGTACCCCATTGTTTCCAGCTATGCCTTGAAGCTGTGACTGGTTGGCTATGAGCCAGTCGATTGAGAATGAATCCATCGAAGACGGAGATCCTTTTGCTGGGTCGCCCAGGTGGGTGTGGGCTCCGGCTGCCTACTCTGGACGGCGAGGCACTACGCCCGTTGTCTTTAATAAAGAGCCTAGGGGTCCAATTGGACCCGCTGCTGACCCAGGTCTCGGCTGTCAGGAAATCTGCCTTTTTTCACCTGCGGCAGGCTAGGCGGCTGGCTCCCTACCTCACCGGAAGCGACCTAGCCACGGTAATCCAGGCAACGGTCATCTCGAGGCTAGACTACTGTAACGCCCTTTACATTGGTCTTCCTTTGTCGGTCATCTGGAAGCTTAAACTGGTGCAGAACGCTGCAGCGAGACTCGTGGCCGGAGTACCAGCCAGGGCTCACATTACTCCAATAAGTAAACAGACTGAGAACAAAATAACTCTGAATGAACAGATACCACAACAATAAAGCAGTAATATCAATGAAGTGTAATATATCAAAACATTAAAAGAACATCCCAAAGAGCAGCAATAACAGTGAAGCTGTCAGCATATGCAATACATATAACAAGTGAGATATTCAGTACATATAATGCAGATACAATTTCATAAGATTCAAGTAGAAGATACAGAGATATTCATCATAGAGTATAACATCAAAAGATCCCCATGTGAAATGAAACAACAGTATTGTACAGGCACAATGCCCCAGCAGGAGCTTAAAAGGTAAGTATCACAATCACACAATGTGTACAAACATAGCAAAACACATCACAATCCAAATGATCAAAGGGGTAGATACCCTGAAACCCTGATAGGTGATGGCCAACGGAGGAGATGAGAAGGAATGTCCCCTGTTCTGATGAGGCTCAATTCAATGAAAAGATGCAGAAGACGTCCTAGCTCTATGGGCTGTGATGTCACAAGATGCAGAACAGGTAGCTGCAATTCAAAATAAAGAGGGGGAGAAGCCCCAAAGTAACAAAAACTGGTCACAGAGACACGTCTGTGTATGAAGAGCTTCGCTCATGGATGGTATGGCACAAATATCACTCCAATTCAAAATGAAAAGGGGGAGAAGCCCCAGAGCAGTGTAGCAATCGATCTAGAGTAAATAGAATCCTAGCTCTATGAGCTTCGACGTCAAACTGGCGCGTCTGTGTCTGAGAGGCGTCGCTGATTGATGACGTGGCGCAAATAGCGCTATAATTCAAAATAAAGTCAACTGTGAGGAGAAGCCCCAAAATAATATAATAAATGATCACAGGTCAGTATACCAGTAGTGTGAGCTCATATATGGTGAATGACCTCCGTGGTCATTGTGGAGCCGCTGGAGCTGGCACGAACTCACTTGGAAGGAGGGGGGGCCGTGGGGAAGGAAAAAAGCCGCAAAAGCAACGCCAGTGTGCCTTAGCACCGTGAAGTAATGGAAGTCTATGGCTATATAGCCCATATGGTGGCGAAAATAGTATAATAGCACTGAAGTTCAGCAGCAGGCTTGTTCCTGTAACCCCTGCCCCAAATAAGATGGATGGGGATGTATAGGGTGAGACGAAGCATATGCCTACGGGGATTTACCGCCGCGCTGCACCCGTTTCGGACCTCAATGGGTCCATCTTCAGGGCGAGAGTGAACACAGACATATATGTGGCTTCAAAGGTCTCAAAGCAAAGAATCTGAAATAAAGTGTAATAACATCTACCTCAGAATATGCACAGTCACAGGGTAAAGGGTGGAAGCAAAGGGAAAAAGGTAACATACCTCTGTAAAGTCATCTAGTAGCATCAATGATGGGTGTGACTGCCATACGGTGGGGAGGAATTAGAGGGAGGAGTATAAATACCCTTGGAGCAGCTGGTGCAAGTAAGGGGATTTAAAGGGAATCAGGTTAATAGGTTGGAAATACTGAGAGGCTCATTGAGGCCAGCAGGGGTCTCACTTCTGACCATTGAAATCCAGGCACTTTCTTTGCGAAGAAGCTGTTGCCTAATGTCACCATGGGGATGGGTTTTGACACATTCCAAACCCATGAAATGAAACTCCTCTTGGCCTTTGTGTACAGATTTAAAATGACAATAAAGGGCGGATTCTTCAGAGCCCAATCTGATCCTGCTGCGATGTTCTCCTATTCTCACCTTAAGCATACGAGAGCTTTGGCCTATATAGACCTTGTCACATGAGCAAACAATGCAGTAGACACACCCGACAGATCTGCAGGTGATGGCATCCTTGATCTTGAATGATTTGGATCTGTGCGTGACATGTAATTCTCGTGTATTGAGGGCAAATTGGCAGACACTGCAATTGCCACAGCGTCTCATGCCAGGCGTGAGGGCACTGTGTGTGCTCTGTAGTCTATGGTCAGTGTGGATCAGAAGGTCACCTAGGTTGGAGGTACGTTTGTAAGCAGGCATGGGCGTGTATTGTAAATCGGGGATGTCAGCTATGAGGGGCCAGTATTTTTTAACAATATGCATTATTTCGTTAGAGTGAGTGGACAGTGTCAAAGGCCAAATGGGCCTATTAGGTTTAGATCTGGTAGATGTCTCCAGGGTGTGGGCCCTATGCAAGTTATCCACTTTATGTTTGGCTTGTCGCAAGATATGTTGGGGATATCCTCTCTCCCGGAAGTTATCAAGCATAAAGCGAGAATCTTTTTCGTAATTATGAGGAGAGGTGGAATTCCTTTTCATTCTGAGTAACTGTGAATAGGGCAGGTTATTCTTGAGGGGGAAGGGGTGAAAGCTCTGGTAATGTAGCAGAGGCCTTGTATGGTCTGGGGCCGGTGTACTTGAGGGACCGTCTACTCCCATATGTTCCCCAGAGATCTCTTCGATCTGAGGATCACAACCTCTTAACAGATTCCTTCCTTACGGACTACCCATTTGCCTTCAACTAGGCAGAGTACCTTCTCTGTTGTTGCTCCAAGCCTATGGAACACCCTGCCACCTGAAGTCCAAGCAATCACTGAACTGCCGGCCTTTCGGAAAGCCTGCAAAACAGTTCTTTTCCGTCAGGCATTTAAT
This sequence comes from Anolis apletophallus, assembly GCA_030556195.1. NCBI lineage: Eukaryota > Metazoa > Chordata > Lepidosauria > Squamata > Anolidae > Anolis > Anolis apletophallus. Next base: position 4,691,402 of record JARBWK010000013.1, on the reverse strand, counting down.
GTCTTGCCATTCCTTGGTTATGGGCTAACTTTGTTAATTTGTTTTAACTGTTAATGTTGATCTTATTGTTATGGTTTTAATGTTTTGGTCGATGTACTATAAACCGTCCTGAGCCAAATCGGAAGGACGGTATACGAATCGAAACAATAAATAAATAAATAAATTCTCCTATTTTTTAAATTATTCTTTCCGTAGTTATTCAAGATGCCACAGAAAGGCCCTTCACCCAGTCGCGACGATGAGGCGGGGGAATACGATTATGATAACCCCAACGACATCTCCAATTTCTGCCCTGCTTTGCAGGTGAGTGGCATTTCTATAAATCTGCCTCCTCCTTTTGTTTGTTTTATGATGAGAGCTGTAACCGTTGGCTAGTCTTTATATTGGTTAACCAAAGTTTGTTGGGTTTGATGATGGAGAGTTTGATGATGGAGAGTTGAGAATTTTCTCGTTCGTGGGGGTTATCATGAGCTGATTTGATGTTGGTGAATAGCAACACCGAACTTCCAGAACTGGCTGAACACAATCTCCCTGAGCAGATGAATCCCCGGCCGCTTGTCATCGACGCAGCAGCGTACTTTTTCTGTAGTAGCGCCTACCCTTTGGAACGCCCTCCCGGAGGAGGCACGAGGAATAACTGATCTACAGGCCTTTCGGAGGGCCTGTAAGACCAACCTGTTCCGACAGGCGTTCAATCTCTAAGGCTGTAATTTCCACTCTGGTCTTAATCTGTTTTTATTATGTTTTTAAGTATGTTGTGATTGTGTTGTTCATTGCTGTGAACCACCCTGAGCCTTTTTGGGAAGGGTGGTATATAAATCGAAATCTCTCTCTCGCGGCATTACTTTGCGAACGAAGATTCAGGAAGGACTCATCCCACGCTTTTTACAAGCGCGCTGATGACTAAAAAGGCCAATCTGAGATAGGCAAGTTTGGTTGCAGAAAGCCTTCCTTCCTTTTTTCTTTTTCCTTCCTCCTTTCATCCATCCCTCCCTTCCATCCTTCCATCCTTCCTTTCTTTCCTTTTATCTTCCCTTCCTTCCCTCTTTCCTCCCTCCTTCCCCCACTTGCTGTTTCTCCTTCCATCCTGCCCAGACCTGTGGTCCTTAAGGCCCTTGTCATGCATCCAAGCCCCTTGCAAGCGTGCGAAAGACTACATTTCTGATGTGAAGGTGCCCACCATGCTTTTCTTCTCACTGTCTTTTCAGGACGTGGACAGTGATGATGACGATATCCCTGCCGACTTTGTGGGCCAAGGAGAGATGTTCGAAATGACGGCCCACCAGACAATGATGGGAAACCAAGATGGGGAGCTCCATGGAGCCATCAACAGACTGGACATCACCACTTACGCTGAATCCAACCTGGTGGCAGAGCCACATAAGGCAAGTTCTGGGGAAAAACTGTTTTTGTTAGGCCTCTTCAACTTATGGCAAAACTCACCCCTGGAGTTTGGCTGGTAAGGTTTCTTAGAGGAGGCCTCACCATTGTTCTAACTGAGGATTCATGAAGAAAGTGAGGGGTCAACAGTATTGGAGTGGGGCAGAAGGAGGACTGCTGCAAAGACATGTGTCTTAGTAAGCCGTAGCTGCAATCTTTCATATAGGTCAAGGGTCTCCACTGTAGTGGTCATGACTGCAAGTCTATCGGTAAATTATAGAATCCATTTAGCGGTCATAACTACAAGTCTATCAGTATTTTTTAATATTTCTAACAAAAGTAAAAGTGAGTGTTTCCCCTTGACATTAAGTCTAGCCGTGTCTGACTCTGGGGGGTGGTGCTCATCTCCATTTCTAACCTGAAGAGCCGGTGTTGTTCGTAGCCGCCTCCCAGGTCATGTGGCTGGCATGGCTGCATTGAGCGCCATTACCTTCTCGCAAAAGCGGTTACCTATTGATCTCACATCTGCATATTTTTGAACTGATAGGTTGGCAGAAGCTGGGGCTAACTGCGGAAGCTCACGCCGCTCCCTCGGGTTCAGACCGCTGAGCGGTCAGCAAGTTCTAAACATACAGTAATGCTGTGGAAAGGTTACTCGCTAACAACACCGAAGGGATATAGCTATCAAAAATATAAGTTATAATTCTTAGTAATGTGCAAGTGTAAATACAGTCAATAGTATATCACAATCACAAAATAAAGTAAGCTCATATGCAGCACATATCACAGTCCAATCATGCAAAATACAGGGATGTCATAGGAAAAAACAGAGGATGGGAAAATACAGAACGGAGTAATGGGAAAGTTCAATAAGGGGTGGCCAACAAAAGTCCGTGATAACAGTCCATATTATGAAGACAGTGCCAATACTCCAAGTCTAGAAGATGCCTCCGTACTCATGGACCCATTCAAAGGTGACGGAAGATGCCAGTTGGTAATTATGTAGGCGGCTGCAAATGAAGCTTGCGCTAAAGGAATGTTCAAAGCCGAGCGGGTCGCGACGGTCGAACTGCAGGGCCCGATCACGTTTCACCCTTAGTAGGGCTTTCTCAAGCGGCAGATAACAGGCTAAATATCGGCGTTACACAGGAATACAATAAAGCAAGCCATGATACTAGTCACACATAATGCGTCCTGTGGACCCGAAGGTTGTTAGCGGTCAGCAAGTTCAACATCTCCGTGGTTTAACCTGCTGCGCCACCAGGGGCCCATTGGAGGAAAGATAGTTTCTGTAATTAATCCAAAAACCTTTAAGAGACTGAATGGGGAGATCTAGAGCCCGTTTAATATGGCTTGGCATCCAAGTCAAGCGAGCTCCTTGTGGCCAAGTCCACCGGCTTTGCTACTCATGATAACCATTGCTGCTGGTCGTCTCCTGACAGTCAACAAGGTTTTTGGAGGTTGGATTATCATGACTTCTTACCTGGGGAACAATTTCTCCTTCCCAGTCCATCATTTGCCACTGGAGCTGTTCCTGGGGGCTGGCATACTCTAGGAAAAGCAGTATTCATTTTTTCCCCATATAGTTCTCCTGATGCATTCAGCCTAGTACAGTGATTTTCAACCTTTTTTGAGCCGTGGCACATGTTTTACATTTACAAAATTCTGGGGCACACCATCAGCCAAATGCCACTCTGTCATTTTACTAACTGTCACCCTCCCCCCCCTCGCAATGGCGCTGCTTTTGCCAAACCCCTCTCCCACCTCCCCGGGAGGCCCACGCGCAGGAGGCCCTTCACCGTCCCGCGGGGGAGGGCTGCGCTGAGTGGCCAAAGCACACGCGGGCTCAGCTGAGCAGGGCCAATAGGAATTGAGCACACGGGGTGGCTCTGAGCCTCAGAACAAACTGCAGTGGAGGCTCGCAGCCATCGCCACCCCCAGCTCTTCTTCTCGAAGGGGTTCAGCCCCCTCCCCATGAGTGCCCCCCCCATCTCTTCGGCTTCCCTGCTGTCGCCTTGGGGCCAGATCGGGAAGGAACCAAGCTGGGCTGTGGAGTTGCGCATCCCGGCCTCTGCTCTGCAGCGAACCCGGAGCCCAGCCAGGAGAGGCCAGGAGATGAGGGGTTGCTCCCCTTCCCCGGCGTGGAGGGGCTAGAGGGCAGAAAGCCTCGCCTCAAGCCTCCAGGAGCAGGGTCAGATGGGGGCAGCTCCCACGGACTCCTCCTCCCTCTCCTCCGCCTTGCTGCCGGAGGGGAGGAGGGCAGAAGAGCGCCCAGGAAGCAGGAGGAGCCGCAGCCCGGCCAGGTAGCCCTTGGCGCGCAGAGGGAAGGAAGGAAGGAAGGGAAGGAGAGAGAGAGGAGGGAGGGAGGAAAGCTCTGGACGCCGAGGGCTCTCCCTGACTACAGCCAGGCTGGCTGGCATTGCTGCTTCGGCCAGGAAAGCCTCATTTCCGCTGCCTGAAGTTTCCTGCTAGGCTCTCTCTCTTTCTCCACTGTAATTTTCCATGGCACACCTGATGATCGCTCACGGCACACTGGTTGGGAAACACTGGCCTAGTAGATAGTTCATTGTTCCTCATCCTGGGGGTCAGGACCAGGGGGGGGGGGGTGCAAGGTTGGTTGCAGCGGGGTTGCCTTAGTAACCCCTATGGCAGAGAAGGCTCAATTTCTCTCCACCTGTCCTTTTCTTTTTTGGAAACAAACGGCGAATTCTCCCACCAAAAGCTCACCACCTGTGATTGGCCGGCCTCTCAGCCGAGGGGAGGGCTGTTTCTCAGACTACAATCAGAGAGGGGAGAGCAGGCGTGCTTGGCACATGGCAGCGTAGTGTGTATTTGTGGACTAGGGAGAGCATGCGAGGCTGGAGGGAGGCACACGCCAGCAAGTCCCTTCAAGACATGGGGGTTCTGTGTGGAAAGTTTGGCCCAATTCTATCGTTGTGGGGTTCAGAATGCTGTTTGATTATAGGGGAACTATAAATCCTAGCAACTACATCTCCCAAATGTGAAAGTCTATTTTCCACAAACTCCATCATTCATATTTGGTCATGTTGACTATTTGTGCCAAGTTTGGTCCAGATCCATCATTGTTTGAGTCCACAGTGTTCTCTGGATGTAGGTGAACTATAACTCCAAAACACAAGGTCAATGCCCACCAAACCCTTCCAGTATTTTCTGTTGGTCATGGGAGTTCTGTGTGCCAAGTTTGGTTCAATTCCATTGTTGGTGGAGTTCAGAATGCTCTTTGATTGTAGGTAAACTATAAATCCCATTCAACAACACACAGTACTGAACTTAGCAATGGAAAATCACAAGCGGACAAGAAATATATATGCAAAATATATATTCTGTAAGTGAGGGCTAAAAAGCCTGGTGTACTTAATTCATATCAAGTGTGAAACAGTTATACATAAAATGCGGGTCGCTATTACATACCACTACTGGAGGATACAAAGGAGCAGGGTGTGCGCACAGGGAAAGGATAAAGTTCGGCAACCGTCCGTTCGGCAGACCTCAAATATAGAGTCCAGCATGGAAATACACACACAGTCTGATGATGCACTAGTCCCTCGAAGACATCTAGGGGGGAGGGGGTGCACGACTGGGTACGGAGAAGGTTGCCAGTGACGCGCTGAATCCAAAATGATGATCCCAAGCAAATTAGATGGAAACTCCGGTATGGAAATACAATGCTCCCGTAGGAGGTGAGTAGCAAAACCCGAGGTGCCTAGAGGCGGCTTGTAGCCCAAAGGTGGAAGAGACGCGGAGGGCCGCAACGGTTGAGCTGCAGGGGCCGATCCGTTTCGCTAGGGCTTTTTCTAGCGGCAGTACAATCAAAGAAGCAAATGCTCAGCGTCACAGGAGAACCATTTCTGCAATAATAATACATTCATGTACATAAGCATAGGTCCAAGAAGGTACAGTACAAAGGTAGCGATGGTTACAGTATACATACCATTATAGGGTGTAATCCCGCATAATACATCCTGCGGACCCGAAGGTGGGGTCCCATTGCAGGCAACACAGATTTATACAATAAACAAAGTAAATTCAGCTGATTCAAGTTAAGAGGGCATTGAGAGGTAGAGGCTCGTTTAACCCCAGCGGTGACTCTGTTTGTAGGCTCATTATCCACCATGATTCTCTCCTAATGCGTCCTGCATGTTATAATGAGGATGTGTTTTTACTTTCTCAAGAGCAATCCCAACAACTACAACTCCCAAATGACAAAATCTATCCCAACCCTACCGGTATTCAAATATGGTCATATTGGATATTTGTGCCAAATTTGGTAAAGTGAATGAAAATACATCCTGCGTATCAGATATTTACATTAGGATTCATAACAGTAGCAAAATTACACTTGTGAAGTAGCGGCGAAAATAATGTTATGGTTGGGGGTCACCACAACACGAGGAAGTGGATTAAGGGGTCACGGCATTAGGAAGGTTGAGAAACACCGGCGTAGTTGGTAAGCTCTGTTCTTCCAATTCTGTGCTTTGACTTTTCCAGGTGCACAAGATGGACATTCAATATGCAAAGGTGGCTAAAAAGATGGACATGAAGAAGCTGAAGCAGACCATGTGGCGCCTCCTGACTTACATGCCAAAGGATCAAACTGAGGATGAGGTGCGCAGCAGGAAAAACCTGACCCTAGTTGTCCTAGAAGTCTATTCTAATATGAGGATGATGGGATAGTAGCAGTATCACTTTCCTCCCAAAATCTGGAATCTATGACTCATTTTTCAAAGGACGTATTAAAAATGTACACAATTTACTATCTCCCCCCCTCCCCTTCCAAATGCTTTTTAGGGTCCCAGGAAAGTATCAAAACATGCCACTATGTCTGCTTGAGAGCATTTATTATTTTTTGGAGGAACAAGTGCAATAGTGGAATTAGTACCGTATATTCTTGAGCATAAGCCGACCTGACTATAAGCCGAGGCACCCAATTTTACCACAAAAAACTTGGAAAACCGATTGAATCGAGTATAAGTTGAGGGTGGGAAATGCAGCCGCTACGGGTAAATTTCAAAATAAAAATAGATACCAATAAAATTACATTAATTGAGACATAAGGAGGTTTAATGTTTTTGAATATTTACATAAAACTGAAGTTTAAGATAAGACTCCTCGACTCTGATGAAACCATTATTCTAACCTTCTTCAATGTAAATGTGCTTAAGTATCCTTCCAATAATAATAAAGAGAGGAAAGTCATAAATGTTATTATAATAATAATAATAGAGTAAAATAAGGGAAACATAATAATAACAACAGTAATAATAAAGTAAAAGAATAAATGTAATAATAACAACAATAAAGTAAAATAATAAATGTAATAATAATAAATAGAGTAAAATAATAAATGTAAAATAATAATAACAACAATAAAGTAAAATAATAAATGTAATAATAATAAATAGAGTAAAATAATATATGTAAAATAATAATAATAACAACAATAATAAAGTAAAATAATAAATGTAATAATAATAATAAATAGAGTAAAATAATATATGTAAAATAATAATAACAATAATAAAGTAAAATAATAAATGTAATAATAATAGAATAAAATAATATATGTAAATAATAACAATATTAAAGTAAAATAACAAATGTAATATTAATAAATAGAGTAAAATAATATATGTAAAATAATAATAAAAACAATAATAATAAAGGAAAAATAAATGTAATAATAAGAGTAAAATAATATATGTAAAATAATAATAACAATAATAAAGTAAAATAATAAATGTAATAATAATAGAGTAAAATAATATATGTAAAATAATAACAATAATAAAGTAAAATAATAAATGTAATAATAATAAATAGAGTAAAATAATAATAATAACAACAACAGAGTAAAATAATAACCTTGACTCAAGTATAAGCCGAGGTAGACTTCTTCAGCCTATGAAAAGGGATGAAAAACTAGTCTTATACTCAAATATATACAGTAGTTTTCCATTCAATTTTCCCCTCGCTCACCCTCTGAGCCGGCTTCGTTGTGATTGGCTGTGACGTCAGCGAGCCGGGAGGAGATCCAATGAGGGCCCTGGCCCTG